>CM065717.1:28961223-29006223 GCA_033310375.1 Conus canariensis
AGCGCTTCTGAACTGTTGGCCACTCTTCTCCTGAGGCTTTTGACAAATAACAGCCGCTCACAATATGTGCATGATGTACAAAAATGTGCACTGAAAACGTAGGAAAAGAATGAATAAGAACATAAAGTACAGCAGGACATAAAACAGCTTGAAAGAAAACAAACAAAAAGCGAAGAACTCAAATTGTAGAAAAAAAAAAAAAAAAAAAAATTTAGAAAGAGAGGGTGTTAGTTACCGCCAATGACATTGACAAACAAAGCACATGACAAGACACGATGCATTTCAACCACTTGGGTCTTCTTCAGGCGAAAAAATAAATCACATTTAACATTTAAGACAGTACAAACAAAGAACGAAAATGACTCATCTGTTGTTAGTCCATGTGGTGGGGAGAATAGCCGCTAGGCGGAAATGACAAGGGGGATTATGGGAGAGGAAAAGGAGGGGGGGGGGGGGTTCGTGCGGGGAGGGGGGGGGTTGTGTGATACGATAGGGTTGTGTGTCTAGTTTAGTGGGGTGGTGTGATATCTTTGTGACGGTTGTGATAATGGTGGATTGATAATAATGGTAAGGGGGGGGGGGGCAAACTGGGAAAAAAAAAAAATTAAATTATATATAGAAGGGGTAAATAAGTACATGAACAGAAGAAACTTTAAAAAAATAATAATAATAATAATAATAAAAATAAAAAATAAATAAATAAATAAATAAATAAAAAAGTTTAGGTGAATAAAATAAATGATTTCGCTGGGTGATGAAAGAGGTGGTGGTAGTTATGTGTGGGTAGTTGTGAAAGGTGTGTGGGTAATGTTAATGAGGGAGGGAAGGGGATGGAAGATAAATGGGTGATAAGGTATGATTGGGAGGGGGGGTGAGAGAGAGAAAAAAAAAAAAAGGGAGGAGGGTAATGTGTGGGGGGGGGGGGGAGGAAGGGGGGCAAGAGAAGGAGAGCTCATATCTCTTCATCCACTATGGGGGGGGGGTGGGGGTGGGGGTGGGAGGTTGGGAGGTTCATATTAATTGTGTTGTTTAAAAAAGTAAACAATGCTGTGGGATGATGTTCATTGTAACAGGTGAAATAATGTGTTGGCATCAATATGCTGCTGTTTGTTGAGAGAAGATAGCAGTGATCAATGAAAAACAGGGTATCATGTGTTGCACACACACACACACACACACACACACCCCACACACACACAACACACACACACACACAAAGGGGCGGGGGGGGGGGGAACACATGTAAACAATGTTCTAGGTGAGTTAAGATCGTGTGATCATAGTGAGACTAACTGTGGAAAATGTTTTACACACACACACACACACACACACACACACACACACACACACACACACACACACACACACACAAAGAGGGGTAAAAATTATTATCATTAATCAGTCACTGATGGGTGATGATCATATGAGATCAACGGTAGTGTAGGAAGAGATTCTTCTCCGTTCCCTTAGGCAGGAATGGTGGAGGTACTGGCAAGGGCTTCTGTATGGTGAAGGCCCTCCAGTGGTCAATAAGGTTTTGCATTCATCAGTGTGTTGGCAGGCCAGGATTCTTCTTTTGGTGTTGTTGGGACTGTTCCACCGTCATTGGGGCTGCATGGATTAATTGCAGACCCGCCAGGGTGGAGTATTGCAGAGATGTTATGTCATAGTCTGGAGTGCCCGGTTCTCAGTATCACAATGATGGTCTTCTTCGTTTACTTAGGTCGGAATCCTGGAGGTAGTGACGGAGGCTGCTGTATGGTGAAGACCCTCCAGTGGTCAGTATGGTTTTGCACTCATTGGTGAGTTGGCAGGCCAGGTTTCCACTTTGGGCCAAGCTGGGAATGCTCCGCTGTCTCTGGGGCTGCACTGCATTGATGGTTTGAAAGACTCACAGGTGTGGAGTATAGTGGACCTGTCATGTTGAGGTCAGGGGAGCCTTATCCTCAGTCCAACAATGTTCACTTGGTCTGATTTGGGCGTCCGGTAGTATGCATCCCTCTTGTTGAAGTCTGGGTGCTGCTCAAGTCATCTTCCTATTTGTCTCCTTGGAAATATTTTAGATTTATTCCAAGGAGACTACCTTTTACAGTTGGGGCTGCTGTCCTTCCTTTGTCAGTTGGTCAGCTTCTTCATTTCCATATAGTGCAGTGTGAAGGTATTCACTGGATGGGAGTATTTTCAGTGACTGATAATGGTAATAATTTTAAATCAGTAGTACCAAGGTGGTGACCATTGTTATACAAGTGGAAAAATGCAGTGGTGATGGTGCAATGGTGCAAGGTGGGGGGGCATAGGAAAATACCAATGACCTGTGGGTGATGCTCACTGGCATGGGTGAGATCAATGGTACTGTAGGATGATAGTCACTGAGGTAAGTGGAATAATAAGGTGGCATTGGTATAATATTGCAGGTTGAGAAAGTGGGTGGAGGGGGGTTGGGGGAGATGACTGGTGGGTGATGGTCATGTTTCATTGGAGATACTGTAGGATGATGATAATTGTTGGTATAAGTGGGATGATGTTGTGGCATGGTGTAAAGTGTCGGTGGGGGAATGGGGCAGGTGTTTAAAGATGGGTGGATGATGATGATGGTAAAGGTGTAGGTATGGTCATAGTGGTGTAGGATGATGGTCATTTTTGTAAAAGGAGTAGGAGAGTGCATTAGTAAGTGTGATAATGCCAGTGGTGGAGTAAAGGAAATGATTATAAAGACTGATGGATGTTGATAGCTGTGATGAGATCTACAGTACTGTAGGGGGGTGGCAGTCGTTATAAGTGAAATAATGTCATGGCATTGATGTAGTAATGCCAGTTGGAAAAAAAAAAAAAAAAAAAAGGGATGAAGAATAATGGATAATTGGTCATTGTCTTGAGTGGGGTAAACAGTGCTATAGGATGTTGTTCATTGCCATAAGTGAAATAGCATGATGGCATTGGCATGATAATGCCAGTTGAGTTTTAAAAAAAAAAAAAAAAAAAAAAAAAAAAAACAGAACACCACCACCACCACCACCACCAACAACAGCAACTTTGGGGGGGGGGGGGGGGGGGGGCAATGATAAATGACTCGGTTGGTGGTAAAGGTTGTATCTATAGATGAAATTATATCTTATGAGTGGTGGTAATAATGTAATGATGATGGTGGTCATATATGGGAATGTGGGGGGGGGGGGGGAAAGGGGACACACACAAACACACACACACACACACACACACACACACACACACCCGACAAACACATATACATGCATCCAAGCATACCTGTATGTCTAGGGGTGATCATGAGATACAAGATACAATGGAGACAAAGGAAAGGAAGTGGTCAGTGAAAAAAAAAAAAAAAAAAAAAAGGGAAAGGGGGGGGGGGGTGTTTACTGCAAGTTAATGTGGTGTGGGTGTGTGTGTGATTTTGTGGAATATATTGTGAGTTGTTGTTGCAGTGAGGGACCGATGTAATCATGTACTTGGGTTGGGATGCTGGTGATACGGGGGTGGGGGGGGGGGGGGGTGGGGGGGTCAAGGGAAAGAGCGGGGGAGGGGGTGTTACAGGGGGGGGGGGGAGTTTGGAGGTGGGAGGGTCGACTACTGGGCCTACCCTTCTTTTTTTTTTTTTTTTTTTTTTTGGGGGGGGGGAGGGGGAAAGGGGGGGATATTGTGTGTGTGTGTGTGTGTGTGTGTGTGTGTGTGTGTGTGTGTGTGTGTGTGTGTGTGTGTGTGGGTGGAGTAGGGGGTAGATCAGAGGGTAGGTAGTTCATTGGTATAGAACATGCATAGGGTGTGGTGGAATGTGAAAGGTGAAGGAGGGTGGCTGTAGATTAGGTATGAAGTGAGGAGCGGGAGGGGGGGGGGGCTTCTTGGTGGTGCTGTGTGTGTGTGTGTGTGTGTGTGTGTGTGTGTGTGTGTGTGTGTGTGTGTGTGTGTGTGTGTGTGCGTGCATGTGTGGGTGTGTGTGTGTGTGTGTGTGTGTGTGTGTGTGTGTGTGTGTGTGTGTGTGTAAGTAAATGAACAAAATAAAATGAAATAAATTAATTGAAAAAAAAAAAAAAAAAAAAAAAAACCTTGATAAATACATAAAGTAGAAGTGGGGGGGGGGGGAGTTGTAAGGGGAAAGATAAAGCAAAATTAAGATTAAATAGGTGGAGGGTGGCTGTAACTACTGTATGTAGTGAGTGAAGGGGATATGGTGGTGGTGTGTGTATATGTGTATGTGTGTGTGTTGGTGGGGGATATTGCCAACTGATGTAGAAGTGGTGGGTGTGTGCGTAAGGTTATTGTTGGATGTTGATGCCTTGGGGGTGTAGTGTGCCCAGTTTGGCAATGAGATGGGATTCTTGAGTTGTGCGTTCAAAGCTGTCACTCTGTGACTGCCAGAGTGCCATGACTTTGACATGGTTGATGTTGTGTTGGGTGTGGTTGAAGTGTAGGGCGACGGGTTTGGGTCGGTGGTGGCGGATATCAGCCAGGTGTTCAGTGATGCGTGTTTCAAGTGTGCGTGATGTTTCCCCTATGTAGATCTTGCCACACAGCTGGCAGTGGATGGCATATATAATGTTGCGGCTCTGACATGAGAATGTGCGTTTGACTGTGAAGGAGTCTTTGGGGCCCTGTAAGATGGTGTCTGGTTTGGTGAGGGGGCAGATTTTGCAGTTGGGTTTAGAGCAGGGGTGAGTACCTGGTGGTGTAGTTGTGGTTCTGTTCAAATTGGACCGCACGAGGAGGTCTTTGAGGTTTTTGTCACGTTTGAATGTGATCATGGGTTTGGTATGGAAGGCGGGTTTGTGGTTATGTACAATGTGCCAATTGGATTTGAGGATCCTACAGATGGGGAGGGTGTGCGGGTGGTAGAGGAGGTAGGCTGTGGGTCTGTCTGTCTTGGTTGGATGCTGGGTTTCAAGAGCAGATGTTCTGGATACAGCTATGGTGCGGCGGAGTGCTGCATTGATGATGGAACTGGGGTATCCGCGGTTGGTGAAAAATTGTGACATTTTGGCTGCTTGTATAGTGAAGTCTTCCTCGCTGGAGCAGAGTCTGCGAAGACGGAGAAATTGTGAGTATGGGATGCTGTTTTTAGTGTATGGGTGGTGGGAGGATGAGTAGTCTAGGTATGCATGTGCGTCGGTGGGTTTGTAGAAAATGGAGGTTTTGAGTAGGCCATCTTCAAGGGAGATGGTGATGTCTAGGAAGTTGACTGACTGTGAAATGGTGTAGGTTAGTTGGATGGATGGATGGAAGGTCTGGGCAAAGTTGAGGAAGTTGAGGAGGTCTTGTTTTGGCATAGATGTGGCTCCCAGTCCATCATCGATATACCTTTTGTACAGTTCGGGTGTGGGGCCTGTGTATGTGTTGAGTAGGCGGTGTTCCAAGTGCCCCATGAAGAGGCAGGCATAGGCTGGTCCCATTTTGGTACCCATGGCAACACCACTAATTTGTGAAAATGTGTGCTTGTTGAATTGAAATGTGTTCAGGGGAGGACTAATTCAGCAAGTCTGACCAGTGTGGAGGTGGGAGGGTGTTGTTGGTTGGGGGGCCGTTTGTCAAGGAAAAATGTGAGGGCCCTCAGTCCATCAGCGTGGGGGATGGAGGTGTACAGTGACACCACGTCAAGTGTGAAGAGGAGGCTGGGTTGGAAAGTGGGGTCTGTGTTGTATGAGTTAATCATGTTGAGTGTGTGGGTTGTGTCTTTGAGGTAGGTGGGGAGGCTTTGTACTATGGGTTGAAGGAGGAAGTCTAGGTATTGCGAAATGTGTTCAGTGGGGCAGCTGCAGGCAGAAACAATGGGTCTGCCGGGTGTGTTCATTTTGTGTATTTTGGGGAGTAGGTAGAAGGTGGGCTGTTTGGTGTCTGTCATAATGAGGAGTTTGGCTGTAGTGGGTAGATTGTTGAGTCTGATTTCTTTTTTGATTGAGTTAGCAATGAGTTTCTGGTGTTGAGGGAGGGGTGATGTTGTGAGTGGTGTGTAGAAATTTGTGTTGGATAGTTGTTTTTGTGCTTCTGCTATGTATAGTTGTTTGTCCCAAACTACAACTGCACCACCCTTGTCTGCTGGTTTGATGACAATGTCCTGTCGTTCTCTTAGTGATTTGAGGGCTTTTTGTTGGTTTTGTGAAAGGTTGCAGTGTCGGACAGGTTTTGAGTTGATCCGGCTGATGTCTATTTTGCATGTTTTTATGTAGAGTTCAACTTCACTGGATTTGTTACAGGGTGGTTGGCGGAGTATTGGGGTTTGAAATAGTTGAGTGAGGGTGTCAGAGTTTTGGGGTGGTGGGGCCTGGGTATGTTTTCAAGTGCTGCCATCCAACGAAGTTTCCTAAAAAAACCTTTCCACATCAATGTGGTTCTGGTAATTGTTGGTGGTGGGTTGAGTTGGGATGAATTTAAGTCCTTTTGTTAAGACTGATCTTTCATCGTCAGAGAGGGGGAGGTTGTCAGGGATGCAGTAGACAAGATGGTGGTGGTGATCAGATGTGTTAGTGGGGTCAGGATTGTGGGTTGGGGAAGCAGAATGGTCCGGGCGAATAGTTGTTTGTTTGTTTTGTAATTGTGATAGTTTGTTTTGTTTGGTCTGGTTGCAGTGGTTGTAAATGAGTTGGTTGTGTGTATGGATGAGTTGTCTGAGTTTGGAGGCAGAGGCTGTGGGCATGATAATTGTGGTTTGTTGTTTGAAATGTTGGAGAAGGTTGGAGAGAGATTTCAGGGTGGAACTGAGTGTTTTTATATGTGCCAACATGAGTTTACGACTGGCCCGGAAGAGAATCTTTTTGGTGGTAGTGATGAGAGTGGTGTTGTGGAGGTTGGAAGGGGTGTGGGAAAGTGAGAAGCCACGAGGTGTGATGTGTAGTTTAAGACATTGTTTAAGAAAGTTGAAATGGGATGCTGATTTGGTTTTCTGAAACTGTGTTTTGGCATAGCCTAGTGCGAACGGTTGGATGGTGGGTGGTAGAAACTGAATGGACCTGCAGAAGCTGGCATGGGTACGGGAGAAAATTTGGGCAGTTGGCATTGTGTTGTGGTGTTAGTTATTGTTGGCCAGGTAGTGGGACAGAGACGAGTGGGGAATCAAGAATGCAAAATGGCGATTGAAAGTGTGTAGAAGAAATGGAGGTGACGGAGAATAGAAGGTGGGACAATCAAAATCAAAACAAAACAAAACAAAACCTGAATCAAATGGAGGACAGTGGGAATGAGAAGTGGTAGACAGCGTTCACAAGTACACGGTAGGGAGTGGAAGACGTGACGTGGAATACAACACAACAAAGGGTATCAGGGTTGACAGGTACACACACAAAAAAGGGCGAAAACAGGACGTGAAATACAACACAACAAAGCAACAAAGGGTGTCAGCGTTCACAAATATATCTGGAACAGGAGACGTGACGTAAAATAGATTGTGGAAGACGAGACGTGGAGTACAACACAACAAAGGGTATCAGTCAATATGAAGAATAAAGTTTCAAAATGGAGTGACTGACGGCGGAGAACGAAGCAAAATTTAGAAAGAGAGGGTGTTAGTTACCGCCAATGACATTGACAAACAAAGCACATGACAAGACACAAATTGTAGAGTCGAAGAAGGAAAGGCTGAAGGTTACTCGAGAAAGAATAATGGAGGGGATACTTTTAAGATCGAGAATCAAAGGACAGCTGAAGAGGAGACAGTGACGATCAATTTCTGCGATCTGAAAAAAAGACATTTCATTAGTACAAGTATGGCTAGATTAATTGTGAATCTTGGTAATATTCTAAATGACCAAACAGAGATTCTTCACAAAGTCCATAGCTTTTATGAATCCTTGTATAGAAAGTGTAAAGCTGATGACTGCAGTTTGGATGAGCATGGGCTGATTGAAAATATTCCACATCTAGATCATGATGAAGCAAGTAATTGAGATAGTGAAATGACACTGGAGGAGGCATGCATACCATTAAGGAATATGAAGGACGTCGAACACAATTTTTTAAGTGTTTTTTTAACAGAATATGTGTTCTTGTTGTCAGGGCCTTAAACGCTGGACTCCAAAGAAGGGGGGGGGGGGAGGTGAGCTTTCTTGCATTTAAGGACAGGGAATAATCGTATGTATACCAAAGGAGATAAACCCAGACAGTTCGTAAAGAACTAGAGACAATCTCATTGTTAAATGTTGCATATAAAATAGGATCATCGTGTATCGCCCAGACACTTCGTAAAGAACTGGAGACCAGTTTTGTGGTTAAATTTGTACATAAAATACGATCATCGTGTATCGTCAACCGTTTAATAAATGTGCTACCTGGTCTCATTAATGAGGACCAAACAGGTTTTTTTATCAAGAATAGATACATAGGTGATAGTATTAGGCCCATTTACGACATAATTGCTTCCTTAGGAGAACGCAACCTACCAGGGCTTTTATTAAGCACTGACCTGGAGAAAGCATTTGGTTCAGAAAACATTTGATTCAGTAAGCTGGAGGTTTATATTTCAAGTATTGAAAGCGTTTGGCTTTCAACAAATGGGCAGAAACCTTCCAAAAAATATTCAATCGTGTGTCCTTGTTAATGGTCAAGTTTCCAGTTGGTTTGAAATAGACCGAGGATGTAGACAACGTGACCCACTGTCGCCGTACTTATTCATCTTATGTTTTGACATTCTTGCTTTAATGACTCGCGAAAATGTAGATACACGTGGAATAATGTTTGATAGCGTCGAATATGAACTCTTTCAATACGCAGATGATACTGAGGTTTTTTTTTAGTAGGCGACAAAAAAAATCATTTCAGACATGTGTAAACACCCTGAAAAGATTTGGTCGTATATCAGGCTTGTATATGAATCTTGGAGAAAAAAACAGCACAGTTTGGATGGGGAGCTGTAAAATCTCTGCAGTTCGTTGCATGAACCATTTAGGTATGGAGTTGAACCCAAAAGGTTCAAAATTCTCGAAATCTGGTTCACCAATGATTTACAAAGCTATGCAGATATTAATTATTCAGAAAAGTTAGCAAATGTAAAACATTTATTCAAGATTTGGGTGAGAAGACAACTATCTCCTTTGGGCAGGGTGCCAGTTTTAAAGTTACTTAACTTATCAAAACATACCCATTTATGGCTCTTACTACATAATCCACCAAACACTTTTTTCAGACTTTACAAAGTTACTATTACAAATTTGTGTGCAAAAAAAGACAAAATAAATAGAAAAACTGCACACAAGAGTATCAAAAGCAAATGGTCATCAGCTACCGGAATTAAAGAGTTTGCTTCTTCATTAAGATTAACTTGGCTGCAGAAAATTCACACCACACACCACAAATGGGAAACTATCATGACATAAAATCTACTTCTAAACAATATTGAAAAATATGGACCAGAAAAAATTTTCATCCTTTCGTATATCAAAAATGTCTTAGACAGACGCATTTACTGCATACAAACGCTTTTTCTACAAAGTTAACTGTAAGAATTGTGATGAAGTCCTTGCAGAACCAGCCTTTCATAATATCAGAATGGAGGTAGGAAAAGGGGCCATTTTGAGAAAAGCGTGGGTCAACAATTCGATATATTGTATTGTTCACTTTTTGCTTGACAATGGCCAATTATTTTTTATCAGCAATTTAAACAAATGTATAATGTAAACATTAATTTTGTTGCTTTTTCTGGTTTCAAAGCAACTATAATCGAGTATTTACGAAAAACAAAAATACAGGTTAAAAATACTAATAAAGGTTTAAATATGCATCTATGTTACAAAAAGCAGACGTTGGTATGCAAAAGATCAAAATTATACTATGACATACTTACAGATAATCATATTCGTCCGAAGTACTTCACGAAGTAGAATACAGAATTGAATGTTGAAAATGACTTGAAAAACTGTTTTGTGTATCTTAGCAAAATTTCTGACATAAAATTGAATGGGTACAGTTACGAATAATACTTGGAAATAATGTTGTATTGAACAAAAGTGGTGTTCTTAACAGTGGTGAATGTACTTTCTGTAGCTTAGTTAAGGATAGTATTACGCATATCTTTTGATACTGTACAGTTATTCAACGTTTGTGGGAAACGCTAGTGGATCGAATGAATGAAAAATGTTTGTCTTCGTGTAACTTGCAGATAAGTGAAAAATTAGCCATAACTAGATTTGACAAAATATAGATATGGACCATATGTTTTATTTCAGTGTATTATTTGCTAAACACTATCTTTATCAGTGTAGAATAGAACAGAAATCTCCTAGACCGCAATTTCTCAATAAGCTGAAATGTAGATATAAAATAGAAGAGTAAATTGCTCGAAGGAATTTTGTACATAAAGATTTCATTTCCAGATTCCTCCCATATAAGCCGAAATTTGCGGACCCAGACTAAATGTTAAGTGTATGCTGACTTTGTGCATTATATTATTATCGATATGACTCATGCCTTTTACAACTGTTATTATGTTGTTCAGCACAGCTCCAGTGGGAATTGTTCAGAACCCTTAAAAACCAAAATATGCAAATTTTCATAATACACTTCGGCTTTCCTCTCTCTCTCTCTCTCTCTCTCTCTCTCTCTCTCTTACAATTTAACCTATGGTCTTCAGAGTGTAGATTTGTGCAGTCAATATGATCGAAATGTTACTTATGTTCATTTCCGATTTTTCCTTATCTTTACTTCTTTACGTTCTATTATATGTGACCTATCTTAAGTAAAGATGTTTTTTTCTGTTTGTGTTTGTTTGTTGTTGTTGTTGTTTTTTTGGGGGGGAGTTTTCTTTTTGCAATGTGTATTGTTTAATTAATATATAAACAGATCTTCTGAACTTCTTTGATACGTACCGTGCCGAAGCTCAAAGGAGCACACTCTTGGTTTGATGAGCATCTTTTTTTCTTTTCTTTTTTTTCCCTCCACCACCCCCGCCTTTACTTTTTTTTTTTTCTTTTTTTTTTTCCTTCTTTGTTTCTTTTTTGTTTGATTTTTTTCCTTTTACTTTTTCACTTTTCCTTTTTTTTTTTTTTTTTTTTTGTAAAGGCGGTCCTTTTTTTTTTTTTTTTTTTTTTTTTTTCTTCCCTTCAACTCTCACGCACCATGCGGGTCTGTATGATGTATTACTATCAATGGACATGAATTTGCTGGTTTTAATGTTTTGGCGTTTGTTACAGCGCGTCAGGGTTTATTTTTGTACTAGTGTTTGGTGCAGTGACACTCACACTGTGTTTCACAAAAAGATACAAGGGTTATAAAAAAAATAAAATAAAAAAAAAAGAATAATAAAAAAAAAAGAAAGAAAGAGAGGCCCGGACATCTTTCCGGAAACCATCCTTGAAACGAAAGACGAAAATAAGTATGCAAGGATGATACCAGAAGTGCGCGAAGGAGAGAAGGGAGGAACAGAAGAGAGAGAGAGAGAGAGAGAGAGAGAGAGAGAGAGAGGAGAGAGGGGAGAGAGAGATGTAGTAAATAAAGCGCACAGCTCGTCTCGCAAACCGGCCTATTCCCCCCGAAGGCTATCCTTATAGTGAAAATGAGAGACCACAAGGGAGACACAAGGACATCCTTGCAGCGAGACAGTCAGTATCAATGAGAGAGAGAGAGAGAGACAGAGAGAGAGAGAGAGAGAGAGAGACAGACAGACAGACAGACAGACAGACAGAGAGAATTTCTATCCTCCTATTTTTTCCTGCTGTCATTCACTTTCTTTTTCCCTCTGATATATTGACTCATACTCACCATGCATCGTCTGTGTGTATGTGTGTGTGTGTGCTTTTTTTTTTTTTTTTTTTTTTTTTAAGTAATGGACATTCCATTGCGGATCTTAATGTTTTGGCGTTTGATACAAAGCGTCTGGGTTTATTCATGTACTGATGTGTGGTGCATTGACACTTTCATTCAGCTATGTTTGCTGCATAGTATACTTTTAATTGAATTAAACACACACTTGCCCTCCGCTCCCTCCCTTCCCTCATATCCCTCATCCACTGTTGGTGTGCGGACGTGCGTGCGCGTGTGATAACAATATTTGTAAAAGATAAAGTTAACATTTTCTACAAAGCCGTTAGAAACATTACAAAGCGCTCATGAACATGAATTATTCGTTAACTAAAAAGACAGAACATGCACAATTGCGGTTGAGCACAAAAAAGTGTGTGGGTGCCTGCTTTTTGCAGTGTCTGTTATTGTTTGTGTGGAAAGGGGAGCTGGAGAGGCGCGATATTTATGCTCTTATGTGTGTGTGTGTGTGTGTGCGCGCGCGCGCGCGTGCATTTGTGTGTCTGTGCGCGCGTGTGTGTGTGTGTGTGCGCGTGTGTGCGCGTGCGTGTGTGCGTGCGCGCGAGCGTGCATGCGTGCGTGCCTGCGTGCGTGTTATATTAACTTCCTTAACTGTGCCTCCTGCTCAAAAACCACTTCATATGGTATCGATGACTTTGTCTTTTTAATCTTGCTTATGCACATTTTACCCACTAGCAAAATGTTATTGATGCACGCATAATTATGTGAAGATTTCTTTTCATGTAGTCCGAATAGCACGTCTGTTACAGACAAATGCAATTTTATGCCTACCTTTGAGAAAATAATATTTTCAATTTCTAACCAAAATTGTCTCACTGATGGACATTCAAAAAAAAAGTGCTCAATGGTATCCACAGTGTCCGGACAATAATCACATGAAATAGATTGGCACACGCCCATTTTTTGTAGCATAATATTTGTGGGATAGATATTATGTAACAATTTCCATTGCAGCTCACGTAAGCGTACTTCTTTTGTTGCCAGTCTTGGCGTAAGCCACATCTTTTCACTCAATTCAATGTTCAGTTTTCTGCTCCAAAAATCTACGGCGTGTGGAGTTAACGGTTTGTTGTTACTCTTTTTCAACAGATATTCTTTAATTTGTTTTGTTTTAGCATAGAAATGATTTGCATCAGAGGTACCATGATTCTCCATTTCAAATCGTCTATTCCTATCTTTTATCAAGTCAATCCAAGTTTGTGGTATGGCATTTAGTAGAGCATTGTATTGAAACATGGTTATTGCCCTGTTTTGGTTAAGTAGGTCTTGTACTTCCACTAAAGTTAAAAAACGCCTTTCCTGCGCTTTAATAATATCGTTTATTGTGATGAGGCCTTTCTCTCGCCATTTTTCAAAATTGAGGACCTTACTTTTATATTTGATTAACTTATTATAAAAGAGACATTGTGTACCAATATATTTTGCAAGCACACTATCGCTTTCTACTTTAGTTTTGTTATCTAGGTAAGTTAATAAAACTTCTTTCCAAAAATTATTTCGATTGTAGAGATCCCTGGTATATCTTTAGGAGAACAGTTTATTTCAAATATTTCCTCAGCTGAAGCTATTCTTTTCAAGTGCCAAAAAGGAATGAGGCACCATGTCTCAGTTCTTTTGTTGTATAATCGTCCAATCCACTGTAGGTAGAAGGTATTTTGCAATTCAATCATGTCAACCATTCTTAACCCTCCTTCTTTATAATCTGCTTTCATGACCTTTCTTTTAATCTTTTCAAAGGCTTTTCTGTTACTGTGTTTCCTTTGCCAAAGAAATTTATATAAAATTGTATTAACTTTAATCAGTATTTCCCTTGGCAGTCCAACCGACTGCATAACATAAATAAATTGGCTGGTCAAAAATGTCTTTATGATCACTATTTTACCATGTATGCTAAGGTCTCTCTTACTCCATTCTTTTATCATAGCTGTTAGAGTTTTCAGCCTACTTTTCCAGTTGTCTTCTATTTCTTTGGCCATTTTGTCTTTTGCAAAGGATATTCCTGAGATTTTTATTTTGTCCACTATTTCAAAGGGTATGTTAAGAACTCTTTCATCAACATCACCTATTGCCAAGACTTTAGTTTTGCGTATGTTTAGTTTCAAGCCAGAGAAACATGCAAATTGTCTGAGAATATTTGTTGCCGTTGTTATATCATTTTGGTGTTTTAAAAAAAGGGTTGTGTCGTCAGCCATCTGTTGAATTTTGATGCATGCATTTGTTTCATTTCGTATCTGTATTCCTTCAATGCCACTATTTCTAATCTTAATAGCTAGCAGTTCTACAGCCAAAACGAAGGCTAAAGGGGAAAACGGACATCCTTGTCTAATACCACAATTAACATCAAAACTCTCCGATATCCAGCCCCCATGATTTATGTGATTCACAGCCTTTTTTAACATAATTCGAATCCATTTCTTAAAATCGGGACCAAATCCAAAAACATCGAATGCTTTCAATAAGTACGTTTTTGTTATGGAATCAAATGCTTTTGAATAATCAAGCGCTAATATAAAACCTGATTTACCTGTTTTGTTTACGTAATTGATTGCATCGTCAATTGTACGAATGACTGTAGATATATTTCGACCTTTAATGTAACCAACCTGGTCTTCGTTGACCAGATGTTGTATAACACCACTTAGTCTCTGTGCCATAACTTTAGCTAGAATTTTATAGTCAGTGTTTGTTAAGGTAATAGGTCTCCAGTTTGTTAGATGTTCTTTATCCAGTTCTTTGCCTTTATGAATTAGTGTTATCACACCTTGGTATTGAGTATAAGACAGCTCATCTTTCTGAAAGGATTCATTGAAAGAGGCGGTTACAATATCTTTTAATTTAGGCCAGAAAAATTTCATGAATTCAACAGTAATTCCGTCCATACCTGGCGCTGATCCATTTTTCATGCTTTGTAAAGCGCACGATGCTTCATTGACAGTGACAAGACCTTCACATGAGTTGGAGTCAGTGTCACTAAGGCGAGGAATATCTTCTCCAGCAATAAAGTCGTGCGTAGCTTCAGTCACATTTGCAACGTCAGTCTTTTGATTGTAAAGATTTCTATAGAAAGTAACCTCTTCTTTCATTATTTTGGTCTGGTCAGTGGTAGTAAACCCAGAATCTGATACAAGACGAGTAATCACGTTTTTTCTTTTCCTTACTTTTTCAAGGTTACAAAAATATTTGGTGTTTTTTTCTCCTTCTTCAATCCATTTCACTCTTGATCTAATTTGGGCTCCTCTCGTTTTTTGCATGTCTAGTAGTTCTAGTTTATGTTTAGTACTTAATAAATCATTCTGTAAGCGTGCATTTCCAGGGTTTTTTGTTATGCGAAATTCGATGTCATGAAGTTGTTTTCGCAGGTCTAACTGTTCGTTTCTTCGACAACAAGCTAATCGTTTGCCAAAATCAACACAATAATTACGTATTTCGGATTTCGTAAGTTCCCATTTATCAACAGAATTTATAAGTTCCTTATTATTTACACAATGATCTATTAACGCATTCACATTTTTTACAAAACTTTCATGTCTGAGGTAGCTATTATTAAATCTCCAATACCCTGGACCTCTTATGAACTTGCTGTTTTCTAATTCTGTGACTACAGCTTTATGATCCGAATTAGAGACTGTATAATGTTCACATGACGCAATAAAGGAAATAATATCTTCTGAAGCAAAGCAATAATCTAAACGACGAGCGATAAAAGGATGAAAGCGGTTCCAGGTATATTCTTTATCATTCTCATGGAAGACCCTCCATACATCTGTCAAAGAGCTCACGTACACAGGTCTTGAAAGCTTCAACTTCTACCTCATTGAAAGGATTTCCGGAAATAACATCATGCTTGTTGTTTAAGACACAGTTGAAATCACCACATAAAATGATATTTTCAGCTTCCAAATCTTGCAGTTTCACATACAGGTTGTGGAAGAAACGCCTTTTGTCCATAGAATCGTTAGGCGCATACACATTTACAATGGTGATCAGGATTTGCTCAAATTTAATATTAATTGCAACAGTGCGATCCTCTGTTAAAACAAGTTCAATGTCATCATTAACATACTTGGAGACCAGTATAACTTCGCCCTTTCTTCGGGACGTACCCTCTTTTGCAAAAATCCTTCCACCCCATTCTTTTTCCGATTGTGATTTTTCCTTTTCTACAAAATGAGTTTCTTGCAAACATATGACATCAAACTTTTGATTTTTAAAGTATTTGAACAAACTATTACGCTTCATTTTATTTTTCAGTCCCCGGCAGTTCAAAGAGCAAATTCTAAACTGTTCCATTATCTACCAAGAAAGATAAATGAATGACTAAAACGAAGCACTGAGCTCCCACAAAAGTCAACAAAGGCATTTCTATCTGAGAAGAAAAAAAAAAAAAAAAAAAAAGGGGGGGGGTTGGATGGAGGATTGGAGCGTGGGGGGGGGAGGGTTGACAGACAGGCAGCAAACAGGCAGGCAGACAAACGGACAGACAACAGACCAAAATACACAGTAAGCCTAAACGCCGACACGTAATCAAAAATGACACTGACATTCAAGCCGATTATTTTTCGTAATCGGAAACATCTGATCTTTCCTCTTCAGTGTCTGCATCACATTTAGCCTGTTTTTCTCTTGGTGCTGAAGGGCTGTCCTCCTCACGACATCGCTGGCGCTTTGGAGTTTCTGAGCGGTTCCTATTGTCTGAGTGGGGGTCCATACTAGAATGCAGGGTTGTTTGGCGTTTAGAAACCGCCCGCCCTCGATCAGACTTTTCTCTTTGACTTTTTTTTTGTCGCTGGCAACGGGCTTACCTTTCCCGCCGCGTGTGTCTCCCTTACCAATTGATTTGGAGGCAGGAGAAGTGGAGGATGGGTCGGAAATCTTGCTTCCGGAGTGGCCTGGTTGAGGAGTCTGAGGAGAACCAGTAGGAGGTAAACTCCCCTTGTCTCTGACCTGACTATCTGGCCGGCCTTTACATCGGACATCTCCTCTCTTATGCCCTGGTTCCTTGCACTCACGACACACAACCTCATTCACACACACAGACACATGGTGGTTAGGCTGTAGACAGTTTGAGCAAATAACGGATTTCATAACATTTTTCTGTTCTTTGTGGAAAATTTTGGCAGTGAATGGACCTACTTTTAATGTTTTCTCGAGAGGGTTAGCGGGGAGGGTTATGAAGACGAATCTTCTCCCCGTTTCGAAACGAGTAAGTTTATTGACTGCATCCCTGTATCGTTCCATTTTTATATCAGATCGGAGTTCACATCCAATTTTAGTTAAAGAGTGTTCTATTTCACTGTTGGCTACCGACATAGGGATGTCTGCAACCCACACCTTCGTAGCAGGTTTTTCTTCCCCGGAATCCTCTCTCAGAATAAACGGATTGGTGTTGGCTAATTGGATCAGAGTATTCCGGACAGTCATACCTTTGACCAGAAGATCGTTCCTTGCCTGTCTGGTCGCTGGGTAGATCCTCCAAAGGCCTCTGATGTCCTGGGCACCAACGATGCTGCCACTGCCTGCCGTACGCTCCGCAGCCAAACACAGCTCCAGTCCTGTTACGCGGTTTTCCGCCGAGTCCGGAATGTCCCGATTTTTGAGAAAAACGGGCTGGACGGAAGACATTTTGCTCTTATCCGCGTTAAACGGTCACGAAGAGGGAGAGAGAGAAAAAAGAAGAAAAAACACTGAGACTGAAAAGCGAACAAGAAAAGCACTAGATTGAAAAATCGCGTAGGCTTAGCTCGAATCGGCACGGCGAAGAGCGAACAAATCCTTGACCGCACGCCACGAGTGTTACTCACCGACTCCTGAGCATCTTTTTCTTTTTTTACATAAACTGTTACACACACACACACACACACAGAGAGAGAGAGAGAGAGAGAGAGAGAGAGCCAGATAAAAAAAAAAACACTGAAAAGAAAAGAATATGGCAACGAAACTGAGTGCAAAATTGACGTACATCATTATTTTAGTGTGGACCGGGAAGTGCGGGTGTGGTTAGAAAAAAAAAGGAACAATACAAAAAGAAATCCACAACCAATCGTCGTCATCTGCGAGGCGTGGCTTTCAGAATTACCCGCTGATACATGTGTCCCAAAACCGTCCAGTTGATGACATGAAGCACAGTTGAACAAAGCACTGGCTGCTGTTAAGCTGTTTCTTCTGCATCTAATGTGTCTAGCTGTTAACCAGGTGGGTTTCTTTTAAGTTGTTTGTTCGTTAGTTTGTATGTTTCTATACCGTCATTCCAACAACTTAAGTCATATAATATCCTAGTCTTACGGTGAGGTAGCTTGGAAAAGGAGACCGTTTGGGGACCGGAATAGTTCAGTGGTAGAGTGCTGGACTCGTAATCTTGGTGATCCTGGGGTAGCGGGTTCGAATCTCCGCCGGGCCATTTCGGTACAGGGGGATTTTTCCCTCAGAGTTAACATTGATTCTGACTCAATTTCCTATACAGTCCTTCGAAGGAGACTATAAAATCCCATCACCAACTTTCGGAAGAGAAGGCCAGTTTGGCCGTTGGTATGGATGACACGTTACACACAGCATGCACCCTGCGTGGGAAATGGAAAGAATGAAGGAGGTAAGGAAATGGAGTGAACTATAGTCAACGATACTGACTGGATAACACGGGAAACGACTGAATGAAGCGTCAGCTGGCAGCTCTTCATCGGCACTACCCAGGTAGGCAGAGCTTGGTCTCTAGTGAGGATAGGCACTATATAATATTCATAATAATTTTTTTTTTCAACTTGAACACCTTTAGACGTGCTTCTGTGTTTCTCATGTATGCAGCTATTAACAAGGAAAGTACTTTTTTTTTTAATACGTATTCAATTCATTCTCTCTTCAATGCCTATCGATCAGCAATTATCATGTGGGGTGCTTAACTTCTCCACCCCGCGCGCGCGCGCGCGCGCGCGCGCGTGCGTGTGTGTGTGTGTGTGTGTGTGTGTGTGTGTGTGTGTGTTCTTCAATAATCAGCCCAAGAGAATACTTTTTCAGCGATGTTTTTCAGCTGTTTCTAAGACATTCCTCCGTCCTTTCTGGGATTTGTTTGTTTATTTGTTTGTTTGTTTGTTTTTGTTTTTGTTTTTTGTTGTTGTTTTTTTTTGGTATCCACGGGTCATCATGATTAGTTTTCGGTGACTTTCTTTCGTCAGTATTACAGATAACAGGTTCGGTCTATCAGTATTGCACATAAAGTTAAGTTTATTCTAAGATGGATCTTTTCATGAATTAGTTTTTCGAATATTCTTCTTTTGTAATATGTTTGATGATTTCTAATTAAAAGGATTTATTTTGTTTTCCCTGTGCATAATATGTAGATATTTGCTAGGTTCCTTTCCAATTATTTTTCTACTATGTATTAAAGCGGAGCTGGTTGTCCGTGTGTGTGCATATGTGTGTGCGTGTGTGTGTGCGGGCGCATGCGCGCTTGTGTGTGTGTGTGTGTGTGTGTGTGTGTGTGTGTGTGTGTGTGTGTGTGTGTGTGAACGAGTTACCGAGTGAGTGAGTGTGTCTGTCTCTCTGTCTGTCTGTCTGTCTGTGTGTATGAGGTATGTTGTACATTTGTTTTTGTCAGTAATTACAAGTTTTAACATAAAGCAAAACCGCTGAACAGGACCATAAATACTGACATGAGATCTTCCCAGCAATAGGCTGCATAATGATGCAACCGAATATGAAATGCCTTAAATCTGCTATGGAAGTTTTCAGCAATTTTTTTAATGTCACAAACTTATAGGAGTGTCTTACGCATTGTGGTCAACTGCAATTGCTGCTTTATCAAATGATACTACACGCATGTCTTGTACAAAATGTTCCTAACATTTTATCAAAATGGAGCCATGTAATGCAAGTTCTACCAAACAAAGAAGCAGATGTGACTAAACGTCCTACTAAAACAAACAAACAAACAAAGACTGGCCACCCAAGTATTTTGCCAAATATAAGGCAGCTTTGAAAATGAAACCAGTTTATATTGAGCATTTAATCCTAGCATACAGTCGAGCATATATGAATCAAACGTTTTACGCTGGCCGTACATGATTATAATTTGCCTTATACAGAAAAGTGTAAGCTTACTGTTCGTGCTGAATCCAGAAAATGAAGCAAGGGAAGACAAGCAGATCGGATGGGCTTGCCTTAAATTAGGAATGTGCAACCTACTACTTTCTTTGCTTTTAAGTACGGCTCGCCTGCAACATGCATGCCCGTGCTACTCCCAAAAGACAGCTACAGATTACCCTCCCTCCACTCCCTATCCCTTCCACCTTTCCCCCAGCCTCTCAACTGATCGCATGTGAATGATGTCCTTATCCGTACCCACTACCTGAGCAACAGAAGGCATTTTGATGGGCACAACGTGAGGGAGTTATACAAAACAAGAGATAGCAAAGTGCACTGCTCAGCACCTTCACCCAGTGTAGAATCGGCTTTCCTCAAAAGTGAGTTTCAAAGTGAGGTGACTGCAGGCGGAAATTGAAACAAACTGAAAAGAAAATTTAGTCTACCGCCAAACCAAAGAAAGACAAATTACAAGACAATCACAACGCGTTTCGACCTCTGCGGTCTTCTTCAGGCGAGATAAATAGCTTTAAAAACAATGATAACGAAGCACAAAGAGTCAGACACTTATATCCTCAAATTGAGTGCAGAATGGATGTGGAATAGCAACAAGGCTATAATAATGATAGTAATAATAACAATAATAATGGTTCTGTGCTTTTGTGGAATTTTGGAAGGCGTTTGACTCTGTGAAGGGACAGTTACTGTGGCTAAACCTGATTCAGCAAGGAATAAATAGAAAGATCCTTCAGGTGATAGTAAGCGTGTATGATCAGATTAAATGTTGTGTTTTCATCCAAGGTAAGAAAAAATCTGATCATGTCAATGGTTTGAGAGGGATCAGACAGGGTGAAAAGGTTTCCCCGTTTTGTATTGAATAATCTGGAGCAAATTTTCATCAACCACGATGTCATGTCATTAAACATCGATTTGAATCTTCTTGATTCAGATCTATATATAATTACATTTGACTGCTTTAATTTTTGTATGCTGATGACACATTTGTGCTTGCCAATTCAGTTGATGGTTTGCAAAAAGATCTTGGTTTATTGCATGAGCGTTGTACCAAATAGAAACATGATATACAGAAAACTAATAAGAGTACAAACATGATAAACAGAAAACTAAAAAGATGATATTCAATGGGCGTAATAACCCAGGGAATGTGTTTAAGCTTGGTAACAGGCATATAGAAGCTGTAAATACATTCAAATACTTATGGATTCATTTCAGCAGATTCTGGTAAGTTTTACCAACGTAAAAAAAATCTGCATGAGCAAGCGCTAGATGCACTGTTCTTATTGTTACAATTAGCTCAAAGTCAAAACTTCAAAATCAGTATTGTTTTGAATTTGTTCAAATCAATGGTTTTAACTGTTCTTTTATATGCATGTGAGATATGGGGTATGAAGATTTTTTTAGAATTATGTAAATGCTGCAGCTTAATTCTTCACCATTTAAAACGTAATGTTATGACATCTGGTTTATGGAGAACTAAGAATGTATTTAAAATGTGCAAATTTAAGCTCGCATGATTAGACTTTGGACGTCCCTGATCTCATCCTCAAATGACTGAATTAATAGTTTACTTTATGAGATGCATGAAAGTGGCATTACATTTTGGAAGTAGTCAAACTGTATTAAATATATTCTGGTTAAAATTGCTATGACGTTGTATGGGAAACGTAACAGTTTTCCAACGGCCCGCGCATTTGCAGAGGCGTTCATTTTGCTCTACAATATAATTATATTCGTTCATGGCATGAAGTTTGTTTTAGACTCTAGTAACAAATGTCTGTTTTACAGAAATTTTAAGAATGGCTCTAAGTAAGAAACGCATATTGATCAATGGCCTGATTTCCACATTTGTCCATTGATTAAATTTTACTGTAGCAGACATAAACTGATAACTGTGATTGGACGAAAATGTGGCCTTGCACACAAGAAACGACTTTGTGCAGAAAGTGATGGACAAGAGATAGGAGACGAGTTTCATGTTGTTGTGCGGGGCCCGGAATATGCAGATTTAAGGCCAGGTGTTTTACCTAGAAAATACACTGGCATCAATAAGTTTGTCAAATTTGGTAAAGTATTTTCTTATGGAAAAAAGCGTTGTTAAACTTCAGTAAATTCATAGAATTAAGTAAAGTCGTTCAACTCTCTTCATGTTGCTATTCAGTCTCTCCTCATCTTATGTTTGGTCATTGTATTTTCAATAAACTGCATTTCCTGATTGCTTCTGATGCTATATGTTTGTGTAGTTTTCCGTGTTCATATTTCAGTTAACGTCCTCCATGCCCCCGAAAGAATTACAGGATAAATAACTTTTACAATCGTTGTGTGTGTGTGTGTGTGTGTGTGTGTGTGTGTGTGCGCGCGCGCGCTCTCGTGAGTATGTGTGTGTGTGTGTGTGTTTGCGTGTGTGCGTTCGTGCGTACGTGCGTGCGTGCGTGAGTGCGTGTGTGTGTGTGTGTATGTGTATGCGTGTGTGTGTGTGTGTGTGTGTGTTGGTAGCTCGTTAAAAAATGGTAGAAATGATATTGCATTTCCTGCGACCAGCTACATAAGATGTCACCAAATCGTAGACCTGTAAATCTGCAATTTTAGATCTTTAAATCTGCAAGTTTAAAGGAATGTTTTTGACATTACAATACTCACATTTTCTTCGAAATGGTGATCAGTTACAATAATTGCCATACACCCTTATGAAAGATAGTAAAATTATAAAGTAAAATAATACATTATGCAGCCCTTTCAACAAATATTAACAAATGTTTAGAGTAAAATAAAACATTATGCAGTGGATCTGCCATGTAATTGTGATTCACACCGTGGATAGACACCAAACTTTACTGAGTTTACCTTAAGGGACTACTTTCCAACTTTTGACGAAGTTTTGTCAGAATGGAGTCAGTAGGGATCTTTTTTTTTTAATCTTGTTAACATATAAACCAATACACAAACGAGGATGTGTGAAAGTGCAGCTTCTTTGGCAGAAGTGATACTGATAAAGGTTGGGAAATCAAAAACAGAAGCGTTAAATGAAATAAACCTCTCGTTTTTCAAAATGATCCGATGACACACATTTGGAATAAATCTGCACTCAGATATGTATGTGAAGAAAGGCAGATTGCTGCTCTGGCCAAGTCACTTCGACCCGCTCAAAAAACAACTGAACTTTTCACCTTTGAAGAAAACGGAAAGAAAGCTACAGCCAGTCTTCTAACCCACTCTTCATTTGCTCTCCCACTGCCACCCCCATCCTTAACTGTACAGCCCCAACCATGTACAGCATGTCAGTGAAAATAAGCCAACTGCCTGTCTTGTTTAATGATGATTAACATGAATGTTTGATCTTTTTTCTTCGTGCCTAGACTTGCAAGATAAACCTTTTAGGACGTTTTCACAATTTCTGGTCAAATTATGAACACTAGACATGAAAAAAAGGATGAACCAGAACGACATTACTGAACTTCAGGCCTCTTTTCGAAAGAGTTACCACAGTGTTTCATCTTCACCTACATTTGCAATCAAATCGGAGTTTGCACATATGAGTAATCAGATATTCCGTGCTGCTCATAGTGTTGGTTTTAACTGGGAAAAAAGGAGAGAAAGAAAAGAAGGAACATCTTTGTGAATTGTTCGAGCTTTTCTTCTAGCGATTTGTAGGAAGAATGGAAATGAGGTCAAGTTCTTTCACTTGAAAGCATTATGTGTAAGGGCTGATTGTTCTTAGCAAATCTTGGGCAAATCTACCCGCTAAATTTTGTTGTTTGTGTTTGCCTGTGTTTCAGGAAAATGAATAAAACCATACGTCATTTGCGTTGATTATATTTCTTTGTGCTGTTATTCATTGTCGCTGTATGAGAGGTGATGTACGACAACAAACAGTTACGAAATCAAACATCAATTTTCTCGTACGTCGACAGAAACCATAAAACCGAGCCAACATGTCAATATTGGGACCACCCGATAATCTTGCAACTCAGTCTGAGCAATAACAGTTGCAATGTTCATATTGTATGGATCATGCAAAATTCGGCTTACATTTCGATAGTAATCGATGCAAAGACTCCGTGAATATTAGACAGTATCCTATACAAGTTCATGCACAGAAATAAGATCCTTGCGTGTACACGTAACATCACATGAAAATTTAGTGTTCTACGTGTTTAACTTCGTTTGGGTACGTATTTCAGTTAAGTTGCTCGGACAAATGGGCAATGTGTCGGATTTTTCACACAAAACGTCTTTTAGAAATACAATTTTTTAAGATATTTGAAGTATTTCTGGAAGAGAATGGATAAAGGACTATTGTAACATGTTCTGTGTGTCCCCTAGCTCACTGTTCCGCAAGACAATCAGCTGCTTCATTCCAATTTAAACCACAAAGAGATGGAAGCACCAGAACTCCAAGCGTAAACCTCTAGATCTATCCAATGTTTTACATGTTTAATATCATAAAATAGAACTTTTCCAGCTTTAAAATCCCAATGCTGTAATGAGTGCAAAACCAAATCAGAGCCAACACAAAGATCAATATTTAAGATAGACATCGGCGTTACACATACCTGTAATGGAAAGGTCCAGTGACGGTGAAGAAAGACTCATTGACTGCAGGGAAAGTCCTACCGGCAGCGGGGAAGACTGTGACCCGGGGTCTCTTCAGGGAGCACGTAATATAAGACCTCATGGCGAAATCTTGGCTGTGTCTGGAGTTGTACTGTCTTCGTCTGTCAGTGGAACAGCAAAAAGTGAGGCTTCGGGATGCACACGGCAGTTGCTTGATGGTGACGTTTTTCGCCGGTGGGCTCTGCAGTCATGAAATACGGGCTGGTATACCCATGGGAACGATCCCGTGGAGGTTGTGTTGAGTCACATCCAGTAGCCATTAGACAATGGCACCTGCCAGGAAGCAATTATGTCCCTTGACGTCGTAATGACATGCCCTGTGCGTGCCTATAACATATTTCAACACAGCGCAGGCTTCCAAGGGTAGTGCAGGATTGCTCCTAGCTGGTTTGTTTGGCAGTTGATGACAGTACTTCTCTGGGCCCCTCCCGCACCTTTGGGTGTATTTTTTTCTTTGTGTTGTGTGTGTATATATATACATATATATATGTTAAAATAAGTGTTAAAAAGGAATATTAAAATACTCTACAAATTTGTTTCAAGCTGGGTGGCTATCTTCAGGATGATATTTGGGTTGCCCACCGCCGGTGTTATATAGCGTGTGGGGCCCGGTTGCAGCTATTTTCACGTGTGGGTTGGTTGCACGTGTTTTGTTTTGTTTTTTTTTTAAGGTTTTCAGGTTGTTGTTTGGGGTGTGTTCACTAACAACGATTTCCATTTGTGCCTGCAGTTGTTTACTATTTCTGTTTTAGTGTTTAAAGTTGCTAAGTGTGGTTTACATAGTATCAGCCATTTTTCAGTTAAACATAGGTTGCATCTTTTTGAAATGTTGCTGTATGGTGATGCCGTTTTTATGATTTTCCAGGATATATTGTAGTTTATTTTTGCGTCTTTAAGTTTCCAAATGTGTTTGCTCAATTCTGTTTGGTTTTTGTATTTTTCTTTATTAAATGACTGTTTGTGGTTTGCATATCTGGTTTTGAAGTGGTTTTCAGTAATCCCTATGTATGTTTCATTTTCATTTTCTGATGTCACAGTGGCTTGGTATACGATATTCTTATAAAGGCATTTGTTGCTTAGGGGGCACTGCTCTTTTTTGATGCAATTGCAAGATTTCCTTTCTTCACCCTTTTTTGCTGTGTTGATTTTCGTTTTGTTGGATGCATCAATTAGGTTTTTGAGGTTGGGCATACATGAGTATGATAGTTTGACGGTGTTTTTGTTGAATATTTTTGACAGTTTGTGCTCTTTTGGGAATGAAGTTGTTAAGATTTTAAAGAATTCTTTCCCTATGTTTGTTTTGAGTTTCCCGTCGTATGGAGGGTTGAACCATATGATTTTTCTTTTCCTGTTTTTCTTACTTTTATTTGTGTTGTTATCTGGGTTGTATTGTAGTTTATAATTGTACCCACTTTTTTGCAGTGCTTCTTGGTATTCTACTGCTGCGTTGTTTAATACTCTTTCATTGCATGACAGATTTGATAGTCTTTAGTACAGATGGTGGATGGTTACTTTTGATGTTTACATAGATAGGTGTGTCATTAGGTTTCTTGTATGGTTTATATATGTGGTTGTTTAGGTCAAGTGTTATGTCTAAGTAGTTCACTACCTTTTTGTTTGCTTCAATGGTGATTTTTAAGTTGTGGTTTTGAAATATTTTGCATAGTTCTTTTTCTTTGTTTTCGATGGATCTTGGGTTGTTGGTTAGTGCAGCAAGGCCGTCGTCTCTGTATGGTCCAACTTGTTTTCCGAGTTGTTTCTTGATGTTGGAAATCATATGGTTCAACCCTCCATACGACGGGAAACTCAAAACAAACATAGGGAAAGAATTCTTTAAAATCTTAACAACTTCATTCCCAAAAGAGCACAAACTGTCAAAAATATTCAACAAAAACACCGTCAAACTATCATACTCATGTATGCCCAACCTCAAAAACCTAATTGATGCATCCAACAAAACGAAAATCAACACAGCAAAAAAGGGTGAAGAAAGGAAATCTTGCAATTGCATCAAAAAAGAGCAGTGCCCCCTAAGCAACAAATGCCTTTATAAGAATATCGTATACCAAGCCACTGTGACATCAGAAAATGAAAATGAAACATACATAGGGATTACTGAAAACCACTTCAAAACCAGATATGCAAACCACAAACAGTCATTTAATAAAGAAAAATACAAAAACCAAACAGAATTGAGCAAACACATTTGGAAACTTAAAGACGCAAAAATAAACTACAATATATCCTGGAAAATCATAAAAACGGCATCACCATACAGCAACATTTCAAAAAGATGCAACCTATGTTTAACTGAAAAATGGCTGATACTATGTAAACCACACTTAGCAACTTTAAACACTAAAACAGAAATAGTAAACAACTGCAGGCACAAATGGAAATCGTTGTTAGTGAACACACCCCAAACAACAACCTGAAAACCTTTAAAAAAAAATTCAAAAAAAACACGTGCAACCAACCCACACGTGAAAATAGCTGCAACCGGGCCCCACACGCTATATAACACCGGCGGTGGGCAACCCAAATATCATCCTGAAGATAGCCACCCAGCTTGAAACAAATTTGTAGAGTATTTTAATTAATATTCCTTTTTAACACTTATTTTAACAAATGTTGCTCCCCAAGGGGTTGAGCACTTTTAGAATCGTTTTAGGCTGTGCAACTACATTGATCTAGAGAGAGAGAGAGAGAGAGAGAGAGAGAGAGTCAGATAGATAGATAGATATCTGTGTGCATGTGTGTGTGTGTGTGTGTGTGTGTGTGTATGTGTGTGTGTGTGTGTGTGTGTGTGTGTGTGTGTGTGTGTGTGTGTAAAGCCTAAGTGTAGCGTATAGTTCTGCTGTGTGTACTGGAAACCCTTTTCCAAGGCAGAGACAGTTTCGTACATGTAGGTTTGGCATGACAAATCCGGTGTAACAACCCGTTCTTACCCCCCTCTGGAACTTACCCCGGGGTAAGTCTGGGCTAGCCTGCTTTTACCCCCGGGGGTCATTCTAGGATTAGCTAGAACTTACCCCCCCTAGTTGGAACTTACCCCCGCGGGGGTAAGTTTGGGCTAGCCTGGATTTACCCCCCCCCCCCCCCCCAAAGGGTCAGCCTAGGACTATTTGGAATCTTCCTCCACCCCACCCCACCCTTCAAACAAGAGAGGGTTATTCAGGGTTTTCCTCTGCCTTTTCCCAACACGCACACCCGCCTTTAAAAAAAATTGTGTTAGCCTGCATATTTACCCCCCCCCCCCCCCTCCCATTTCCTATATACAGTCACTTGGGTTTAGACAAAGTGTGGTTCTAGACCCTTCTCAATAGATGGACCTCCTACTTCCCCCCCACCCCCCCACCACACACACACACACCCTGGTTCACTAACAGATACGTATTAACATTTCTGGCGCTGGCTTACATGCGTGGGTCAATATTCGGGTGTGTGAGTACGCCCGTGCATGCGTGGGAAAGAAAGACGGCTACATGCCAATGTGACCAAGTGCCAATGTGACCAAGCGTAGTTGTGACAAAATGTCGTGACCACGTGTCGTTGTGACCAAGTACCGTTGTTGCTTCATCCCGGTTTGCCTCTTTTAACTATTTTACAGTTATTTAGTCTCCTGAGTACCTGTGTACCTTAGCTTGTACAATGCAGATGACTAGTGGTCAGTGCCACTGACCATGGTCATTATGACGTAAATCGGAAATTTTAACTATTTAACAGCTAATTAGTCTTTCCAGAGTGCTTGTGTACCTTGTACAATGTAGATTACTTGTGGTCAATGCCACTGACTACTGGTCATTATGACGTAAATCGGAGATTTTAATTATTTCACAGCTAATTATAGTCTCCTGAGTACCTGTGTACCTTGTACAATGCAGACAACTGGTGGTCAGTGCCACTGACCACTGGTTACTATGACGTAAATCAGATATTTCGACTATTTTACAGTTAATCAGTGTCTCATGAGTGTTTGTATACTTTGTGCAATGCAACCAGTGGTCAGTGTCAATGACCATTGGTCACTTTAATGTATATCAAAGATTTTAAACAGCTAATTAGTGTCTCCTGAGTGCCTGTGTACCTTGTACAATGTAGATGACTGGGGGGGGGGTAAGTTCCAGCTAGTCCTGGAATGACCCCGGGGGTAAAAGCAGGCTAGCCCAGACTTACCCCGGGGTAAGTTCCAGAGGGGGGGGTAAGAATGGGCTGTTACACCGGATCCGATGTCAGTCCTGTCTACCGCCGATCCATCAGTGTAGATTTAAGGTGATAAACAAAACTCTGCTCCGAATTTTCTCTCACAATATTTGCCAAAACACTGACGTTTTCGTTGTTCTTTAAATCACTATATTCAAAAGTTCTATTGATGTTGTCCCATTGATACTGTTGAGAAGACTGCACCGATATGGTTAAGCAAAGCGACAAAATAGTCATCCCTGTGGTCTGTGGTTTCTACCTGCAACTATAATGACTGAGTACCATGTAGTAAGTGTAATAAGTAGCATGTGACTTTTCGTTGCTTCCAAACCCAATGGAGGCATTTATTAGTGAGATTTCATTTGTTGATCTCGACCAACTGCCATCCGGAGTTTAGTGTGCTATGGGATCACATTGAAGGACTGGAATCACACAGACGAGTTTCATTTACTCAGCGGATGCGTTTTAAAGAGTGTTGCCCATATTTCCTTACCAAGACACCTGCTGTCTGCGTCAGGTCAAGTAGACACCGGGAAGTATCCTGAAAGAAAGAATAGAGTACAGTCCTGTCATGTCGTCTCGGACCTGATTGAGACTCCACGGCATCATCTTTATTAAACCTCGTCCTCATTGATTATCGTAAAAAGCATTAGATGCCTAGACCTTCATGCCCTCGCCTCATGGTGACCTCAGTCTCCATGTCCAGCCTATCTTTGAGTTCGTTGCATTGTCGTCAATAATGGAAAGACCATGGGGACTGCTGCTGTTTGGACATGCTGGTGTGCTCTGGAGGGACACACTCACTCACGGTGATTCTGCGACTGAACAATTGTCGTTGCCAGAAAAAGGGCTCAGTAGGAGGGTCCTGTGTGTGTGTGTGTTGGATCAGAACAGGCATCACTGAACACCACTGAAGTATTTCAGCGCAGTGTCTCCTCTGGTGGGCTGCCTCATGGTGACTTTAGATTGCTCCTGTTGATGCTGTTCTGGGGATACAACTGGTCAAGAACTACGCGTGGGGAAACAAGAAAGAGCGGCATTTGAGTAGTGCCAGTGAGGACGGGGAAGGCTCTCGGTGATCAAACACAGAATAAAAATTTGCTTTTTGTTTATGCGCATTGTTTATGAGACAGTAAATCCTAGATGTGTCACAAATGCATCAATGAATCACGGCGTGTCAGACTATAGATAACAGTGGTGAAAATCCATTTTTGGATGTCCTCTAGAACTCAGAGTTGGGGAGAGCTGCCATGCCAGTAACGTCGGAAACTGTCACTCTGGTGCAGACTGCGACGACAAGTTTCAATGCAAACTGATGCTGAAGTGTGCATGCTCAAATGATGATGCGTGTTTGGGTGGTCTGGTGTGTGACAGAGGCAGCTGCAGGATGAAGCTGGGCAGCAACTGTTCTTCTGCCGAATGGAATGGGGATGGTCTGCGATACGCTGAAAAGACGCCGACAGGCGATATGCACCAACTGCACCTCCTAGCACGACCTGTGCCTGGCTGGTGCCTTATGCTCTGATTCCCGCTGCCGGTGCTGTTCGTCGGTTAGTCAGATCCAGGACAATCGCTGTGAACCTGAGGAACAGCTGGCGGGGGGTTCCTGCAGCTTTGTAAAGCCATGTGCATCTCCCAGTTCTTACTGTGACGCCTCTACCTCCACCTGTGTGTGCAAGAAGGGATATGATGTCGACTCCACAGACTACATCTGTAAGCTAGCGGCTGGTGAGAAGTGCGTTGGCCGAACGACTGTCTGTGCGTCGGACAGTGAGTGTCACGCCATTGGTGTATGCGTGATCTTGGTGGGTCGGACCTGCGAAAGGCCAGGAGAGCAGTTCCTCTACAACTGGGACTCCCTGTGTGAAGATGGACTCTGCCAATTCCGTGCCTCTCATCCCGGCATGCGCAGCACCAGTTTTTGTCTGCAGCTACTTGGGTCGATGCAAAAAGCCAGTCGGAAGTGCTTGCCGTGAGAACGGGCATGACTGTGTGTCCGGAGCCATGTGCGTGAGTAACGTCTGTCAGTGTGACGGAGATGTGGCCACTCAAGGACAGTCTATGAGCCTAAAGCCGGAAAAGCGGAAGGGCTATGTGGAGAAAACGATGGGGAGGTCGTTTGCGAGGACATGCACTCATTCTGTAACCCGACCCGCCGCTGTCAGTGTCGAGCGAGTTTCACCACTGATCTTGATTATTCATGCAAAAAAGGAGCCGGACGTCAATGACTAAACGACATTGATTGCATGACCGGAACGTCTTGCACTACGGGCGTATGCAGATTTTGGTTGGGTGAAATCTGCAGCCGAAGTCATCAATATATGTGTCAAACAAATGCCATTTGTGACCACGATTCTGTGTGTCCAATGAACTACAACCAACCATGCAAAGGCCACGAAACCCAGTGCCGATTCAGATCGATATGCGACAACACCTTCTCCTGCAAGATGGTGCTGGTCACAAGTGCTTGGAGCGACCAGGCTCGTGCATAGCTGGAAGCAGATGTGTAGATGACGTGTGCACCTGCAGTACCACAGTTTCCAAGACGAACTCTGAGGAATTCTGCTTGTCAACGGTGGGGCGAGTGACGGGCCCTTGTGGAGTGGCTAGTTCATGTCAAGATACCAACGCCTTCCGTACAAAAGAGAATGAGTGCGCCTGCAACAAAGGCCTTCACACCTGCTACCACGACTACAGCTGCTACGCCCTGGAGGCGGTGTCAATAACAAAAGACGAAGATGACGGGCCATCTTGGCTGATACCGCTGCTGGTTGTTTGGGGAATCCTCGTTGGGGTAGCAATCATTGGCGCCACGCAAGTGTACAAGCAAAGGAGCAAACGTAGGCTCGTGATAGAAGGAATGGGTGAACGTAGGAAAGACCTAGGGGAACTGAGGGCGGAAGCCGCCGCAGTGTCACAACTGCAGCCAAATGTAGAGAGCGACTTGGATGAAACCCTTGCCGCACCCGACACGGGACCGTCCACCGTGGAATCGGCCACGATGGAATCGCCTGACGTGGAATCGGCCACGATGGAATCGCCTGACGTGGAATCGGCCACGATGGAATCGCCTGACGTGGAATCGTCCGTCGTGGAATCGGCCACGATGGAATCGCCTGACGTGGAATCGGCCACGATGGAATCGCCTGACGTGGAATCGTCCACCGTGGAATCGGCCACGATAGAATCGCCTGACGTGGAATCGTCCGTCGTAGGATCGGCCAAGATGGAATCGCTCGACGTGGAATCGTCCGTCATGGAATCGGCCCAGATGGAATCGCCTGACGAAGAATCGTCCGTCGTGGGATCGGCCATAATAGAACCGCCTGACGTGGAATCATCGTCCGTCGTGGAATCGGCCCTGATGGAATCGCCTGAAGTGGCACCATCCGTGGGGTCAGATGCCTCCTCCGAGTCTGAATGGTCTGTTGTGTCCGAATCGCCCACCGGGTCTGAATCGTCCGCATCAGAATCTGCCTCCCTCGCGCAAGACCCCTACACACCATAGCAGGACAGCTGCCAGCGCTGGTAGTTTGTGCTGGGGTTGAGGTGGGCGTCACGGCAGCGGTAAGCGGGCCGGACAGAACGTGGGATGTGGGACATGGTTTCACACTCCATGTGCCTAGCTGTGGACAGGGAAGAACTAGACACGCAAACATGGATGTCAGCGAGCTCACACAGATACAGACACATACACGCGTGGACAAACACACACACGCGCACGCGCGCGCGCTCGCACACACACACACACACACACACACACACACACACACACACACACACACACACACACACACACACACACACACACACTCATGGCCATCTCCGCCTGAAATCGGATCTCTCTCTCTCTCTCTCTCTCTCTCTCTCTCTCTCTCTCTCTCTCACCACACACACACACACACACACACACACACACACACACACACACACACATACACACACACACACGCACGCAAGCACGCGCGAGAATGCACGTACACACGCACGCACGCATGCACACGCACACACACACGCACGCATGCGCGCGCGCGCACGCACACACACACGCACGCACGCACGCACGCACAGATGCACACTCATAGCCATATACGCTTGAAGTCGGATCCCTGAAACCTATACAAGTTCAAAGGGAGTCCCGGTTGACGAGCAGTAATCAACTTGGGCAGAAAATAGACTGTTTGCCCTGCAAAAGCTATAATGGTTTGAAACCAGTGCTATGATTTTTTTCTGTTCTTTTTCAATTTGGTCTCAGGGCATTGTCATCACCGGCACAGACGTGATCAGAAAAAACGTCGTATTATGTGTGTGTGTGAGAGAGAGAGAGAGAGAGAGAGAGAGAGAGAGAGAGAGAGAGAGAGAGAGAGAGAGAGAGAGAGAGAGAGAGAGAGAGCAAAACAGGGCTGGGAGTGGATGTGGATTGAAGATGAGTTGTGACTATTTTCGTTTAAAAGGCAGGAAAGTTTTCATGGCTGTTTCTGGGTTTCGAAAGAGTGATACTTAAAATGTTAAGAATACAAAAACAAACAAAAACAAAACATGGGGAAGGTTTTAGGGGGTGGGAGTGGGGGAGAAGGAGGGAGAGACATAATTGATACCAGTCAATCTGTATAAACCTCTGCAATTCAAATAAGATAATGATCTCGAAAAAAAAAAGAAGCATGTGACTTGTTTCTAGGTTGCTTATTATGCATTCATTCAGGAAATGTATTTTGGTATTAGTTGAAGTGCTAATATTCAATGGAACATCAGCAATTCAGAAAAACAAATGGTTGCTTCTTTTGGTTTCATTGGAAACAAGACATGCTGTGAGCACCACGACTGTGTAGTTGTGAATTTGTCTCAGTTAAGTTCACCGCCACTGCTATAGATGATGTAAATACACTTTTAACAACCGATGTTACACGTTGAATTCATTCGTCAAAACAATGCTGACTATCGAATCGATTATCAAACCAAAATCAGATCCCAGTTATTACACATTGAATTCATTTGTCAAAAATGCTGACTATCAAATCGACTATCAAATCAGATCAGAGCTCAAACATAAGAAATATTAGAAAAAATTCCTAAATATAACTTTGGCAATCACTGCACGACCATAAGAAACGCAAGGCTAATTCACTGTAAGGTGTAGGTCAACTGACAAGAGTTATGAACAGTTTCAGACTTGATGAACAGATGTAATCATTTATGCATAGTCAGGCACTCTCACAGATCAAGACAAGTTTTGTTGTTACACGTCATTTCAAGTTACCTTTAGAATTAAAAGTCCTCTTCTTATTCTTATTCTCCTCCTCCTCCTCCTCCTCCTCCCTCCTCTCCTCCTCCTCCTCCTCCTCCTCCTCTCTTCTTCTTCTTCTTCTTCTTCTTCTTTTCTTCTTCTTCTTCTTCTTCTTCTTCTTCTTCTTCTTTTCTCCTTCTTCTTCTTCTTTCTTTCATCGGGGCATCACACTGAAGAACAATTCACCAGCTTTCCACAGTTCTGTCAGTTTGGTGTCGAGGCTTGGGTCTCTATAAATGTGTTCACTGTCCACTCTGTAATATTTTCAGCCGTTTTTTGGTGTTTTTTTGTTGTTGTTTTGTGTGTGTGTGTTTGTTTTTTGTTTTTTGTTTTTTTTTTGGGGGGGGTTTCATGAGGGGATGGGGGGTCTGTCTTATTTTCTCTCTCCCTCTTTATTCCACAGTCTTCCTACAGAATTATTCAGCAAGCCACTGTATTTTGTTACATGGCTGTACTAATGCACTTTTCTTTTCTTAACTAATATCTTCATATCTTCTGATGTGCTGCTTGATGGTTTGGTGTTTGATCATTGGTGATGTGAATGGTATACCTGATGTTTAGTATCGTGTGGTAACAACTTATTTCAAGTGCATGGATTTTTCTTTCCAGCTCCGCCGTGAGGATATATGTCTAGCATACACACAGGAAGTTGAAATATAGGAGATGCTATTGTCTTTCATGCAGGCTCTAGTTCTGACAGTGCCGATGTGTTTTTGCTGCATTTGAGCGGAGTTCTGTTCTTGATCCTTCATTGCAAATGTCGTATCTCAAGTAAGCCAGCCGTTGAACGGATTCGAACCTCTGTCCATGGACAGTTGTATCAGTATTGATGGTGTTGTAGTTGAACATCAACTACTACCTCTAATGTTGACTGGTTAAACTGATCTTTGAGTCCATCAGTCGTGATATATTCTTCTAAGAATACACTTACAACTGTGACATATACACTCTCAGGGTGACATCCAAAAGGCTCAATACAGTCCCAGGCCAGAATTAATGACTTCCAATTGATATCCGTGTCCACAGGGAAAGGCAAAACGACGTAAATTACTACCTGTTTTGCTAGAACGTTTAAACGACCAATACAATGTCATTGAAGTGTTCTCTGTAAACAGACCTTCCTTCGGCACTTCAGTATTTAATATCAAACGGTATACAACATAATACGTAACACTTTCAAAGTAACCTTTTCATTTGATTATCAGAACTGCTTTACAATCAATGAATCGAATGAGAAAAGGCTGGAGACTGTATATCTGGAAACGAAATGATACACATACAGCATTTGATACAACCCTCATCGCCTGTTTTAAAGTGTGAACTCTCTCCTCTCTCTCTCTCTCTCTCTCTCTCTCTCTCTCTCTCTCTCTCTCTCCTCTCTCTCTCTCTCTCTCTCTCTCTCTCTCTCTCTCTTGTCTTGTCTAGTTTTGCCTTATTTCAGTTTGTCTTGACTCCATTCTCTTTCTACCTCCTCCCTACATGAACATGTACAGTTGTTTCAGAAAACCATTCATAGCAGTGCTGGCTACAAACATGGAGACTGTTCCTCACATCCTTCACCATTGGGCCACCCATCAACCTAACACTGCAGCTTTTGTTTTCAAGGACTCCACCATGAGACGACGAATTCTCACCAGAGCAGATGTCTACCGACTAGCTGCACGTTTCGCTTCAGTTCTTCGACGTGATGGCGTTAGACGTGGAGACGTGGTGTGTAACACATTGCCCAACTCACCAGAGCGCGTGGTGTCTGATTTTGGAATCATGCTGACCGGAGCGGCAACCATGAATGGCCAGATCTTTCTGGCAGATGGTACAGACTTAATCGGATCTCTCCATGACGCTGAATGCAAAGCCGTTATCCTGGATCCTCTACAGTCCAAGGGTGCCATGTCGTTTTTAGCATCTCTGGGGAAAGAGGAGCTGAGTGATGGCACAGTCCACATCCAGAAGCTGCCTGCTTTGAACAGAATCTACTACTGTCACTGGGAGAGGCAAGGGGAGATCAGTAGCTTTATGGACATGTTAAAGGAACACCAGTACAGCTACGTGGCTGACGTCACTTCCGATGACATCGCTTGCATCTGGACCACGTCTGGCAGCACGGGGTTTTCTAAACTTATTCCTCATAGTCACTCATTTTTCTTGAATTTTTCGTTGAGGTTTTCAGCAGCCTGTGGTTTGTGTCAATTTCCTAAATATGGTGAAAATGCTGAGATGGGAGTGGCAGTAACAGAACATCTCAAAACCACAAATTCCTCACAGTCTGAAAAAACAGACAGGATTACTTGCTCAGACACAGATGATGTTGATTCCAGTGAAGATTCCTTCATAAAATCTTTCAAAGAAGACAAGTCTGAAAGTGTTAAAGCAAACACTGGAGAAAAAGCGACACACTATTCTAAATATGTCTTCTTTAATAATGGCAAACTGGGTTGGAGTGCAGGTTTTCCTGCATGCTTTCTAGCTTTTGGAGCGACGCGAATCATTGTTGACCTCAGCCGTGGTCCTCCAAGTGATCCAGAGGCTCTTATCTGGGCCATGATATGTGAGGAGCAGTGCAAGTTTGCCCTCATGCTGCCCTATCACGTTCAGCAGATTCTTTCTCGGGAAGACCTTTGGAAGAATATGCCCTGGAGACTAAGCATTCTGTGTCTAACAGGTCAACCTTCTCATTCTGCAGTGGTGAAAAATGCCATGGCAAAAATCACTGAAGCCATCAGTGTCGCCTACGGCTCTTCTGAGCTTGGAACAACAACATCGAAAACTGTCCTAGATCCTGACAGATATCAAGACTGCAACAATGGGAAACCTCTTCCTGGCATGGAAGTGAAGGTAGTGGATGAAGAATTGAAAGAAATCCCGCCAGGTACAGGGAAGCTCGGAGAGATCATTGTCCGCCCAGACATCAAAGTACTGGGTTACATCAGCAATGAAGAAGCCACGCAGAAGTCCATTCTTCTTGGTGGATGGTTTCGTATTGGCGATGTCGGCTACTTCAGTGATGATGGGGATCTCTTTGTTATCTGCCGCACTTCATTTGTCATCATGCGGGGTGCTTACCTTCTCCACCCCGGGTGGCTGGAAGCTCGCATCAGCACACACCCTGCTGTGGAAACAGTGCTGGTGGTGCCTGTACCCGATCCTGTGCTGCACCAAGAGCTGTGTGTCTGTGTGGTGACCAAGTCTGGGGCTTCACTGACAGCAGAGGAATTGCGAGAGTTTTGTCAGACCTTGTTCCTGACAGACAGCAGTGACCACATGACTGCTGTTCCTCCTTACTTCCTCTTCTTCACCGCTCTGCCCACCACCACCACAGGCAAGCCATGTCGTCAGAGCACGACCAAGGAGGCTCGGGCACGACTGGGAATGTGAAGTCTTCTTCACACTGAGCTATGATGTTCCATAAAATACCACGTCTGATACTTTGGGATATTTGATCTGTTATATTTAAAACAAGGTTGAATAAAGTTCAGTTTAGGTGATAATGACAGCACACTCTTAGACTCCAGACTGTAGGTCAAAAATATTTGTCACACCTTTTCAGATTTGAATCCATCTTTCAATTTTGAATCAGGTAACGTCTTTAAAAAGACTCGAAAAAATTCGCAGAGATACAATGTTTTAAGATGCAAACAAAAAATGACCAAATATTGCATAGTCGTCTTGAAAAGAGGCAATGGATATTGTAATGCTGTATTGTTGATATGAAAATGCCCAGGGAACAGTGTCCGCTTCATAGTTTGATAGTTATGGTTTGCAGTTACGGGCGATAGTTTTGGGTTGATTGAGACATTACTTGTTAAAAATCTGGAGACAGATAAAGTTGTCAGTAAACTATACTATAAACTTATCGCAATGAAATGGAAGTCAATGTTTTTTCTTGTTCTTCCAGTATGTATGTATATATTTGAACCAGTGTATTATGCACGGTATAAACGAGATAATGTCAGAATTCGCCTTTCTCTCTTCCTCCCTTCTCTCTTTCCCTGCTTCCATCCTGCCTTCTTTCGTTCCATTCGTTTTCTTTCCTTCTTTCCTTCCGTAGAGCGACCCTAGATGATTTGTCTCTGTTAACTGACGCTTACTTCCATTCTAGGAAAATCGGAGTGCCCTCTGATGAGCTGTTGATATTATGGTGTTGGATACAGCTGCCTGAATTTATTTTCCCTTTGTAGATTTTTTTTGTGGTACTTGCTCAACCTGCGTACTTTGTTTTGTGTATTTAAGTGAGGAGGAAACCATTCTCGTGCTCCATGGCTCTACAAAAAAATGCAATGTCCATAGTTCTACAAGAAATACAATTATGGATAACACTTAGTTATTCAAAATACTGCAAGTGTGTTATGGATACGTGTATGGTTATGTGTGTGTGTGTGTGTGTGCGTGCGTGCGTGCGTGCGTGCGTGCGTGCGTGTGTGTGTGTGTGTGTCTGTGTGTGTATCATACAGATATATATATATATATATGTGTGTGTGTGTGTGTGTGTGTGTGTGTTGTGTGTGTGTTGCGGCGCGCGCGGCGTGCGTGCGTGCGTGCGTGTGTGTGTGTGTTTTAAGCCCAGGGGATGGTTGAGCCCCGTATGACTTTACGGGGGATGACCTCAGCTGAATTTCGGCGCTCCTGAACTGGTGGCCAAACTTCTCCTGAGGTCTTTGACAATGAATAGCCGCTCACGAGATGTGCATGCTGTACAAAAATTTGCACTGAAAAAGAAGAAAATGAATGAAGAAGAACATAAAGTACAGCAAGACATACAACAGCTTGAAAGAAAACTAGCAAAAAGCGAAGAAGAACACAAAATTAGAAAGTCGAAGACGCAAAGGCTGAAGGTTACTTGGGAAAGAAGAATGGAGGCAGTACATTTAAGATCGAGAGTCAAGTGGACAGTTGAAGGGGAAACAGTGACGATCTATTTCTGCAATCTGAAAAAAAGGCATTTTATAAGTAAGAGTATGGTTGGAGTAATTGACAATCATGGTAATGTTCTAAATGACCAAACAGAGATTCTTCACAAAGTCCATAGCTTTTATGAACCCTTGTATAGAAAATGTAAAGCTGTGTATCTATAATGCGTGGTATGAATGTGTTTTGCGTCCCAAAGATGACCTGGCATCGCATGACTGTGTTATGGACGATGGACGATGGCCTCATCCTTTAAATTTAGAGCTTCGAATCGTTGTCCAAACTTCTCCTGAGGCCTCCAACAGTAAATAGCCAGTTAATTCGTCCCCGTTCCGCCTTGGCTTAAGGCTGTGTCAGACCACTTGACATAGGCTAGAACACCAAGGCTACATCAAAATGTTGTTATGCTCTACATAGTTATGCAGGGGTTGTCTTCAGTCATCACAAGCTCCTAGCATAACACCATCAGTCTCCAAAATCCCTCGAAGTCGGAGTGTGGCTACCCACGTGGCGGGGTAATCAAAAACGGTCACACACGTAATGTTCTCATCCCCAGCTGATACATTTGTACCATAGTGTTCAAGTACTCTGGCTGTTCGGATGATTCCTGGAGTCTTTTAGCCAGGGTACGACAACAACAACAACATTCGTCCCCATTAGGAAAGACAGACAAACTGCATTCTTTGTATACCGTAACGCCGCTCAGCGTGTGACGAACTGATGTCATGCTAAAAGAGGACTACCGTGCATGGGTCGTGTCTCTGAATGGTAGTCATGCCGTTAATCTGCTTTCCTACGAGTTGCAGCTTCATTTGAATGACGTGCATAATGTGCAAAATACACTTCTTTTGTGGCATCAGTTATCGGATCAATGGAGCACCTAAAGCGGTGATTTTCTTTCTTTCTTTCTTTCTTTTTCTTTTTTTTTTTCCGTAAGGCCAAAATACACCTCTTCATTTTTGGTGCTTCACACTGTCCTCTTCATCTGCCAAAAAAATGAAAAGCGAAAAAAAAAAAAAAATTTCCACTACTAGCTTTTTTTTTTCAACCAGTCTCTTACACACCATGCATAGTCTGTTTGTTCATTTACAAATGGACACATTTTTGCAGATTTTTATGTTTTGGCGTTTGATACAAAGTGTCTGGGTGTGTTAGTGTTCTAATGTGTGGTGTACTGGCACACTCACTCTGACAATGTGATGCTTGTACAAAGAAAACAACATAGATTAAACAAAAGAGTTAATTATTTTCTTACATTTCAGTTTTTCCCAAAGAACGAGAGAGATGGAGAATCTGTTATCTTCTAGCTTCATTTTGTGCCGCACACAAAACACACACACACACACACACCTCTCTCTCTCTCCTCTCTCTCTCTCTCTCTCTCTCTCTCTCCCCTCCCTCTTCCCCCTCCCCCCCCTCTCTCTCTCAAATATATTAACAATGGTAGTTACATGTTAAAGGCACGGTATCAAAGCAAAATTTATGCGTAAGCAAAGATTTCCGTATGTACACACGCTTGAAAGGATATGGTTGGTCCCAGTTGCCCGTCTCCCTCCCCACCCTTCTACCCAAGCGCGTGAGCGCTTCTCACGTCACGCCACCACCACCACCACCCCACCCCCACCCCACCAAAAAAAAAAGAGAAGACAGACAGACAGGCAGACAGGCAGACCCGTCAGGCAGAGGACAGACAGACAGACGGACAGAGACGGCGTCGTTTAAATGAATTTAGGGTTTCTTTTTTTTTGCTTCCTTTTTTTTTTACAGGTTGTCTCACCAGTTGGCTGTTCCCCGTTGAAGCCAACCTTATAGCGAAGCAAAATACACATACACGCACATGCATGTCTGCATAAGCGCCCGAACGCACGCACGCACGCACGCATGCACACACGCACGCACGCATGCATGCACACACGCACGCACGAGCACGCGCCGGCGCGCACGCGCACACACACACACACACACACACACACACACACACACACACACACACACCTACTTTGAGAGAGGATTAAGGATGATTTACTGTACACACCATGGCCTTTTTCAAGAGAATGAACTTTTTTTTCCAATTCTTAAGCAAGCTCAACCTGTTGCGTACAGACCTGGCTTGATTATATCACAACGTTTTCTCTCCTGCGAGTAACAGGGCAAATCTAAACATGGATGAATGTTTATAGCATTGACACAGATACACACATACATACACATGCCCACACACGAGCGTGTGCGTGCGTCCACACATAGACACACACGTACACGCACACACGTACGCCCGCGCGCGTGCGTGCTCGTCTAATATTGCTTTTAGTGAACAAACATTAAATTACCGCACACACACACAACAACAACAACAACACACACACACACACACACACACACACACACACACACACACACACACACACACACACACACACTCACTCACTCACTCACTGACTCACTCACTGAGAAAGACAGACAGAAAACGAAACTGAAAAAAAAAATAATGATAATGGAGAGCAGACAATGACATGAAGACTGGGTGAAAATGACACTTGGCATGACCTTGTTGACGCCAAAGAGCAAAATACGCACAAAATAGAGAGCGAGAGAGAGAGAGAGAGGGGGGGGGGGGCAGAGAGAGACACAGAGAGATACGAATGCCTGTAGAAATACGAAAAGAACCCCTGACCCAGACATCGTGAGCTGTGATCCTGCACAACTTAGAGAATTACAGGTCATATTTATACAAAGCTCTGGCTTATGTTCAGTCACAGTTGTGTTTGTTCTGCATTGGGTGTCAAGCTGTTAACAAGGTGGGTGTTTTGATTTATGCCATCACTCCAACAAATTTCGACGAAGCATTATTTCACACGTCCCAGTATTGCTATGTGAAATATAAGTCCTTTTCATCATTTTGTTTTATAAAGAAAACCGTGAAGAAAAGTTCCTCTTGGATACATCTATTGACAGAGTAATGGTGTGTGTGTGTGTGTGTGTGTGTGTGTGTGTGTGTGTGTGTGTGTGTGTGTTTGGTGTGTGTGTGTGTGCGCGCGCGTGTGTGTGTGTATGTGTCTGTGTGTGCGTGTGTCTGTCCGTCTGTCTGTCTGTCTGAATGTATGCGCGCGCCTGAGTTTGTGTGTGTCTGTCTGTCTGTCTGTCTGTGTCTGTGTGTGTGTGTGTGTGCTGTGTGTGTGTGTGTGTGTGCGCGCATGTGTGTGTGTGTGTAGAGAGAGAGAGAGTGTGTGTGTGTGCGCGTGTGTGTGAGAGAGAAAGACAGACAGACAGACAGACAGACAGACAGACAGACGGACAGACAGACAGACAGACAGACAGAGAGAGAGAGAGGAGAGAGAGAAAACTTAATTTTAGAATAATGCTTTTCCCTAACCAATACCCAGTTATCAGCAAGATCGTTTCTGTTTTCCAACAGCTCGTCAAAAAGAAGACTTGTTTCAATGATTTTTCAATCAAATCGTAACAGCTGTATAATCTGCAGTTGGCTTTTTCAGCAATATTGTTGTTACAATGTTCAAATTGTCTCAGAATCTGTTATTAAGTACAATGATTGCCTCAAACATCGATAAAATAAGCATTAAATTACATTCTGTGCGACTTTGCAACAGATACTGACAAACATTCTATCAAAATCATGTTATTTGGTGCGGTTTCAACCAAGCAAAGGGGCAGAACCGAATCAAAATCTGGCTGTAGAACAAAGGTCGTGCACATGTACATACATTATGCTAAAAATAGCATATTAAGACCTTGCCGTATACCGTTCATGGAAAATCAAGCAAACAAAAATACATGAAAGCAGCAAATTAAACACAGTTATCTGTTTCCGCGATATAAATGACAAACTTGTACCAGTACATCCTAGTCTGACCCGAATTAAACCAAATTTAACAAGGAGGGCAGATCAGAAAGCGTAAACTTTGGCCAAGATCGAGTGAATTTTGTATCCACCTCATGTAGTTGGTACAAACTGAAGAGATTGTTTCCAGTGTACTTTTTTTTCAGTAAGACATGCAAAATATACAAAACAACAACACCTCTTATATCGTGAAAAAGATCAATGTCCATGAAAACATGTCACTTAGTAGATTGTCATCAATTCCTACTAGCAATTTCAAAGCGTTCATGTTCAGTAAAAGATTTGTGGTAATCATGTCTTTATGTGAAAACATCCCAGACCGGCATCTCGGATTTACACATGAACATCCAGTATATTATCAAATTTATAAGGTACAGTGTCTACCTGGTGTATACCAACTGCAAAAAAAAATCAAGAGGAAATTTGTTCATTTCATATAAACTTCATTACACTTCTTTGAAGTGACAAAACTGTCTTAATTATGGCATCCTAATTCAAAGAAGAATTGTGGATCAAGGTCAATACGATCCTCTCGTGTTGATGACAGTCGACCAGCATCCAATGGGCACCCGCACTCAGGGCTAAGAAGAGATAGAACAAACTCAATAAAGTGACCACAGACAAGGGTTCTAAAACTAGTCAGTTTCAAAGTGAAGCGATTGAAGGCGGAAAGTGAAACAAATTTCAAAAAGAATTGTGAGTGATTCCACAAGATGATATGGAAATACAGATTACAAAACAAAACATGTTGCGTTTGGACCTCCTAGGTCTTCTCTAAGCAAAACAAATAACATTCAGGACAATGAAAACGAAAAACGAACAATCGATTATTTTCTCATATTCGGCGAAAGAGGTCAAAACGCGTAGTGTATTGTCTTGTAATCTGTTTGTCCATATTGTCTTGCGGAATAACTAACAATTCTATTTAAGATTGAAGCTAGTCGGATCACCTTCAGAGACAATTTTTTTTTTCATATTCATCCACGAGTATTCTGCTTCTAGATGCGGAAGTTCTTGAATTGATAGAATGTTTCAAAACACATCCAGTCTGAGCGAACGACGCACTTTCGGCCATTTCCGTGACACTGTTCCTGTCACCAGGATCAGACCGATTCTGCTCCGTAGATCATCTATATCTAAACACGTAGATCATCTATATCTAAACACGTAGATCATCTTTATCTAAACACGTAGATTATCTATATCTAAACACGTAGATCATCTATATCTAAACACGTGGATCATCTATATCTAAACACGTGGATCATCTATATCTAAACACGTAGTTCATCTATATCTAAACACGTAGATCATCTATATCTAAACACGTAGATCATCTATATCTAAACACGTAGATCATCTATATCTAAACAACCGAAGCCTCTTATTTCTTTATGATGTTTTACTTTTTCCCATGACCTGTTGTTGCTTTCTAATCACTGTGCACCACCAAAAATACATAGTACTTTAAACTGAAGTTTGCAGGATTCACAGATCAAATTCAAGCCTAGCCCATTGAAGATAGCAAAGCCGAGCAGTATGTGTAAGCTCGTGTTTGATTAGTCAGTCCAGCCCTGCTTCTCTCTATGGCGCTAAGTATCTGCCAATCAGAAGCTTTATTTCGATCCACTTGGGATTTTCTTTGAATCCTACACAGCATGCTGAACTTCATGTTCGCACTTTATTCATTGTTGTGCGCGATCAAGAACCCCAGTTTTAAGTTTGAAATATGCATAATTCATGAGCGTCTATTGCGATGATTTATTTTCTTGTTTACTTTTTTTAATAAAAAAAATAATAAATGCATTTATCGTAAGAAATCATGAGAAAATTAAAGTCTCCACGGTGTAGTTCAGTTATTGCGGCGAGTCAGTGTTCCTGAAAAATAAAAATTTTAAAAATATATAAAATTTGGTCGATCTCTTTATGCACTAACTTGGCCTTTGCCTCATTTTAAGAATATTGTACATGCAAGAGAACCCACAATGCCTCCCTACTGGTCAACCTCGCCCTTGCACAGCCCCAGGTACCACAACAGCAACGCTACAACTACAACAGGGCAGACTACGCAGGAATGCGATCACACCTCAAAGACGTCAACTGGGAGGATAAACTTAAGGACATGAATGTCAAAGAGGCATGGCATGCTTCATGGCAGAGATCGACGAAGCCACGAGACGATACGTGCCTAAATCAAAAGCTGCATCAGGAGACAGGAAAAAGTGGTTGGACGGGGGTACACTCGCCTTGGTGCGAAAAAAACATAAAATGTACAGACAGTGGATATCAA
>CM065717.1:29011223-29046223 GCA_033310375.1 Conus canariensis
GAAGAGATCACTGACAAAGTTTACGAGCTTGCATGTAAGCATTTTAAGATGTTTCATTGAAGTTACGCACCAGACTGGTTGGTGGGAATCTGGGGAGGTGGCCGTTGTTGGTAAAATTATTCTTAAATGCATTGAAATGTTGGTGCCGATTTATATTTTTATACGTGGATCACAACAGAATAATACAACACATTGCACACCAGATGTCAATTAGAAGAGACACAAGTGAGAAAACACACTGCACTTCCAAGTTAGGGGTGTTTAATTTGAAGCAGGCTTTTTCCTATATAACACCGCTGACATTATTTAGCGCTGTGATCTCCTTACAACATACCACCCTGCACCGGGTGCACATCATCAACATCTACCACGAGCCAGAATGCAAACCCTTAACAGTTGCCAAACTTATCTTGAGCACTGGAAGATGAACACTTGAAGCCACACAACAGCCATGGTTTAACCGCAAATTTCGGTTTATTTTAACCTTTTTCAAGCATCACTGGCCAACTGACAAACAAGACAGCATAGAATCCCCTGGTTGTGGAACTGAAAAGAGTTCACTGGAAAACGTTCACTGAGGGATGGGGGGGGAGGAGAAATTGTAGGAAGGTATGGAGAAAGGGGAGGGGAGAGGAGGGAGGGATGAAGGTGTAAAGGGTGGAAAGTGAAGAGTGGGAAGTAGAGGGATGGGCCCTGTTCAATGAAAAATTGGGTTCACTTGTGCTTAGCGGTCTGTTCTCAAGTTAGCAGAGCGATGGAGCTGGGTTCACTTTGCAGCTGATTTAATGGTTCACTCTAAACTTAGCATTGAAATGGAGTTGAGTTCTGTGTGTGATGAAAAGTTCACTCTAAAACTTGGATGGAAGTGAATGTTTCTCTGCGTTCTCTCTAAAGTCAGCACAGAGATGGAGTTGGGTTTTGTGTGAGAGGTTACTAGTCTATTCTAAAATGAGTGCAGACACGGAGCGGCGAATTTTGTTTATTTAGTTGGCTACTCTAAAAGTAGCGCAGAAACCCTTCACTCTAAAACACAGTGTAGAAATGGAGTCAGGTTCACTGCGTAATTAGTGGTACGCTCTAAAAAAAATAGCGTAGAACTGTGTTGGGTTCTCTGTATGGTCAGTGGTATACTCTAAAATGGCGTAGAAATGGAGTTTGATTTTACCGTAGAAAGGGAATTGGGTTCATTGTATGATTAGTGAAAAACTCTCAAAACAGCATAGAAATGGAGTAAGGTTTTCTGTGTGGTTAGTTATTTACTCAAAAATTAGCGTAGAAATGGAGTAGGGTTCTCTGTATGTTTAGTAGTTTACTCAAAACATAGCACAGAGTTAGAGTAGGTTTCACTGCGTGGTCATTGGTTCACTCTAAAAATAGCGCAAAAATGGAGTAGGGTTCTCTACGTGATTAGCCCTTCACTATAAATAGCTTGGAAATGGGCTTGGCTTCAATGTGTGGCCAGTGGTTCACTCTGAAATTACCATGGAAATGGAGAACTTCCTTGTTTTGTTGCATGACTGATTTCTACAACTTGTCATGTCTTCTTCTTCTTCTTCTTCTGCGAACGCAGGCTGATACTCCTGCGGACACTCCCTGTATAGACAAGCAAGTATTAAACCCGTCTGCCCGATAAAGGGAGTGGAGTTTTGTGTGCATGACCGTTTTTCATCCCGCAATTAAGGCAGTCATACTCCAACTTCGGGGAAGCCATGTGTTCGAACACCTGACAAAAATGGCACTGAATTCTTTAATGTTTACCATACAACAGGTAATATATGAAGGACTACACACGGGGTCTATCCATGAAGGAGAGTCATATCTTGTACCAGAGGTATTGCTGGATGGCTAATGTTTCCGTTACACTATTTTAAGAATCTTGTGAATGTAATCATCTATCTGTTGTTTTGCGCAGATTGCTCTTAGATTAAAAAAAATTACAACACTATTCGATGAGAACAGGAATCAGGAACAGGTTTTGCGATCCCCATTGCCCTTTCTGTCTAGCTGTGGTGGTTGTCGTGTATGTAACAGTTGACATGTAATTACTTTTTCTCTGTGTCTTTAGGTTGTTGTGTATGTAACAGTTGACATGTAATTACTTTTTCTCTGTGTCTTTAGGTTGTCGTGTATGTAACAGTTGACATGTAATTACTTTTTCTCTGTGTCTTTAGGTTGTCGTGTATGTAACAGTTGACATGTAATTACTTTTTCTCTGTGTCTTTACAGCGCCTTCAGTTAGGTACTTAGCTACTGTGTAGTTCAAGTGAAAAAAATGTGTGGAAATCAGCAGGTAAGAAAACTTTAAATTGTCCCCTGTTTTACAAGAAACGTCACCCTTCCCAATGTAGCAAATTTCAAACATTCCCAAAACTACTGTTCCAACAGTAAACAAGTAGGGTAACTTTTGCTCCCATAAGAAAACCTTACACAGAGTAACTTTTATTCAAGACTGGCACAGCCTTTTGAACTTGTTACCCTACTTGTTTACTGTTTCTTGTTTACTGTTCCCTGCCTCACTTCTTTCTCAGTACTGTTCCAACAGTTTGATTGGTCTTGCCAGCAAAGTTATATTAAAAAATTGTTCCGGAGAGATTACCTTCGTGAACTGATATCATTATTGCTAAAGAACAGGCTGGATTCTGCAAAGTCAGAAGTATCATCGAACATATTTTAACCTATATACCCTTTGTGAAAAGCATCTCCTATAACAGAGAAAGTTCAACAACCTCCTCATATACTCCAGGAAGGTGTTTAGCAGCGCGTGGCAGGAGGCACTTTAGATCACAATGATGAAATATTAAACCAATAATGAAAAATTCAAAACCAATTTTAATAAAGTTAATCAATACCATCCAGCTGTACTCCAAAGCTACTATGCCACTGAAAAGTGGTTCTATTCTTCACTTGGAGTTCGTCAGAGGTGCTTTCAATGTCCCACGCTTTTCAACATATTCCTGGAATGCACCATGGCTGATACATTTGAAGATCATGTCACGATAGTCAGCACTGGAGGAAGAAACATCATAAACCATCCCTTTGCAGATTACATCAAAGACCTGGCAGGCAGTGAACAAGAACTCGTCAAGCTAGTTCAATGACTGAATAAAGTATCAATTAGCTATGGCATGGAAATCAGCGCCAAAAAGACTATACTGATGGCCGGCCACAACACCACCATCAATACTAATATACCTTTTCATGAACAGAATGAAGAAACTGTTCAACAGTCCGACAGTTCTTACCTGGGATCCATCATTACCAATGAGGGATCCAAACAATTAATCCTCTCAAAAACAACGAAGAAAACATCAGCACCGTTATGTCCAGACTGAAAGCTAACTGGAAAAACAATAGCATCTCCACGAAAAACGAGATCAAGCTCTCGCGTGCACTGGCATATTCTATCTGCTTGTACGCAAGACACAGACCCTCTCAGCTGATCTGAAAATGAGGCACTGCCGCAGAGTACGGAATATCAGATATATTGGTCATATGATCCGTCACTAAGTGTGTCAAACCATCAAGCAGCAGACGGGGCCATATGGAGGTCTGCTGACATCTGATAACAAAGTTAACTACATTGGAATGGCCTTGTAACAAAATCCAATGGCCTTTCTAAAATCATCCTTCAAAGAGCTCTTGAAGGGGGCAGATGGAAGGGATGACAACAAACAGTAGACTGACAACATTGCAGAATGGACAGGGAAAGCACTTGCTGAGATCCAGGCATTGCCACACAGTCGACAGAACTGGAGATACCGGGTGAATCATTGTTAATGACTCCCCACGTATTCAGGGGACAAGAGAGAGAGAGAGAAGAAACATTCCCCAGAAGCAATGCATAATGCTTGGTATGTCATTGCTTTTACTGCATTTGTATAGGTCACATTTACTATCATAAATGATGCAAATTAATTTTCGATAATCTAGATATTGTACATCCAGTTACCCAGTCACAATTGCCGTTTATCTAACTACGTCAAGGCTGTAGAATAAAAGAAAACAGACACGTGCTAAAAAAAAAAAAAAGTAACACATTATCAATGGTTGGATTAAGCGCAAGATTAATTCTGAGTTAGGTGTTTGTGATGTGATAAGATTGATGAATAGTCTGAATATGGACTAAGAGAGGTGTTCGTATAGGTTAATTAGACACCATCAATGTCAACTCAATTATTATAACAGATTATGTCACGTTATTCGTAAACTTGAAGGCACATCGATGGTAGTGAATCATACTCTTTCAGTATGGTACGAAAAAGACTCAATGCTATCTCAGGTCAAATCTAATGTTTTTCACCTTCATTTTGGTGTTTACAAATACAGAAAGAAAAAAATAATAATCTAAAGCACAGGGTATCTTTCGTTCAGATCAATTAGAAAATGGCCAACGTTTCTTCTTGAAGTGTTCGTCGTACACGGATCTTCAAGAAATAGTCACCGAGGCGCAATGAAGAGGACAAATGTTCCTTTACAATCGATTATCATGACCTATGCAAGAGAAAGTCGTGTACCTGAATGCAAGACACTCACATGTTCTGCCCAACCCTCTCCACATCCTCTCTTTCAAACTGAGGCGACACCCTCTCTCTCTTCTTCTTCTTCTTCTTGTCTTGTATTGTCTTGTCTTCCCTTGTGTCTTTCTCTAACTCTCTTTTTTTTCTCTTCTCTCTGTATGAACATTAAAATATTGTTTCAGAAAAAACGATTTGTTGCAGTCATGGCTAACAACATGGATACTATTCCTCACATGCTTCACCATTGGGCCACCCATCAACCTGACACTGTAGCTTTTATTTTTAAGGACTCCACCATGAGACGACGAATTCTCACCAGAGCAGATGTCTATCGACTAGCTGCACGTTTCGCTTCAATCCTTCGACGTGATGGCGTTAGACGTGGAGACGTGGTGTGTAACACATTACCCAACTCACCTGAGCGCGTGGTGTCTGATTTTGGAATCATGCTGTCGGGAGCAGCAGCTATGAATGGGCAGATCTTTCTGGCAGATGGTACAGACTTTATTGGATCTATCCATGACGCTGAATGCAAAGCTGTCATTCTAGATCCGCTACAGCCCAAGGGTGCCATGTCGTTCTTAGCATCTCTGGGGACACAGGAGCCTACTGAAGGCACAGCCCACATCCAGAAGCTGCCTGCTTTGAACAGAATCTACTACTGTCACTGGGAGAGACAAGAAGAGGTCAGCAGCTTTATGGACATGCTTGAGCAGCAGCAGGACGGCTATGTGGCTGACGTCACTACCGACGACATTGCTTGCATCTGGACTACATCTGGAAGTACAGGGTTTTCTAAACTGGTTCCTCATAGTCACTCATCTTTCTCGCGTTTGTCATTGAGGCTCTCAGCCAGTTTTGGGTTGTACCACTTTCCTAAACACAACAAAAGTTCTGCAACCAGAGATACAGAACATGTGAAGACAACTTCTTCCCTGTTGGATTTCAGTCACCATCCCTTAAGTAAATCTTTCAAAAGAGACAAGTGTGAGGATGCTGAAGCGAAGAATGGAGAAAGAGTCACACGCTATTCCAAACTGGTCTTCTTTAATAATGGCAAACTGGCTTGGGGTGGAGGTTTTCCTGCAGGCTTTCTGGCTGTTGGTGCCACAAGAGTCTTAGTGGACCTCAGTCGTGGTCCTCCAAGTGATCCTGTCGCTTTTATGTGGTCTTTGATATGTCAGGAGCACTGCAAGTTTGCTTACATTTTGCCGTATCTCGTGCAGCAGATTCTTTCACGGGAAGATCTTTGGAAGAACATGCCCTGGAAACTAAGCACACTGAGTCTAGCAGGTCAACCTGTGCATGCTGCCCTAGTCAAGAACGCTATGGCGATAATGACTGAATCCATCAATGTCTTCTACGGATCCACTGAGTTGGGTGGAACTGTACTGAAAACTGTTCTCGATGCTGACAAGTATGAAGACTGCAACAATGGGAAACCTTTTCCTGGCATTGAAGTGAAGATAGTGGATGAAGAATTGAAAGAAATTCCATCTGCTATAGGAAAGATGGGAGAGATCATTGTCCGCCCAGACATCAAAGTACTGGGCTACATCAGCAATGAAGAAGCCACGCAGAAGTCAACTCTTCCTGATGGATGGTTTCGTACAGGTGATGTCGGCTACTTCAATGATGAAGGGGATCTTTTTATCATCTGCCGCACCTCATTCGTCATCATGCGGGGTGCTTACCTTCTCCACCCCGGGTGGCTGGAAGCTCGCATCAATACACATCCTGCTGTGGAAACAGTGCAGGTGGTGCCTGTACCCGATCCTGTGCTGCACCAAGAGCTGTGTGCCTGTGTGGTGACCAAGTCTGGGGCTTCACTGACAGCAGAGGAATTGCGAGAGTTTTGTCAGACCTTGTTCCTGACAGACAGCAGTGACCACATGACTGCTGTTCCCCCTTACTTCCTCTTCTTCTCCGCTCTGCCCACCACCACCACAGGCAAACCATGTCGTCAGAGCACGACCAAGGAGGCTCGGGCACGACTGGGACTGTGAAGTCTCTGCAAAGCTCTGCGTTGATTTCTGACTGTTCATGGATCGCAATGAGATCAGTGAGAAAAAATGTACGTTAGTGTAAAAACATTAAACTGATGCTGGATCAATTATGAACCTTAATACTTGTTTGGTTATCAAATATCCAGTATTCAAGACATATCATTTCAAACACAGAATTACAATTCGTATTCAGGTTTCTCTGTAAACGGATTGAACTATTATACTGGAGAAGAACTCTTTTACACACACACACACACACACACACACACACACACACACACACACACACACACACACACGCATATACACAAACACTCACTCACACACACACACACACACACACACACACACACATACACACACACACACACATACAATCGCGCGCGCGCGCGCGAACCCATGCACGCATGCATACACGCACGTGCAGTTCCACACACAATACAATATACAATATAATACAATACAATACAATATTCTTTTTGCCCCTTTTGGGGTATGGAGGACACACACACACACACACACACACACACACACACACACACAATTTTAATTTATGCCTCGTGGTCGGTGCGACGCCTTCTCCTGTCTCATGACGTGGAGACGAACCCCGGACCTTTGCAGAGGGATGGCAGTGTCACAGAGGATGATGTTCAGCAAACACCTGCTGCACACGTGGAATCAGCGACACAACAACACATCACCCCAGACTTCGCACAGCAAATTCTTCAGGCCATCGACAGACAGAGTAAACAAAGCAGCGAAGAAAATAACTTGATTCGAAGTGATCTGTCTGTCATCAAGTCTGAACTGAAACGTGTCAGTGAAAAGTGTGATGAAATTAATGAACGCTGCAATAGACTTGAACAGGAAAAACACCCGTCTGTCAGAGGCCGTGTCGGAAATCACCGATGACATCACAGCCCTCAGCACAGAATCAACGGAGCAGAAAGAGGTCACACACAAACTCGCCCAGTATGTGGACAGACTACGCAACGAACATGAGAAAATGAACTCTGAAATTGACCGTTTAGAGGAGTTTTCCCGCAGGGATAATCTACGGTTCTACGGTATCCCTATGTGCTCTGAAAGAGAAAACTACGACCAGTGTGCGTCAGCTGTGGTGTCAGCACTGAACAGTGTAGAGGGCCCAAAGCAGTGGAGTGAAGACGACATCATCAGAGCACATAGAATCGGACAGGGTGACCCAAAACCCATGATCGTCAAAGTGCGTAGTTGGAGGGACAAGTTGGAGATCCTGAAGAATAAAGAATTCCGGAGTCAGCTTGAAGGGCGAGGTGTACGGGTGGCCAACGACTTGGACCAGACGGCAAGCTGCAATGGTGGCACAGGCCAAGCGTGATGGGATGTCAGCTTACTTTAACAGAGGCGTGATGAAGATCGGACCGAGACGAGCACCGAGGTCGTACGCCGCAGCAGTGAGGGCCGATCACGATGTGGACACTTCGTCACCTCCATCATCAGGCGGAACAGCAGACAGCACGGTGCCGATGGCGGAGAGCAGCAGCAACACAACAGCCGATCGGCAGTCAGGTCAAGGTCACCGGGTCAACACACCAGTGGATCACCGCAGGGAATCCCCGAGACACGCCTCTCTCAAGCCAACCAGTTTCAAGCGGAGCAGTGACGTTCGTGGGGAAAGGGTGGTAGAGGTGGGGTAAAAACACCTTCGCAGGGGGAGAGAGGGACTGTGCAAGGGAAGGGAGAGGGTCAGAGTGGGCGGCCTGCAACACGTGAAGCTGGTGGCAGTGCGGGTAGAGGGACACAGCAAAGTGGGTTGTCAAGTTTCTTGTCAGTGAGTGGCAACACACGGCGCGCGACCAGTGACAGTGACAGTGACAGGCGTTCTTTGCGTTCTGGGTCAACCTCCAATAAATAGGACAGGCTTGATCAGCCGACGCAGTTATCGTTCCTGAATTATAATGTTGAAAACCTGTGTAGTAAATTAAATGATGCATCTTTTGTAAATTATGTGTGTTCATTTGATTTCGTGTGTCTAACTGAAACCTTTGCTAATCAGGCTTTTGACTTCAGTTACATTTTTCATGACTATGTAAAATTTAGCTCCCAGCAAAAAAGCTGTCATTATTTGGTAGAAACTCGGGTGGAGTTCTATTACTTGTTAAAAACTATTATTCTCACTTGGTCAAACGAATTGAACTTACATGTGACAACTTAGTTGTTTTGAAAATTGAGAAAAGTATATTTGATATGGATAAAGATGTATTATTGATTGCAAGTTATATTCCCCTGAAGGTAGTCCTTTTTATAGCTACACTGATGTGAAAAATGGTATTCTTATTTTAGAAGAAAAATTGCAGCATCTAATCCAGAATGGAAATGTTAACATAATCTTATGTGGTGATTTGAACGCCAGAACAGGATGTGAGCAGCCCACCATTGAAAACCTGACAAGTCATTTAAATCCACTGGATGGCAGAGAAAATGAAGAGATGTAAATAAGACATTCAAAAGATGGAAATGTGAATGATTTTGGTCAAACGCTTTTAGATTTCTGTTTCATGTTTGATTTAGTCATATTGAATGGATTTTGTGAGGGTGATCCACGCGGCGATTTTACATATGTATCACCACACGGTAGTAGTGTAATTGATTATTTCATTGTGTCTGAAGAATTGCAATTTGATTTTGATTTGTGTGTTAGTGATAATCTACACTCTTGGCACCTACCGGTTGAATTGAGATGGAAGAAAGGAATGACGGAAGAGAAAGACAGGAAAATGAATGAGGGTGGAGAAGAGAAGATTGTATGGAATGATGAGAATGCTCAGACTTACAGGGATGAATTGGAATCTGACATGTTTAAGGAATGCATGAAGCAAGCGAACGATGGATTGGATGGTGATGTTGATGAATGTCTAGATGTGTTTACCGGTGCGGTGTATGGTGCTGCTGCATGTATGGTGCGTACAGTGGGGAAGAAGAAAAAACAAAAAGATGACTGGTTTGATAGGGAATGTGAAGTAATGAAAAGACGAGTTAAGGGCCTTCTGAGAAATTATCAGCGTTCTAAGACTGACGTTAATTATCGAAGGCAAATTTATGTAAACGCACGGAAAGAATATAGCAAGCTAAAGAGAGAGAAAAGGGAATATTTTGATCGTTCCAGACTAGAAAATTAAAAGATTCAGTTAGAGACCCGAAAACGTTTTGGTCAACTCTTAGAACGATTAACAGAAAGTCACTAGTATATAATGAAATTTCAATAAAACAATGGCATAATCATTTTTACGGTGTTTTTAATTCTCATGATAATATTTACGAGGAGGATAGTCATACTGACCCGAATAATGAAAATATGCAAGAACCCCTGTTTAATGACCCAATCACAAAAAGTGAAATAGAAGAAAGCATTAAAAGATTAAAAAGCGGTAAAAGTGCTGGCCCAGACAGAATTGTAAATGAAATGCTGAAAAACGCAAATAATTTGGTTATTGAGTTTCTGGTGCGTCTTTTTAACAAACTTTTCGAGTCTGGGACATTTCCAACTCAGTGGTCGAAGTCCATCATAATACCATTGCATAAAAAAGGTGACATCAATAACCCAGATAATTATCGAGGCCTAAGTCTGTCCAGTGTATTAGGCAAGATCTATACCAGTATTTTGAATTCAAGACTTACTAAATGGGCGGAAAGAGAAGAACAAATTACTGAAGAGCAGGCGGGTTTTAGAAGTAGATATAGCACCATTGACCATATTTTCACCTTGTATTGTTTAGTTCAAAAATATCTCTCCAGAAATTCGAAATTATACGTGGCTTTTGTTGACTTCCGGAAGGCCTTTGACTCGGTTAACAGAAACCTATTATGGGAGTGCCTGAGGAAATCTGGTGTGGATGGAAAATTGTATAATGCGCTGAGAGGAATCTATAATACCATTCAAGCCTGTGTACGTGATAAATGTCTATTATCACAATATTTCAATTGTCCAAGAGGTGTCAAGCAAGGTAGTGTGCTAAGCCCCCTACTATTTTCATTTTTCATCAATGAACTTGCTGTGGAGTTATCAAAACGTGGAAGACATGGCATTCAACTAATCTCTGGAGGAATTGAAATGTTTCTGATGTTATTTGCCGATGATGTGATATTGCTGTCAGACACTGTGATAGGGTTGCAAAATCAAATCAATGTACTTAAATCTGAAGCTGATAGAATGCAATTGGTTGTAAATCTAGACAAAACTAATATTATAGTTTTCCGTAAGGGAGGCTATCTCTCTGCAAATGAAATATTGGTGGTATGGAAATGAGGAGATAAAGGTAACAAATAAATATAAATATTTAGGCATTGTTTTTACAACCAAATTAAGCTTGATGTCTGGCTGGACAGAAGTCGCTAGAAGGGTTAGAAAAGGGGTTATTGAAATTCTTCGCACCATGAGAAGATTGAATTCGATTGATTCTAATTTATTCTGGAAAATGTTTGATTCACAAATAGAACCCATGTTATCATACGGTGCTGAAGTTTGGGGACTTAATGAAAATAAACAAATGGAGAATATTCACACATTTGCATTAAAAAGATTTCTAAACATACCTTTACACTCATCAAATAAAATGTGTTACGGAGAGTCAGGCCGATATCCTTTATTTATTAGAAATTATATTAAATGTGTGAGATACTGGCTAAAACTAACTCGACTTCCACTAAATCGTATATGCAGACAGGCATATGAAATGCTTTTCAGACAAATGGAAATAGGAGTGTACAACTGGGTGTCGGATGTTAAAAAGGTTTTAACAGAAAATGGATTTGGCATTGTTTGGATTGCACAAGGGGTAGGTAGTGAGAAAATGTTTTTGTTTGAATTTAAGCAGCGACTGATTGATTGTTTTAAGCAAAATTGGCACTCCAATGTGGTTGGAAATGATAAATACAGCTGGTACTATTCCTTTAAAGATTCATTATATCCTGAAAAATATCTCGGTGTAATAACTAATAAATGGCACAGGGACTCTCTTGTCAGATTTAGAACAAGAACCTTAGGTTTATATTCATGCAAAAGGTGGTTTACTTCAGATTCGATCATGAGTTCGGTATGCCCGTTATGTTCGAATGGTTTTGAAGATGAGATGCATTTCTTATTCGATTGTTGTGAATATAATGAATTACGAAACACAAGTAGTCTCTTTACTAAATACAACGCGCAAAGATATAACATAAGAAAAATACTGACATCAGAAAATGAAGACATTATTAGATCACTTGCTGCGTTCATTGCGAAAGCAAATAATACTAGGAAGAAAAATTAGATTGTTAGTTATCAGATTATTTATCATGAAAATGTAACTCTGCAAGGTATCTATTATGTGTTATTGTTGTGCTGAAAGGAAAAGATAATAACTGTCACTAATTGTTGACTCATAGGTCGGTTGGTCGAAGATTATGACCCAGTACTAATGGATGTTTTTACAAAGCTGTTTGATTTTGCATTTATCTTCGGTTATCGCCAGAAGTAATTTTGCATTTTGATTTATGATTGCGCTTCCTTGGCATTAGAGCCGAAAGAGCTATTGCCAATAAATTCTTTGTCATTGTCATTGTCACACACACATACACAACTCACACACACACACACACACACACACACACACACACACACACACACACACACACACACACACACGCACGCACGCACGCACGCACACACACACACACACACACACACACACACACACACACACACTCGCACACATACACACACACTCACACACACACACACACACACACACACACACACACACACACACACACACACACACACACACACACATAACACATACACACACATACACACACACACACACACACACACATATATATAACACACACACACACACACACACACACACACACACACACACACACACATATATATATATATATATTTATATATATATATACACACACAATAATCGTGTCAAGATAGCCATCAACAGCGCAACAAAGAAGAGGCAGTCTGAGACACTCCAGGTAGATGGCAGGGTCTATGGATCAAGTGTTTCAATGGTCAAGAGGAAGAAGCTCTTCCCTAGTCAATGTGTTTTTGCGCTTAACCTTTACCGTGCTTCCTGGGTCTTCCATGACCCTGTGACTCAATAAAAACATCATATCTTATGAACGGATAGAGCTACGCTCACGAAATCTTAGGAGTTCCTCAACGATCTTAACAGCCGTTGGTCACAGAAATTTCATGTATGGGCACAATCAATCATTAGCGTAATTAGTCGCGGTTCCCCCAGGACCTATACATTTTAATGGGTCGCGCATGACCCACGCCATCGGTTGAAAAATAAGTTGCTGAATCGCCCTTTATCAGGTGTGGGTCCTACAAGACCCACGCGATCTGAATAGGGATAAGCAATGGGAAAGCCTCTGCAAATGTGTGGGTCTTGGGCGACCCACACGATCGGGTCTGAGTAGTCAAAAAGTCATCTGGTAAAGGTTAAAACAGCAAACCCTGTAAAATGTGTGGGTCTTGGACGACACGCACGATCGGGTCTGTATAGTCAAAAACGTCATCTGGTAAAGGTTAAAACAGCACTGGTTTGCCAGAAGGAAGACAGAACACAAAAGTGCCTTTGAATGTTATCAGATGTAATGAATGTTTTTCTTCTGTTTTAAAAGATCAGAATTTCAATGTTAGGAGGAAATGCAGTGACAGGAATCTTCGGTTTCTTTTCTTTGTGTTATCTTTCAGTAATGGATGTGAGTTGCACATGCATTTACATGTTCTCTCTCTCTCTCTCCCTCTCTCTCTCTCTCTCTCTCTCTCTCTCTCTCTCTCTCTCTCTCTCTCCCCCCCCCCCCTTAAAATCGTTTTCATTGTTGCTGGTGCGTCGTTATTTTATCACTCAGATCAGAGTTTCGTCCATCAAAAATTTTTCCTGTGGTGGTGTGGGTCGTGCCTCAGTCCGAAGGTCAGATTGTGTAAATTCGTTTTCAATAACCTAGATAGTGTATATTGAATCTTTCAGTGTAATACGAAAAAGACTCAATGTTATCTCAGGTTAGATTTAATGTATTTCAGTTTCTGATTGGTGTCCACAGATGCAGTGAAAATGATCTAAAGTATACCGTTTTTCTTCAGATCGATTGACAAATGACTACCTTTTCTTCCTGAAGTGTACTTTATATCTGCACGACAAACTCCTTTAGGAGTGCTGCATTTTGTTCCTGTTTTAGATTTTAAAAATCATAACTACAGTCAACATGCATTCTCCATGCAATGAAGACGAGAAAAGGCTATTTTACAATCAGTCAGTAACTAAGCAAGAGAAAGTTGTGTGACTGAATACAAAGCGCTCAAATGTAAATATATGTAGCATTAACTCTAGTGTTCTGCCCACCCCTTTCTACATCCGTTCTTTTGAATTGTATCGATACCCTCTCTGTCTCTCTTCGTGTTGACACTCTTTCTTTTCTTCTCTTCTTCTTCTCTTCTTCTTCTTCTTCTTCTTCTTATTCTTATTCTTATTCTTCTTGTCTTATCTTTTCTTTTTTTTGTCTTGTCCTCCATCCCTCTCTTTCTCTTCATTCTACATGCACATTATAATATTGTTTCAGAAAACCATCTGTTGAAATTATGACTAGCAACATGGATACTGTTCCTCACATGCTTCACCATTGGGCCACCCATCAACCTGACACTGCAGCTTTTATTTTTAAGGACTCCACCATGAGACGACGAATTCTCACCAGAGCAGATGTCTATCGACTAGCTGCACGTTTCGCTTCAATCCTTCGACGTGATGGCGTTAGACGTGGAGACGTGGTGTGTAACACATTACCCAACTCACCTGAGCGCGTGGTGTCTGATTTTGGAATCATGCTGGCAGGAGCGGCAGCCATGAATGGGCAGATCTTTCTGGCAGATGGTGCAGACTATATTGGATCTCTCCGTGACGCTGAATGCAAAGCTGTCATTCTAGATCCGCTACAGCCCAAGGGTGCCATGTCATTCCTAGCATCTCTGGGGACACTGGAGCTTACTGAAGGCACAGCCCACATCCAGAAGCTGCCTGCACTGAACAGAATCTACTACTGTCACTGGGAGAGGCAACGAGAGGTCAGCAGCTTTATGGACATGCTGGAGCAGCAGCAGGATGGCTATGTAGCTGACGTCACTGCTGACGACATTGCTTGCATCTGGACCACATCTGGAAGTATAGGGTTTTCTAAACTGGTTTCTCATAGTCACTCATCTTTCTCGCGTTTGTCATTGAGGTCATCAGTCAGTTTTGGGTTATACCACTTTCCTAAACACAATAAAACTTCTGCAAACAGAGATGCAGAACATGTGAAGACAACTTCTTCCCTGTTGGATAGCAGCATGCCAAAAATCATCACTTCCACTAATACAGATGATGTGGATATTAGTCACCATCCCTTCATGTAAATCTTTCAAAAAAGATAAGTGTGAGGATGCTAAAGCAAAGAATGGAGAAAGAGTCACACGCTATTCCAAACTGATCTTCTTTAATAATGGCAAACTGGGTTGGAGTGGAGGTTTTCCTGCAGGCTTTCTGGCTGTTGGTGCCACAAGAGTCTTAGTGGACCTCAGCCGTGGCCCTCCAAACGATCCTGTCGCTTTTATGTGGTCTTTGATATGTCAGGAGCAGTGCAAGTTTACTATCATGCTGCCATATCATATGCAGCAGATTCTTTCACGGGAAGATCTTTGGAGGAACATGCCCTGGAAACTAAGCATACTGAGTCTAGCAGGTCAACCTGTACATGCTGCTCTGGTGAAGAACGCTATGGCAATAATGACTGAATCCATCAATGTTTTCTACGGCACCACTGAATTGGGTGCAACTGTACTGAAAACTGTTCTCGATGCTGACAAGTATGAAGACTGCAACAATGGGAAACCTTTTCCTGGCATTGAAGTGAAGATAGTGGATGAAGAATTGAAAGAAATTCCCCTCTGCTATAGGAAAGATGGGAGAGATCATTGTCCGCCCAGACATCAAAGTACTGGGCTACATCAGCAATGAAGAAGCCACGCAGAAGTCAACTCTTCCTGATGGATGGTTTCGTACAGGTGATGTTGGCTACTTCAACGATGAAGGGGATCTCTTTGTTATCTGCCGCACCTCATTTGTCATCATGCGGGGTGCTTACCTTCTCCATCCCGGATGGCTGGAAGCTCGCATCAGCACACACCCTGCTGTGGAAACAGTGCTGGTGGTGCCTGTACCCGATCCTGTGCTGCACCAAGAGCTGTGTGCCTGTGTGGTGACCAAGTCTGGGGCTTCACTGACAGCAGAGGAATTGCGAGAGTTTTGTCAGACCTTGTTCCTGACAGGCAGCAGTGATCACATGACTGCTGTTCCTCCTTACTTCCTCTTCTTCTCCGCTCTGCCCACCATCACCACCGGCAAGCCATGTCGTCAGAGCACGACCAAGGAGGCTCGGGCACGACTGGGACTGTGAAGTCTCTGCAAAGCTCTGCGTTGATTTCTTACTGTTCATAGGTCACAAAGAGATCAGTGAGAAAAAATGTACATTAGTGTAAAATCATTAAACTGATGCTGGATCAGTTATGAACCTTAATACTTTTTTGGTTATTAAATATCCAGTATTCAAGACATATCATATCATACACAGAATCACAATTCGTATTCAGGTATCTCTGTAAATGGATTGAATTATCATACTGGTGAAGAACTCTTTTAGAAACACACACATACACGCGTGCGCATGCATGCGCGCGCACGCGCACACACCCACCACACACACACACACACACACACACACACACACACACACACACCACACACACGCACCAGCACACACACACACACACACACACACACACACACCACACACACAATAATCGTGTCAAGATAGCCATCAACAGCGCAACAAAGAAGAGGCAGTCTGAGACACTCCAGGTAGATGGCAGGGTCTATGGATCAAGTGTTTCAATGGTCAAGAGAAAGAAGTTCTTCCCTAGTCAATGTGGTTTTGCACTTAACCTTTACCGTGCTTCCTGGGTCTTCCATGACCCTGTGACTGAATAAAAACATCATATCTTATGAACGGATAGAGCTATGCTCACGAAGTCTTAGGAGTTCCTCAACGATCTTAACAGCCGTTGGTCACAGAAATTTCATGTATGGGCACAATTATCGGCATAATTAGTCCCCCAGGACCTATACATTTTAATGGGTCGCACATACCCACGCCATCGGGTGAGGAATAAGTTGCTGAATCGCCCTTTATCAGGTGTGGGTCCTACAAGACCACACGATCTGAATACGGATAAGCAATGGGAAAAGCCTCTACAAAATGTGTCTTGCGCGACATGCACTATTGGGTGTGTGTAGTCATAAACGTCATCTGGTAAAGGTTAAAACAGCAAACCCCGTAAAATGTGTGGGTCTTGGGCGACCCGCGCGATCGGGTCTGTGTAGTAAAAAGCGTCATCCGGCAAGGGTTAAAACAGCACTGGTTTGCCAGAAGGTAGACAGAACACAAAAGTGCCTTATGAATGTTTTCAGATGTAATGAATTTTTTCTTCTGTTTTAAAAGACCAGAATTTCAATGTTAGGAGGAAATGCAGTGACAGGAATCTTCTGTTTCTTTTATTTGTGTTATCTTTCAGTAATGGATGTGAGTTGTACACGCATTTACATGTTTTCTCTCTCTCTCTCTCTCTCTCTCTCTCTCTCTCTCTCTCTCTCTCTCTCTCTCTCTCCTTGAAATCTTTTTCATTGTTGCTGGTCTGTCGCGACATTTTTCTTACTGTTGACTTTTGGTTTTCTTGTTTGTGGCGAGGTCTTTATCACTCAGATCAGAGTTTTCTCCATCAAAATTTTTTTTCCAGTCGTGGTGTGGGGTCGTGCCTCGGTCCGAAGGTCAGATTGTTTCGTTCCCTTTCTGTCAAAGACAAGAGCTGACTGTTCAGTGGTGTCGGCTGTGCATGCGTCAGCAGCGCATGTGTTGATGTGTCTCTCCCATTCGTGACAGCTATGCTACTTGCTCCACTTCTCTCGTCTGCTCTTCTGTACAGTGGCGATCTTTGTTTTATTTTTCTTTACTCATACATTGTTCGATTTATATTGTGAATACATTGCCATAGTTGATTCCCTTCTTCAACATCTCTCCTTTCATTCTTTTGTTTTCTCTATTTATTCCCAGTTTGCATATGTTCCCAGAATAAAACATTTCATCAATTCAGATATGATTCTCTGTAAATTTGCTTCTTTATTAATATTCAAATATGAGTACATCATACATTTTGTAAGAGTAGCTCATTCTCAAATATCAGTTTCAGATTTTTACACTTGCTGTATGCAAACTTTGAGATCAAAGGTTTTACAATTAAAAGAAGCTTGTTCGTTTGGTTTTTTTGCATCGTTTGTGATAACATCCTTTTTGTGACGCCAAACAGATCTGTTGTTATGTTCATGTGGATCTTAATGTTGTAGCATATAAGAACATGCTCCTTTTCGTGGTTTCAAATGGTGATATTTTGGGGCAAGAACAGAAGGCATGCTCAATGTAATCTGTTTATTGGCACCAGTTGCATTCACTTGTTTCCACGATAACATATTTCTGTAACGATAGGTTTTTGGGGTACATGGTGTTAATGAACTTAAAATGAAGCACCCTCAATCTAGATTTCTTTTTCTATGCTAAGCTAAAGTAGTCCTGCAAATTGATATCTAATTTACGTTTCCAAAATTTTGCTGCACATATTCAATCATATTGTTTATGGGCGAAACCTTTCCTGACTTGTTTATTTGTTAGAGCTGTGAGGCTTCCTTTCTCTGTTACAACATCAGTTGGGATTTCATCTCTGTGTTCGTTGTTGGCAAGTTATTGTTTCCATGTAGAAGGAAATGCATTTGTAAGCGTGTTATATTCAAAAAGGTGGTCTGGGAAAGTGCCCAATTCTTCTTCTATTTCTCTGAAAGACATTATACTTCCATTTGCCAAAGGCCTTGAACGAGAAGGATACTGGCTTCATACTATTTTGTAAAAAGTAATGTATTTCCTGTACATTTTATATTTCTGCTGCTCTACAGAGGTTTTATTTTGACATTTTCTATTAGTTGGTCTTTGTTAAAGGTTGTTACTGCTATCATTACATCTCTCTAAAATATTGACTCAGCCTTTTCTAGTAAGTCAGTTTCTTTAGGATTAACATTTAAGTTGAAAGCGCAGTGGTTGTTCTGAAAAAAGTGACATGTTATTTTGTGCAAGGATGCTCCAGTGAGCTTTTGTTCGTTTGAGGAGTCGGGCCTCCCATTTGACTAAGAACATTTGCTGTGGGTGTTCGATGTAAATCATATTTAGGCCACCCTCATCCTTTTGTAGGCAAAGTATACCTCCTGGGACATTTTGGAATGCTTTTTTGAAGTTTTGAACTTTTCGCCCAAAGATATCTATAAATCAATGAATTAATAGAGTGAAGTGATTGTTTTGGTATGGATGCTACTAGCAGCACATGAGAGAATTGCGACAGCTGAAATATTTTGGTTGAAATAAACTTAACATCAAATGATGGGTTTCTGTTTTCCCTTTGTCGGATAATTTTGGTCTCTTTCTCTTATCTGGATTTACAATCTTCTTCAATTTCAGAGATTTCCGTGTCTGCAGAAAAACAAATGCCTAAAACCTTGAATTTGTCTATTTTCGTACATACTTGTGTTATCAATAGTGCCAGGTTTGTACTTTTTCATCACATACCCCCTCTGATTTGTTTTTACCTTTAGGTCAGAGGAATCCTCGAACTGCTCGGCTTTGTGACTTCCTGTATACCATGTTCCTTTTTTTTAAGTCAGTGTTGTCACAGTCAGTCAGTGTTGTCACAGTCAGTCAGTGTTGTCACAGTCAGTCAGTGTTGTCACAGTCAGTCAGTGTTGTCACAGTCAGTCAGTGTTGTCACAGTCAGTCAGTGTTGTCACAGTCAGTCAGTGTTGTCACAGTCAGTCAGTGTTGTCACAGTCAGTCAGTGTGCCAAACCATCAAGCAGCAGACAGACCATGTGGAGATCTGCTGATAACAGTTAACAAGAGTAAACCACACTTGGATGGCCTTGCAACAAAATCCAATGGCCTTTCTAAAACTGCCCTCCAGGGAACTGTTCAAAGAGGTAGATGGAAGGGCAGACAGACAAAAAAAATTCATGGCTGACAAGATTGCAGGAAGGGCAGAGAAAACGCCTGCTGAGGTGCACGCCTTGGCACACATGCACAACTAATAGAGCCAGAGATCCGCAGTAACTCACTTTTCAATGACTCCCCACGGATACAATAGAGAAGAAAGAGAGAGAGAGAGAGAGAGAGAGAAGTGCTCACCAGAAGCAAGGCATTTTGCAAGCACTATAGTTTGTATTTCGTTATTTGTAGTGCATTAGTCTGGGTCACAAGCAAGACATATTGCAAGCACTGTAGCTGGTATGTCGTTATTTGTAGTGCAGTTGCCTATGTCACATTTACTATCGTAAATGATGCAAATTCGTGTCCTAGGTTACCATTACCTAGGTAATGGATATTAAATCTTTCAGTGTCATACGAAAATGACTCGATGTTATCTCAGGTTAGATTTGATGTATTTCAGTTTCTTATTGGTGTCCACAGATGCAATGAAAATGATCTGAAATATACGGTTTGGTTTCTTCACATCGAATGGCAAATAACCAACGTTTTTCCTGAAGTGTTCTTCATAGTTATCTGCAAGAAATATTCCTTTAGCAGCACTGTAATTGTTTTTTCCTGTTTTAGGTTTTTCCAAAAATCATGACTGCAATCAAAATGCATTCTCCATGCAATAAAGACGAGAAAAGGCTATTTTACAATCAATCATCAGTAACTAAGCGAGAGAAAGCTGTGCAACTGAATACAAAGCGCTCAAATGTAAATATATGTAGCATTAACTCCAGTGTTCTGCCCACACCCTTTCTACATCCGTTCTTTTGAATTGTGTCAATACCCTCTCTCTGTCTCTCTTCATTTTGATATTCTTTATCTTCTTCTTTTTCTTCTTCTTCTTCTTGTTCTCCTCCTCCTCCTCCTCCTCCTTTTTCTCTTTCTTCTTCTTCTCTCCTGATATTCTTGTCCTAACTTTTCTTTTATTTGTCTTGTCCTCCATCCCTCTCTTTCTCTTCATTCTACATGTGCATTAAAATGTTGTTTCAGAAAACTATTTGTTGAAATTATGGAAAGCAGCATGGATACTGTTCCTCACATGCTTTACCATTGGGCCACCCATCAACCTGACACTGCAGCTTTTATTTTTAAGGACTCCACCATGAGACGACGAATTCTCACCAGAGCAGATGTCTATCGACTAGCTGCACGTTTCGCTTCAATTCTTCGACGTGATGGCGTTAGACGTGGAGACGTGGTGTGTAACACATTACCCAACTCACCTGAGCGCGTGGTGTCTGATTTTGGAATCATGCTGTCGGGAGCAGCAGTCATGAATGGACAGATCTTTCTGGCAGATGGTGCAGACTATATTGGATCTATCCATGACGCTGAATGCAAAGCTGTCATTCTAGATCCGCTTCAGCCCAAGGGCGCCATGTCGTTCCTAGCATCTCTGGGGACACTGGAGCTTACTGAAGGTACAGCCCACATCCAGAAGCTGCCTGCACTGAACAGAATCTACTACTGTCACTGGGAGAGGCAACGAGAGGTCAGCAGCTTTATGGACATGCTGGAGCAGCAGCAGGACGGCTATGTAGCTGACGTCACTGCTGACGACATTGCTTGCATCTGGACCACATCTGGAAGTATAGGGTTTTCTAAACTGGTTCCTCATAGTCACTCATCTTTCTCGCGTTTTTCATTGAAGTCATCAGCCAGGTTTGGGTTGTGCCACTTTCCTAAACACAATAAAACTTCTGCAACCGGAGATGCAGAACATGTGAAGACAGCTTCTTCCCTGTTGGATAGCAGCATGCCAAAAATCATCACTCGCTCTAATACAGATTATGTGGATTTCAGTCACCATCCCTTCAGTAAATCTTTCAAAAGAGACAAGTGTGAGGATGCTAAAGCAAAGAATGGAGAAAGAGTCACGCGCTATTCCAAACTGGTCTTCTTTAATAATGGCAAACTGGGTTGGAGTGGAGGTTTTCCTGCAAGCTGTCTGGCTGTTGGTGCCACAAGAGTCTTAGTAGACCTCAGCCGTGGCCCTCCAAACGATCCTGTCGCTCTTATGTGGTCTTTGATATGTCAGGAGCACTGCAAGTTTGCTTTCATGCTGCCATATCATATGCAGCAGATTCTATCAAGGGAAGATCTTTGGATGGCTGGAAGCTCGCATCAGCACACACCCTGCTGTGGAAACAGTGCTGGTGGTGCCTGTACCCGATCCTGTGCTGCACCAAGAGCTGTGTGTCTGTGTGGTGACCAGGCCTGGGGCTTCACTGACAGCAGAGGAATTGCGAGAGTTTTGTCAGACCTTGTTCCTGACAGACAGCAGTGACCACATGACTGCTGTTCCTCCTTACTTCCTCTTCTTCACCGCTCTGCCCACCACCACCACAGGCAAACCATGTCGTCAGAGCACGACCAAGGAGGCTCGGGCACGACTGGAATTGTAAAACCTCTGCTATGCTGTGCATTGACTGCTAACTGTTCAGGAGTCACCGTGAGATGAGCGGGGGGAAAAACTGAGTTTAGTGCAGAAATGTTATACTGATGTTTGAACGACAAATGAGCCAGCATAAATTTTGTAAAGGAAAACATACGAACCTTAAACCTTTGGGGTTATCATGTATCCAGTGATAACGAACTATCATTTCAATCAGAAGTACAATTAGTATTAAAGTTTCTGTATAAAAGGATTCAACAATCACACTGGTGAAGAAACCTTTTACACACACACACACACACACACACACACACACACACACACACACACACGCTCGCGCGCGCGCACACAAACACACACACACACACACACACACACACACACATGCGCGCACGCACGTACACACACACACACACACACACACACACACACACACACACACACACACACACACACACACACATCATAACCATGTCAAAAGATAGCCATTGATACTGCAGTGCTACGTTATGCAGGCAGTCTGACACACTCTCGGTGGAGGGTTACAGGGTCTGTGGATCGACTGTCTCAATAGTCAAGAGGTAGAAGCTCTTCTTAATGCAGTGTGTTTTTGCGCTTAAAACAGCAGTATCTTCTGCCAGAAGGAAGACAGGACAGAAAAGTGGCTGGGAGTGTACTATCAGATATAATGATTTTCTTTTTTAAAAAAATCAGAATTTCGTTTTCAGGAGAAAATGCACTTGACAAGAATCTTCATTTTTTTTTCTTTGTATTACCTATTAGTAATTGATGTGAGTTGTAGGCTACATGCTCTCTCTCTCTCTCTCTCTCTCTCTCTCTCTCTCTCTCTCTCTCTCTCTCTCTCTGAAATCTTTTTCGTCGTTGCTGGTGCGTCGTGACTTTTTCTTTTTCTGCTCACTTCGGGGGGGGGGGGGGGGTTGTTTTGTTTTGTTTGATTTGTTGTTGTTGTTGTTGTTTTGAGGCGAGGTCTTCATCACTCCAAGCAGAGTTTTCTCCGTCACAAATTTTATCCTACCAGTCATGGTGTAGGGTCGTGCCTCGGTCCATCAGCACCGTGTTTATTTGTCCCTCCCATTCGTGGCTATGTTACTCGTCTTCTGTCCTGTACAGCCGCAGTCTCTTGAGTCTTCCATGGCGATTTTTCTTGTAATTTCTTTGCTCATATATCGTTCGCTTTATGTTATATATACTTTGTCCTAGTTGATTCCTTTCTTCATCAACTATCCTTTCGTTCTTTTGTTTTCTTTATTTTTTTACCCAGCATCCGCATGTTCCCAATATATGTCGATTTATCAATTCATGCATGATCTCTCTCTCTCTCTCTCTCTCTCTCTCTCTCTCTCTCTCTCTCTTCTTTTGCTTCTTTATTCATATTCGAATATGAGTATGTCACACATTTTGTAAGAGTAGTTCATTTTCAATATCCATTCTATATTATTGTACTTGCTATCTATAAACTTTAAGATCGCAAATTTTGCAATTAGATGAACTATTTTCATTTGTTTTCTTGTAAGCCATAATCTGTGATTACATAATTTTCTGTGACGCAAACACTGCGGTTGTTGCTGTCACGGGGATCCTTACGTTTGACCTGTGAGAACATGCTGTTTTAATAGTTCCACATCGGTGATAATTTGGGGCAGTAGTGGAAGACATGCTCGATGTAATCTGTTTTTGGTACCAGTGACATTTAATTTTTCTACTTTGTTTTTTTTATTATTTTCAGCATGTGTAGTTGGAGTACATGTTGTGAAACAATTTAAAATGAAATAGTCTCAGTCTAGATCAAGTAGTCTTGCACGTTAATATCTAATTTGTTTCCAAATTTGGGTCTCACATACTTTGTAATTTTGTTTCTGGGCAAAAACTTTCTCCTAATTTGCTTATTTGACAGAGTTGTTAGGCTTCCCTCGTCTGTTACAACATCAGTTGTGATGTCATCTTTATGATCGCTGTGGCCAAGCTATTGTTTCCATGTACAAGGGACTGCTTTTCTCCATGCATTGTATTCGAAAAGAAGATCTGGGGAAGTACCAAATTTTTGTTCTATTTCTCTGATGGTCATTATACTTCCATTTGCCAAAGATCTTGATGAGAAGGATACGCGTTTTACACCATTTTGTAAAATATAAAGTATTTCTTGTGTACATTATATTTCTATTGTCCTACAGAGGTTCTTTTTTTACATTTTCTATCGGTTAGTCTTTGTTAAAGGTCGTGACTGCTATTATTACATCTCTCCAATAGGCTGACTTTGTCTTTTCTAGTAATTAAATTTCTTTGGAATCAGCATTACCATTGAAAACGCAGTGTTCTGAAAAGATGACATACTATTTCGTGCAAGGATGCTCCAGTGAACTTTGGTTCGTTTGAGGAGTCGGGCCGTCCGTTTGCCTGGGAACATTTGCTGTAAGTGTTCGATTAATCATATTTAGGCCGCCCTCTTCCTTTTGTAGCCTGAGGTCACCTCTTTTGACCTTTTCCAATACTTTTTTTAACTTTTTTCCCCCAAAGAAGCCTATAAATCAATGACTGAGTAGAATTAAGCGTTTGTTTTTGTATGGATGCTACCTGCAATACATCAGAGAATTATGACAGCAGAATCATTTTAGTTAAAACAACTTTACCAGAAAAGGATGGATTACCATTTTCCCATCGATTTTGGTCACTTCGCCTATTCTGGATTTCCAATCTTCAAATCGATTTCAGAGATTTCTATGCAAAAAAAATAAATGCCATAACTTTGGATGTACCAGTTCTCATTGATATATTATTAAGAATTCCAGTTTCATACTTTTTTTTCATCAATGCTATATGCCTTCTGACTTGCTTTTATTCAGCTTCAGGCCGGAAAAATCCTTGAATAGCACAACTGTTTTGGCTTCCAGAATCTCTTGTTCATTTTTAAGGGTCAGTGTTGTTCATTTTTATGGGTCAGTGTTATAACATCCACAAATTGTTTTATTTTGAAATTGCTGTAGGGTGTGTACTTGTACTAGCTTAATTCCTTGGATTTCTTCACTTTTTCTCCTTCAGATACTTAATGTCTCTATAGCTATCACGAAAAGGAGGGGGTTGAGTGGCCAACCTAGCCTAATGCCTCTCTCTGTTGGGAACCAGTCTGATAACCATCCACCATTGTGAATACAACTTTGTGTGTTTTCAATAATGGTTAAAACAAAATGTTTAAAATCCTAGGTCAAAATTGACTACATAATGTGTTTCTGAAATACAGTCTTTAAAGAGGGTAATGAAAGCTTTAGAAAAGTCAAGGGCAATAAGTGCACCTGGTTTGTTCGTTCTGTTGAGGTACTTAGTGATATCAACAAAGATTTCAAATGGATGGCTAAAGTTCTGCTTTTCATAAACCCTACTTGATCTTCGTTTATGACTGATGTTATTATGTTCTAGTGTCTCTCATGTTCTAGAGTCTCAAAGCTGGTGCCTTTGTGGATATTTCACAGTCTGTATTTGTGAATGTAACTGGCCTGTAGTTAGCAAAGTTATTTTTGTCTAGATTGTTGCCTTCTTGCGTTGATTCGCCTTGCTCCAGAGAAGTGATACAGTTAAGTAATGGTTTTCTCAATTCATCCAAGAATTTATTGTAGAACAGTGGGGTGAGACCATCACTCCCAGGCGCTGAGTCATCATTTAGATTATTCAGGGCTCGTGTTAGTTCGTCTGGTGTGATTTCTTTGTCGCATAATTTTTTTTCCTCTCCAGTAGGCATAGGGAGGTCAATATCCAGGATGTATCCGTCATTGTCTTTGCTCGTTTAAAGTGATATATCTTTTCTGTATAGCTGTGTGTAGCATTGTCTCATTCCGTTTAACTGTCTTTGGATTATCAGTCAAGAATTAAGTTACACACGGGGGTGCGATAGTGTTTGCAGCTTTTTGTGTCCTTTCTAAACGCAAAAAAAAGTATTTTGTGATTTTCTCATTCTCTTTGATCCAATCTTCTGCCTCTAATTTGTGCATCTCTTCCGTCTTTTCATTCTTGCAGCTCGATTTCATTTTTGCGTGGCTGTGCTCTTGTTGCCAGTTCATTTTCAGTGAGATTGTATGACAGTTTTGGTTCAATTTCTTCCAGTTGTTCGACCTTGATATGTTTGTGCTGAAATCGAATTTGGCGCCATGGCGCCATGTCAGTTTATACAAACTAAATTATATCTTAGGCTACTTTAAACATTGCACAGGCCTTTTGTAGGGTTTTCACTGTCATTTTTAGTAGTGCGCATGCATGAAGTCAGTTGTCTGTTTAGGAAAATCCTCCTCGAACAGCGTTGAACAGCTAAATTTTCAGTATCCTGGGCCTGATTGGAATTTATTTGTATTAAATGTTACTTTCACAAGTTTGTGATCTGACTGTTTGAATATTTCAATATCTGCTCGTGTGAATGCATATGAGAAAGCGTCACAGAATAAGTAATCAATTGTCCTTGCAAAACAAGGGTTAGATTCCGACCCAGTATACTCTGGCGTCAGGATGGAATGGTCTCTGTGTGTCTTTCATGTCAAGGGATGTTAATAAATCTGTAACAGCCTCTCGTTCTCGTTGTAGGCGAGATTTTCCTGTAAGTCGAAGGGCTGAGGTCAGTTCGGTTGCTGAATGCACGAGTCAGGTTCCGCTTTCTTCTGCTAGCCCAAATTCTTCACCTTCTCCCATTCGTTCCTCTCTAAAGCTGCGCCGCCCTGCGTTGTACCGTGGAACATGGTGGCACCGTCACAATTCCCTCCCGCTGTACTTGTGTCCCGTGTTCCTGAAATACACTGATACAGTCTCGTGCTAATGCGGTGATACCGTCTTGCTGGCACTGCCTGCATTCTCCCTGTGTTGTTCAGGAGACGCTTCCGAGTTGGCCTGCTCTCGCTCTCTCTCCCTGTGCTGTTAGTATCGCTGCCGAGTATCACTGCCATTGGACTGTCAACCAGTCTGTGTCCTGATTGCAGGCACCTCTCGCACACCGTGTCATCCTCACAATTATCTGCATTTCCTGACAGGATTTGTTGCATCTGATTTTCTCTTTCATTTCTTTGTAGTAGATACCTGCAGTGAAAACGCCTACTTATGGAACTAGCAGCAGAGATATGCTAGAGACAGTAATATACACAAATCTACGGCCAGTTTCAAATCGAGTCAACAGCCCGAGCCCATTCCATAATGAAGAGCATAGCTCCACACCAATTTTCTTTCAAGTCACTTCTATGTTTCTGTTTGGGATGTAAAGCGGGATATTGTCCACCCACATCCTCCACCTGTTCTATGACACCAAAACGATTTTTGTAGAATCACATTTGGGGAGGGGGGTCGTTGTTGTTTCGGGTGGTTTCTGCTATTGTTGTTTCTGTTTTAATTTGCAAAGGACTTAAATCACAGATTCTTAAAAATACCACGCAAACGATGAATCAAGTCTGTATAACCGAGTTCACTTTAATTCAGTTGTACTGATTAATGGAAACAATACATTAGAATTTGCTTGCTCTTGATATTGACCACTGATTCGTGAATCAAATACACCTGTAACTAGAGAACATTCTGAGCTAAACGTATGGCCTAATTGAACTCAACTAACGACTCTATTACAAACCGGTCATAATTGAAGTTGTGCGTTGAATAAAATGTATGAAATAAGTGAAATAAATCAACTGAATTGAGACTTTCTTTTGTTTATTTCCTGTAATACCTCAATACATGCGTGCGTGTGTGCGTGCGTACGTGCGTGTGTGTGGTGATGGTGGTGGTGGTGGTGGTGGTGGTGGTGTGTGTGTGTGTGTGTGTGTGTGTGTGTGTGTGTGTGTGTGTGTGTGTGTGTGTGTGTGTGTGTTTGTTTTGTTTTGTTTTTTTGGGGGGTTGTACTCTTAACCGTTTTTATTTTATCTGTTCAACTATACACGAAGGAAGACTGCAAAGAGCAAGAGACTGTAAAATGAATCAAACTGGAGTGAACAAAAATGTTTTCCTCTTTATGATCATCATTAACTCAGCACGTCAAATCATAAGTAACATGACGTCGTTCTTGTCGTATTGCCTAATCATTAATTCGTTAATAAAATTCCTCATTCCAACGATTTATTTGTTTATTTGTCTGCCTTACTGTCTACCTGTCTGTTAACAGGATTACAAACAAAACAGTACAAAACAGATTTCAACCAAATTGTGTCAAAACATGAAATGTGGTTCAGGGCCGATCTCAATAAAGTTTTGGAGCAGATCCGACGGGCGGACCCGGGTCCAATGGTGGATCCGTCCAGGATCGTTCTGCAAAGCAATCATTTGAACTAAAGTGTTACGCAAAAGCTACAGGTCCGATTTTTTAAAGAAATTTAGCTGAAAAGGGAATGTGGCGCGTGGGAGGACCTTTACCGTGCTTCCTGAGTCTTCCATGACCCAATGACTCAATAAAAACATCATATCTTATGAACAGTTAGAGCTGTACTCGCGAAATCTTAGGAGTTTGTCAACGATCTTAGTAGCCCTTGGTCACAGAAATTTCATGTATGGGCACAATCAATTATCAGCGTAATTAGTCGCGGCTCCCCCAGGACCTATACATTTTAATGAGTCGCACATGACCCATGCCATCGGGTGAGGAATAAGTTGCTGAACCGCTCTTTATCAGGTGTGGGTATTACAAGACCCACGCGATCTGAACAGGGATAAGCAATAGGAAAAGCCTCTACAAAATGGGTTTTGGGCGATCCGCACGATCGGGTCTGTGTAGCCAAAAAAAAAACCGTCATCCAGTAAAGGTTAAAGGCAAGCTCTCATGACTGGCAATCATTTGTTGGAAACAGGCTGCACGTCGTGCAACTGTAATATGGGGTTCACTCTGCAAAGAAGTTTGCCGTATATATACAGTGAATGATTTTTTTTTTTTAAGTTTTGCTTACCTGTTCAAACATAGCGTTGTGTACAGAAAATTGCGTCGTCATTTTTGGGGTTGCCTGTGTTCTTTTAACAGGTTGGGTTGTCTGCATTTTATTCAACAAAATTGCTAATATTTTGGTTATGTATAGGCATATGAACGTTGTTCGATGTGTCACCAAGCCTAGGCCTATTCCAGCCACAAGAGGTTGCTAGAGGCTGAAGTTAGATCTATAGTGCTTCTTCCCTTTAGTCTGCGATTGTCGAGAATGAGTGTTGTTGAAAGAACAGGAGAGGACACTGATAATGTCGTAATATAATGAATTGCGTAGGATATTCTTCCCAATTCCTCAGAGACGACTGCAATAGGAAACGTCTTTGTGTTCTCCAAAACCTCTTTGTTGACTCGATCCTAAGGTGTCTGGTGTCCGCTTGTGGACTTACTAATCACTGCAAGATGTAGAGAGCTAGACTTCATCAGGTGAATTGATCCGACTCGCTCCAAGCAACGAACTCTTCGATTAACGCTTCTGATGTCCTATTCAAAAGAAATTAGGCCTAAGCCATGCCAAGATGTGGTCGATTATTCCATTATTCTTGATTACTGGTGATAATGTCCACTTCGATGTATTGTTACGGCGTGATCGGAAACAATACAAAGTTCTTTTTTTTTCTATTTGTCCAACCCTTGATATTATTTCCCGTCAAGCTGCCGATCTCGAGAGCTGTGCAACACTCAGCCGAAACAGACATACGAACTAGGCTCAGCTGACAGTAGGCTACCTTCCCCTTTAATGATGGTCTTCAACGGTTTGTTCTCATCTTCATCCTGGTAACACATAACCTTTGACCCGAAATGAAAAGAAAATATCTTTTAAACGAAAACAACCAAATGCGTTGGTTAATATCGACCGATTCAGAACAAGAGTTGACTTTTAAAGTTTCATGCGAATCCGTGACCCTGATCAAACGGCGGACTCTGATTTGGTTCAGATTACTAACAGAACATTATTCCAAACTTTCCGCTGAACATGAGCACTGTAAAGTTAGTGTTGCCAGTTGGTAATTGTTTACTGAGTAATATACTGTCATGAAATGTTTAAACTATCTAGTGACATGAACGTTGACTTTCTTTTCTTTTCTTTTCTTTTTTCTTCTGTCCACAGTATAGTTATTTTCTCCACGACAGAAGGTCGTAGGGGTGTCATGACGAACGCTTGGGCAGTCCGTGTAACGTGTCTGTAGTCATTCTCTTCCCAAAATCAATTCCTTGCGGACGAAGAATAGCATGAGAAACCATCCTCTCCCTTTGTTCCCAAATCATTCCACTCTTTCAAAATAAGAAGTGTCCCAAAAGACAAAAACGTATCAAAGCACATTGCACCTGAATTTAAGGAGGGAGAAGGGGGATTATTCGAATGGCATGAGAAACCATCCTTTGTTCCCAAATCACTCCACCCTTTCAAAATCATCAGTGTCCCAAAATGCAAAATGTATCAAAGTACAAAGCAACTGAATTTAAGGAGGGTGGAGGAAGGCATGATTCTTGACTTGAGCCAGAACTATTCCCCTCCCAGTTCCAGAACCAAACTCCCAGGTAAATAATTTCAGGCAGGGTCCAGAAACATCCCATGGAGCGAATATAACCACATGCCCGGACTCATCCACCCTATGGGACAGGGGAGTGGAAATGGGTATGCAAGTATATCAATGTCATGGGATGTTTCTAGACCAAGCCCCAAATCATTCACTGTGTAGTGGTTTTAGAACAAGGTGGGGGAGGTGTTCTGACTCATATCTGGATATGAGCACCTTTCACCGTACAGTCCTCTCTCCTCTGTCACGTGCAACCTCTCTTCTAGCCACAGACATGCACAAGCATCCTCCAGTAACAACTAACCCCTCTTCTACGCAGAGACATGCACTAGCATCCTCCAATAACAACCAGCCTCTCTTGTAGCCCCAGGCATGCACTAGCATCCTCCAATAACAAGCAACCTCTCTTATACGCACAGAAATGCACTAGCATCCTTCAATAATAAGGGCTACCATTCTCTTTATGAACGGTAATAGTCAATCTTCAGTGTAGCTTGTGGGCCACACATGTTTTTCGCTTTAATCGCACACACACACACACACACACACACACACACACACACACACACACACACACACACACACACACACACACACACATAAACAAAAAAAACCGTAAGATGACCGGAAATTTCAAATTTTTCCGAAATGCAACCAATAATCGTGTATGCACCAGGTCTTTTCGTCAAGTTGTGTTTATCAGTGAATAAAATAAACGATCTTTACTTCTGGCATCCTCCAAGCATACATCGTGGGTCACAGAGACCCATACTGTAACAAAAAGAAAGTCACCCATACTGAAGAACGACCCACGCTTTCTAAAGTATTGTGATTGTGTAGAGTGCATAAGTGGGTTAAACAAATAGATGTTGCATCGATTCTGTTGTTCCTTGTGGGCTTTTGAGCACTTTTTACATCACAGTTCCTGAAATTAGTTCCTGTGGTCATGTGCATGAAACAAGCTGTCTTAGAATGAAAGTAAATCGGTTCCATTTCAGTTACTACATTCCCTCTGTGTGTGTGTGTGTGTGTGTGTGTGTGTGTGTGTGTGTGTGTGTGTGTGCGCGCGCGCGCGCGCGCGCATGTATGTATGTGTGTGTGTATGTGTGTGTGTGTGTGTGTGTCTGTGTCTATGTCTGTGTCTGTCCGTGTGTGTGTGGCTTGATAATACTAACAGAATCAAAAAAAAAAAAATCGAAAATGAAAAATAAAATAACTGGCATAAAGCAATGCGAGCCACTAGTTTGGAAAAGCTTGCATATACGTTCTGCACAGGTATGAAAGGTAGGCTAAATGAAAATGCTGGTTGTCAAGGTAACAATAAAAGGCTTTCGATTTAAGGTCATGCATCCCAGAAAACTAGAACGAGGTAAATGTACGCCATCAGTCACCTTGCAGAACAAAATGTGAAGAGAGGAAGTGGCCGTACAGTTGGATAATAAGAGAGCGAGTTATCTCACTACTCAAATGTTGGTATTACATCAAAACTCGCTGGCAGGACCGGGCTGTGCGGCACATGATAGGAGGCAGGTCGGTCAAGATGATCCCTGTCGAGCATTAGTTACGGCACATCTATGACCCAAAGTCATTGTACAGTGAAGACAGACACTGCGTGACTACTGCAAACTGGAGCAGATTTGCACTGGGCAGACTGTGAATGACAGCACATCTGCGTCATATCAGATGTAGGCCATCGAAGCTCTTGCAAATACCGGTTTCCTATGCACAAGCGTGTGCACGCATACTTGTCTGGGGATAAATACAGACACCTGTGTGTGTGTGTGTGTGTGCGTGTGTACAAGCACACACACACGCGAGCGCGCATGCATGCACACACAGACGCACGCAGGCGCACACACACATTCAACGTGTGTGTATTCATGTTTGTGCACACTTTGTTTATGATCATATGTCTGTATACGAGTAAAATCATGCACGCACATCTGTGTGCGCGTGTGTGTGTTCGTGTAGTCAAAATGTGTGTGTGTGCGCGTGTCAGCACCAGTGACATAAATATATATATATAGCTAACAATTAAGTAGTGGGTGAAAACAAGTGCAGGCTAACAATTCTTCTGTCGTTATATAATGACTAGACAAAGATTTGAACTTTAAAAAAAATGGAAGATGAAGAAAACGGGGGAATATATTGTAAATATGAGAAAACCTCTAGCTGCTTGAGGGAACCATCGTAATCCCTCTCGAAGGCAGATCTATTAATATTGCCTGCTCCTAGGCCTTCCGTCCGCTGGATCGGACTCATCAAGGAGACCCGGCTGATTGTGTCTGCATTGCATTGAGGGTGAGATCAACGTCCTATCGGCCTGAGGCCCTTAAGGACAAGGTTCACGCAGACACAGGTCTGCATATTTGTGGCAACTGTTGTCGCCTGGCAGTAGTGGGTAGTTTCAATGAGGGTCGTCGCATTTGTCTCCCAGAGCTCGTGTTCCTCTTGAACATTGGCTTAATTCTGGTCGTCATCTTCCTCAATGTTGGTTCAAGTTTGGTGGAGTTGGTCTTGAACGTTGGTTCAGTTCCAGGTCGACCGACAGTAGGCATCGGTGTGTGTTGCCTGCTGGCCCCCTAACATCAGGCTGTCTTCAGAACCACCGGGCGGCCTTCTTCATGCTCGGGTAGCGATGGTCCTGTGCCGCGTGAGGCCGCCTCAAGGAGTAAGCAGGACGAAAGTCGCTGGAGCGCTGCACGAGTCCCTAAAACTTGGCGGGCACTCGCCGACTGCGGCTGAGAGGGCAATTTTTCAGCCCAATCTCGTAAGGAGTGCCCCTATGTCTTTCACCCCTTGAAACAGCGCGGTATTTGTGTTCCTGACGTCAAATAGAGACACACCACAGTCCATAATTATGTGGTGTTCTCAGCACCAAGGGTTCAAAAAAGAATCCAACAGGACCCCCAAAGCAGCCAGCGAAGGGTAGTAAATGGAACAAAACGAAAGTGCAGAGAGGAAAAAAGTTGCTGAAAAACTAAAAACATTATGCAAACAGTATAAGATATAGGGGACAATCTTTGAGCCTATGCTTGAGGATCCATTCAAGGATGCAAGGGAGATCAAAAGATATGGAACAGTCTGAGTGGTCAGCTCCGCTGTTCAATAACCCAAGCATTGTCAGTGGCTAAGAATTGTGCAGAACAGCCTTTACTTGGATCTCCTAAGAGATGCAATCTCCCACTGATTGACCAAACAATATAATGCTGAACAATTAAGTAGTGGGTGAAAACAAGTGCAGGCTAACAATTCTTCAGTCATTATATAATGACTTGACAAAGATTTGAACTTTAAAAAAAATGGAAGATGAAGAAAATGGGGGAATATATTGTAAATATGAGAAACCCTTCACTAGCTGCTTGAAGGAACCATCGTAATCCCTCTCGAAGGCAGATCTATTAGTATTGCCTGCTCCTAGGCCTTTCGTCCGCTGGATCGGACTCATCAGGGAGACACGGCTGATTGTGTTTGTGCTCCTGCACACACACACACACACACACACACACACACACACACACACACACACACACACACACTGTGCTCCTGCCACACACACACACACCACACACACACACACACACACACACACACGTGTGTGTGTGTGTGTGTGTGTGTGTGTGTGTGTGTGTGTGTGTGTGTGTGTGTGTGTGTGTGTGGTTGTGTACCTTATGCCAGTCGCCCGGCTGATAGCGTGGTGAAGTGGCCAGGAAGATAAGGATTAAACATGTGCGTGTAACTTCTGTGTGTGGATATATCAACATCGTCAGAGTGCCTGTGATCTGCTAACTCTGCGCCCTAGCTCTGTGTCTCTAGGTTACAGCCTGGTGTGTGTGTGTGTGTGTGTGTGTGTGTGTGTGTGTGTGTGTGTGTGTGTGTGTGTGTGTGTGTGTGTGTGTGCGTGGTGTGTGTGTGTACGTGTGCGCGTTATGTTTGTGTGTGCGCACGCGTGCGCGTGCGTGCATGCGTTTATGTGTGTGCGCATGCACAATTGTAAGGACAATCTCTGTACGTGTATGTGTATGTATGCAAACTGTGTGTCTGTGTGTGTGCGCGTGCGCGCACGCGCGTGCATTTGTGTGTGCGTGCGTGCGTGCGTGCGTGCGTGCGTGCGTGCGTGTGTGTGTGTGTGTGTGTGTGTGTATGTGTGTGCATGAGAGCATGTGTGTGTATGTGTGAATTGGGGGAGGGGAGTGTGTAAAAAAAAAAATGGGACAGCCAGAAAAAGAGAGTTGTCCTTAGTTTTGTCAACGGACACTGAGCTTCATCAAAAGGCAGAAGACTGAAAATCGCCGACTGATCCGGCTCATTTGCTGTGCTGACTGCGTTCTCCCAGAGATAGGCTAGTGGAGATATCATCAAGACAGAATCATCAAGACAAAACAAGTTTCAGCCA
>CM065717.1:29051223-29131973 GCA_033310375.1 Conus canariensis
CAAAGTAAGCATACACAGTCACATTTCTCACACTCACTCTCACTCACTCACACACACACACACACACCACACACACACACCAGCCCTGATGTGGCCCTTTGCGGTCGGCTGGGCTATAAGCAACATTACCTTACACACACACACACACACACAGACTGAGGCACACATTCACATTAAAGGCTCTGTCCTATAGCTTTTCCCTTTTTGTGATGATGATTGCATCAGCTCTTCCTTTCTCACCTTGGATCTGCACATGACTGTGAGTTTTATCAATTTATATGGTCATCTTAAGCGCATAATTGGAAATCATTGCATCCTTTTGGGAAAGTTATTTGTTCTGAATACTCATTGATGCAGTACACCCACTTTCATTGACCATTCACAGGTGAAGCTGTTTTAGAGATCCTTGGAAACAACACATTGTGGTCTGTTTTGTAGCTGTTTTGATTTCCTGCAGTTTGGAACACAAAGGTTAAGCTTATTTGTTGGCTTCAGTGGAACCAATGCTTGCATCTCGTATTCCAAATAAAAGGTCCTTAAACTTTTCTGGCTTTTGTCAGACTGTAGATTTTTTGTTAGGTGTCATCAATTATCCATTACTTACCTACTTTTAAATGTTCTGGAAAATGACAGAATAAGAATGACAGAGTTCTTTCCCTTATACACTTCTGATGGGGAATTTGATTGCTCAGAGTGAGGCTAGAAAATACAAACGCTTTCTTCATCAAACAAAACACTTCAATGGCTGTTTCGTCGCTATTAACAAATTTTTGTGTGAATTATATGAATGCTACAGTACAAGACATGGAAATCAATAGGTTATTTGTCTGCCCTTGTAAAGTTTCAGTCAGACAAATGACCTGACAGGGGTAAACAAAATGAATTGGACATTTTCAGATTGATTCAGACTTAGTTCAGTGACCATCACCTTGGTGGACTACTCAGTTTACTGGCTTTTAGGACATGTTAGTTTCACTAAAAAAAAAAAAACAGCCAAACACACAGGTGCCCAGAGAGAAAAAATATACTAATAGAAGAGGCTAATGTCTTATAATCATGTACATCTGTTCCTCTGATTTGATGACCTGTTAGTTTCGCTGAAAAGAGCCAAATACACTTATGCCCACAGACAGCACACTGACAGAAGAGAGTCATTTTCCAGTAAGACATTCAGCAATTTCCAGTTCATCCATATCAGAAGGAAAAGATGTCAAAAAAAAAAGAAGTTTCTTACTCTTCCAATTCTTTATCATTCTTGTTTGAGTGTGATTTTAAGAAGGAAGAAAAGTGTTGCTATTGTTGCTTTATTGACCACGAGATTAGAACAGTAAAGACAAAAAAAGTTGGTGATTAGAGTTAGTTCAGAAAATCTGAAGAAAATAAACACAAAACAATAACTTCCACTGTGCACATGGGCAAGGTATCAGGTTTTCACACTTTGAAATTTCCAAATCATAGTGAAAATACCACAAAGTGAAAATTGAGAGTAAAACAACCTTTAACATAAAGAAAATAGGGAGCACACTCAGACACACTTTTACACACACACACACACACACACACACACACACACACACACACACACATGCATGCACTCACGCACACACACACACACACACACACACACACACACAACACACACACACACACACACAACTCATTGACGCACCCATCATGGTCACCCGCCATACACGTCCACACACACTCACACATCAGATCTCCTATCAAAGGTCTGGAAAAATACAAAAATATGGATGATTCCATATGGCATATCACCCTAAGCAACAACAGGTAGGAGCCTGTCAAGGCACACACACACACACACACACACACACACACACACACACACACATACAAACATACACCATAATAGATACATACAACATGCACACAACCACACACACACACACACACACACACACACACACACACACACACACACACACACACTCACACACACATTAAAATACATATCTGATTAGTAATAATTAGTTTGAAAAGGTCTTGTCATCCCAGCTGCAGTCAATAATGCCAGCCAGTACCAACAGTACAGCAGTAGTTTTGTTTGTTTCCAGGTGTGTTTTGTTTTGTTTTAGGGTGTGCAAATATGAGAGAGAGAGAGAGAGAGTGTGTGTGTGTGTGTGTGTGTGTGTGTGTGTGTGTGTCTTCATGATTTTAACCGCTTTGCTTTTGGTCTGATATTACAGAATGTGGTAAATTCTCTTGTCTTTGAGACTGAGCGGGCGTGGAATCTGACAGAGGAGCATAAGCTTCTGGATGCTGTGGAGGAGTTTGGATTTGGAAACTGGTAAATGTCCATTTTGCATAGTAAAAGTTGAGACCATGATATAAGCTAATCTTACACATACACAGTGATGCACACATATACATAAAGACTTTATGTATGAATTTATGCATGCACAAATTTGTACAAACCAGACATACACATAATGCAGCCCAAAGCATAAGGAAGAGTTTGTCACATGCATGCAGTTTTTAACCCTTTGACTGCTGCAGAGTTGTTGCCCTTTTGAACTGTGGTGTGTACAGTTGTGTGTGTGAGTGCCAGAGCAAAAGCTGAGTTTTTTTTCTACTCCTCTACCGTAAGACAATGAAAAACGAACCAGTCCAAACATTGTGTAGACAGAATTGAGACAAAAACCAATGCACTTTCATTATTTTCCCTCCATGTGGCCACTGAATGAGTAAATGCTGGCAACACATGTCCCAAAAAGACTGATCATTTATCAGCGCCATCCCTCACATCTCAGACCAGTAACTGTCCTCAGACCATGTCATTTACTGTCAGTATACTTCGCTGCAAGGTAAAAACTGTTAAAACCAGCCCACTCTGCCTGTGTGACCATTATAAGAACTGTAATCAAAAAGCCTTTTGCTCGTAGCCATGACTGACAGAGTTGGGGGGGAGAGAGGGGGGGGGGGAGGGGTTTAAATTCCAACGGGATTCCATCACATTGTAGTTAGGTCTCATAGGTCATGTTAAATTGATCGCTGGCTGACAGAAAAGTTATTTGATTATTGCCACTGTGACGAGATGAGTAAGTGTTAGGCAGGTCCTCTAGGGGAAGGACTAGGGATAATTTCTCAATGAGAATTACCTTAACATTTCACCTACACCCTCTCTCTTACTAGTGGTGGAAGGAGCAACTTTCCGGTACTAGTCATCGAAGAAATTTTTATTTTATACCAGGACTGGATAAAATACTGAACAGTGGCTCTGAGATAGTTTTCCTTAGGCCTGTACTCTTATTAGTACTTGTAGCTCCGGGAGACAGAATTGAAGAGAGAAGTTCAAACATTCAACATTTGATTGAACAACAAAGAACTGCCACAAGTTAAGTGCACTTTCACACATCAACTTTTATTGTTTACACATAGGTAAGTATTAGCGGGTCAATTCCATAGGCTTGGGTATAATTCTCATTGGACTACCACAATGAGTGGCCCTTCCTCACTGCTACTTTACTCGCTTGCACTCAGTGCAGCAAGTTTTAAGTTGGCATATAGGGGGGGGGGGGTTCAGTCTAAGTTACACTGAATGTATATGGTTATTATACATCCACTTCGCTTGCAAATCACCCGGTGACTGTAGCCAGAGTGGTACTCATAGACTGGTTCTCCCTATGTCATCATAAAGTGAGGGCAAGGGTCTGATGGGGTTGGAGTCCAGGTGGTAAGCTAACTTAGCTTTGCTTCGGAGAGGGTAGTTGATCTCTCCTGTGGTTGGTGACTGCCCCACTGGTGTAGACTGGTTGTGTCTGGTGTCGCCCTGGTGTTGGGCGAAGTCCCAGCTTCTGGTCCAGCCGCAATGTGTAGCGTGTCCAGGATAGCCTGACCAGGATCGCGTGTCCAGGATGGGTGACCAGGATCGCGTGTCCAGGATAGGGTGACCAGGATCCCAGTTCTGCGATAAAGAGAACTTGGTCTGTAGGTGAGAATCTGATGGCTGGTTTGTCGAGTGCCCACATTTACCCTTGTTTACTTCCAGTACAGGTGTGAGACTCAGCCAGCAAAGTATTCTCTATGGTAGAGTTTCTGCTATAACTATTAATCTCCACTTTTGTTTAAAGACTAAGTTAAGCTTACAAAAGGGTAGGAGACAGTAATACTATGTTACATAGTTTCAGTCAAACAACTCTTCCATGTTTCTTATGAATTAAATCACACTGACTTGGGCTACACTGAGTCCAAGTACACATGTGGTGTAGACTTTAAGTCATACACTACAAATCATTCCAACAATCACCAGTATTTATAAATCAGGGTAGCAGTTCTTAACCTAGCACAGGCATACTGTTTCCCTGACCAAAAGTAATCATTTAATTATTATCTTAACAGACAGAATTGCCTACTGGCAAAAGTCAGGGTGAATACAAAGAACAGTGATCAGATAGTTAACAAAGAATCATAACCACTGGAGAGAGCTTTTGCCATATGATGGCAAGCCAACTCCTACACAGAATAATCATTCATCAGTTTGATACATGTTGCTAAGTATTTGTACAAATCTACAATGTTAACACACACAGCATACATAAAATCCATACATAGTTTCAAAAATGTAAAACAGAGTTCCAACTCACTTTTCCTGGGAATGAACAGTGAATGACTGGAGATCAACGAGGTTACCAGGATTGTCCCACGCCTTCTCTAGTTGTCTCTTTTGTCTTCCTCTGGTCTGGTCTACAGGTAGTCTTGAGGGGTCAGTGAAGGTGAGCCCTGCGTGTCTGGTATATATGCATTCTAGTTGCCGGATTCGATTTTGACAACCTGTCACTCACACATCAGGGGTGAGATGGGGAGGGATCTAGTCTTATCACTGTCACCTCGGGAACCGTTTGATCCTAATCGGCATAGCTCACGGACTTCCGCGGCCAGTTTAATTTATGCGTCCGTATGGATACATACTATCGCGGAACGATTCCCGTGACATACGTTACAGTTCAGCCAGTGCACGAACTGTAGTAGATATGAAGGGGGGGGGGAGTGAGTGGTGGTGGGGAAGAGCACGGCGGAGGCGTCGCGCCTTTGTTTTCACGGGGTAGAGGAGGGATGGTGTGTGAAGCTAGCGCCGGGAAGGGGGGGGGGGGGGGGTGTGAGACAGGCAACTGCCACAATGAAATTGAAATTTCACTGCGTCGTAGCTACTCAGAGTGGGGAAGGAGAGTAGAGAAAAAAAAGGGGGGGGGGGGGGGGTGTAGGTCAACAAGAACGACAGGCATCACGCATTTACCATGACGCAATCGTTTTCTTCGTCATAGATCGTGTCAGCCGGGCGATTTGCACCGTCCTAAACAAGAGAAAGGGGGGGAGGGGGTTTGAGAGAGGGGAGTGGGTATAGATTTGAAATCTATTTTTTTTTGGTTTGGGGTTTTAGTGGGACCGATCGGATGGTTTTGTCAAGCGTTTCGTCACAGCCACCTTTATAATGATGAGAAATCGTGTGACTAAATTTGTAAGTATGACTCTGAGATGTGTATTGGGGCAAATAATACCAAAACTGCTTCGTACATGATACATAGTCCAACAGTTTAGGGGTTAAGAATTTTAGGCCACTGTGACAGGTGTGTTGACCTAAGTTTACACAAAGGCATCTGCAATGTTTCTCTGTAATTTTTGCTGTTGATCTTTTTCTTGACTTAAAGTTGAAATTCGGCAGATGTACATAACATTTTATCTTTATTACCCAGAAATTACCTAGTAACACAACAGTTAAAAAGAATTAATTTTTATCATGATGACATTTCTGTAGGGACGAGGAGGATATTGTGCGCTGTGGTGCACTCAGTTTGTGCCATTTGGTCATTATTGTTTTATGAAAAATATTGTGTTTGAAAATGTAATTTCCAGTGTACAAAAAGATTGCTAATATGTGCTGCACTTCCATGCATTTAGTCACAAAATTTTCAAGAAACACATTAGATTTTCTTCATCAGTTAGTTAAACAGCTTGAAAATATAATATATTCATCTCTGCTCATGGTCTAATCATGATTGGTTGGTAAATCTTTACGTATCAAATTGGTGTACAGATTTCTGATGCCAACAAGATCTCATGCATCATACCGTATATGATTAGCCTGGAGCTTTATCGCTTTTGATAGCAGCTGAACCCATGACTTACAATTATATTAGACTGTTTTTTTATATAATGTTTTGTTATGTAGGGATTGTTTTCAGTGGAAAGTCTGTTTCTGCTGTACAGTGAATTTGACTTGAAATGGGGGGGGGGGGGGGGGGGGGGGGATTAATTTGATATGCTAGCAATGTGTTTGGAGAGAGGGAAGGAAAGGGGGAAGAAGGGAATGTTACCATCAAGCACTTTTATTCCATGACAAAAATGAGACTGATGGATCTGTGTGTACTGTATAGGAGGTATAGATTTGAACATTTGTTGGTTTGTGACAGTACTTATTGAAAAGTATTTCCTCTGGTGAACTTTCAGGGCAGAAGTAGCTGGGCATGTGAAGTCAAGAACGGCAGAGGGTGAGTTGACAGGACTTATAACTATGTGTACTTAATTCTGTCCTTGCTGGTCTGTTCAGGAAGTGGGCTATACACTCAAAAGGATATGGAGGAATTTTGCTTTTGACATCAGTGGGAAAGTTAATGCGTTCATTTATATCTGAAATGGCCACTGACTCTGTAGTTCTCACTTGTTATGTATGAAACAGAATGATCACACTATTCACAGTTGCCTGTAGATGGTGCTTTCAGGTCAGCTCACCTTTACCTGTGAACTCAGTTGCTACTAATTGCAAAGTGAGGCGACTGCAGGCAGCAAGCTAAACAAATTTGAAAAATTATTGATACAGCTCTGCAAAAAAAAACGTTGACAAATGAATCAAGACAAAACATGACATGTTTCAACCTCTTAGGTCTTCTTCAGGCAAGAGACACAACACTCAGGACAACGAAAATGAATGAGCAATCACTTACCTTCTTCCAGTTCGGAGCAAGATGGGCGTTGAATGTTTGTCAGCGTTTTTCGGCGGAGCTTTATCAATAAGTTTTCAAACTCAGTTGCTACGTCATTGCTATATTTGTCATTTTGCTATGATATGATATGATATGATGCTTTGCTTTAATATGATAACATCTTTACAATCTTGAAAAGTGAAGTTTCAAACCTGCAAGCGGATATTGGAAACAGGTTAAATGGAAAGAAACAAACCCAAGGGGTTGTCATGTGTATTTTAAGAAATGATTCAACAACTACCGGATTTAGGCAGGTCACTCAGCTGGGAATAGCACTTACTTGGAGCTTTCGACAGACCTCCGTCCATCTTCTTCAGTGCTGGTGTGGCTACTGGGTGAACTGGAGTTCAATGCACACGACCACGGGTCAAACCCTGGTCATGTGACTGAACAGTGAGGGTGTTGTACACGATGGCAAGGTGTGTCTGTCCCGGTCCCGGTTGAGTATGGGGTTCTTGGCGGCAATATGGATAGCCTTCTTCACCCCACACTGAAACCATCTGTTGTCACGGTCGAGAAGGCTGATGTTGTCATATTCGAACTGATGTTGCTGGGCGTGTAGGTGGGCGCCTACTGGTGATGATTCCCTTTTATGTTCTGTCACGTGTTTTCGAAGGTTTCTCTCAGTTTCCCTGACATAGTTCTCATCACAGTCACAACAGTCTATTTGGTAGATAACTCCAGACTTGTCCAGTTTGTCAGTTTTGTCCTTGGGGGTAACCAGCTGGCTGCGAATGGTGTTGATTCCATCTTCACTACAACAATAGCATCGTGCGCAGTACAGAAAAAGGCTTGCTTAAAATGGGTTTCTTGTCATCTGTTGAATTCCACATTTGGCTCTGTGTATATGATCTGTGAAATATGTGAATAGAAAAAAACAAACAAACCTCCAAACTCTGTTAAAACAAAAAGTTATTATGCATAAGATGACACACACACACATCATATGACCTCTGTGAATCTACAGGAATGTAGTGAAAATAAAATGAAGCAATTCATAATTTGAAGTATTAAATCATTACAAGAAAGGAGGGTAAAAGGGGGCAGGCTTGTATTTGACTGTTGTTGTTAATAGAAATAGGATAGGACTGAAAAAAGAGGAAGGGAGAGGTGGCAGTGGGAAAGCACAGGCAAATAGGAAAAAATGACTGAACTATAGCTTTTTGTTGTCGTCTTCGTCTTTTGGGATGACCCAAATGTGATGGGTCATCTTCAGCTGATCCTACCATGAAAGTTACTGCTGGATTCATATGTGCATGCCCACACTCTTGTTCCCCTCCCACCTTGTACCCATCATCCTGCTAATATGTTATATTTCATATTTGCATTATATTTCATTGCATGTGAGTCTGTTAGGCAAATTGCCTGTCTTGAGGAAGTAACAGAGGCAAAATGTTTACAAAGTTTACTGTTGTTTTGCAGCTTTGAAAGAATATTAGACCACGTGATATTGTGGATTTCTTTTTCAGAATGTGAGGAGCACTTCAGCAAGTACTATGTCAATGGCAACATTGGGAAAGGTAATTAGTTTGTTTCTTTTGTTCATAAATTTTTGTGCTCAATCTCATTGAGATTTTTTCCTCCAGTGTTCTGTACTCAACATGAAAAAGCTTTTGTGGTGAAATGATTAGTATGTAAGTTATTAATTAATATTGTTTCATGGTTGTTTATCCACTGAAAGTTCTTGTACTTCTTTTGTTTGGAAAAAACAAACATTCTCATCTAGTCCATTTCTCCCTTTGCTCTCCCCTCCCCCCCCCCCCCCCCCCCCCCCCCCCCCCCTTATCTGCCTTCAGCTCCAAATTCTCCACTTGTTGATTGCAGTGAATGAAATTGTTTTTCAGTTGAACATTTTAATTTCAGTTTTGTATGTTTGGTATTTATGGTTGTCTGTCTTTGTGATATTCAAGAAGTTTGAACTACTGTTTCAGCAACATTTCCACCTGAATCCTGTGGTCAGATAGCAGACTATTCCTGTCCAGAAGGAGGTAAGATCTTCCTTGTGATTTCATGGTTAATGTTTAGTTATTTCTGTTTTGGTTTTGTTGAAACCACTGTATATACTCCTCAAACTCAAAGAAAAGTCAGGCGAAACACGTATATAGAAGCCCGAAATGAAAGGGCTGCCAATAGCCATGTTGCAATGGGCAGCATCGTGGACTTGCAGGGTGGAAGGTTGTAGGTTTGATTCCCATTGGAGGTATTTATTCATGGAATTTTATGGCCAGCTGCTACCCGGAGCTGAGTGTTTTGTGGGTTCAAACAAAAAGACTGGAACCACTCTCTCATTTCATCCACACAGTAGTTGTGTCTGAGAGTGTTGCTCTGGATTTTCTGACCCACACTGCAGGTGTCTGGGTATCTGGGGCTTGGTTGATGCGAGTGTTCAGTATGAAAGACAAGAGTGCAGCCCTCCCATGTAGTTGGACCAGACCAGAATTGGTCATCCTCATAGATCTTCACAAAAAAATGAATCACAGATCCTTATGCCTTTCATACCCTGTTCTTGTGGTGACCTCATTGTCTGTTTCTTCACTGTTTACATGGTGAATTCATGTCAGTTCTTCAGTATCTGCTAGTTCATAGGGACAGTCTGAGAATGGGTGTGTTGATGCCTTCCTGAGAGGGACATTCGCACACACTGGCTGCACAACTAATCAGTTATCACTGTCAGTAGGGGGCATAGCAGGAGGTACCCTGTGTATGTTGGATCAGGACAGGGGCTACTAATAACTACTTGGTAATTTGGTAATCAAGGCAGTGTCCCCAATGGGGAGTTGTCTCATGCTGACCTTACACTGATAACCCGCTGTTGACTGCAGCGTTTGGGCTGCGACAAGGCAAACCAGGCTTTGGCAGTGTAGGGGGGAGCTAGAAGAGACAGCCATGGAATAATGTCACTTGGATGCGTGGAAGGACAGACCTAAAAAAGAGGGAAGAAGAAGGAGCCCGCAACTTTGATTCTAGTCAGTCACATTTTAATCTCTGTGTGTCTGAATTAATTTCAAACAAAGCAAGTCTGGACCAATATGAATTTACCAATTCTGCTTATCAGTGTTTCTTGCCCTGTTCTTGTAGTGACCCCATACCCCACTTCCTCCTTTTTTTTTTCTTTTTCAGTGAGTCATAACATGGCTTAATGGTGATTTATTGCATTGTTTCAGATGATTTGGATGGCGGTATATAATTGCTTATTACTGTTCTGTTGTTTTTTTGTTTGTTTGTTTGTTTGTTTTGTGTTCCATTCTTCATCTTTTTTTCCCCTTTCTTTGCAACAAAAATGATCGGAAACCACCTTCAAAATGGTTACTGAATGCTTACGCAGTAAATAGAATCCACAGTCCTGGCCAGTCAGAAATGGGTTAAATCCCTAAAAAGTATTGTTACTTCATACCTGGGTCCCACTCCACTTCATGACCACCCTTCTCTCTCTCTCTCTCTCTCTTCTCTCTCTCTCTCTCTTTGCAGAAAGTTCTAGTGTGTGAAGCAGACACAGGTGAAAATGTATATGAAATGTGTGCATTACTTTGATTGTTCACAATATTTGAAATCCTTGAAGTTAGCATAAAAACAGAGATGTGTTGTAAATGTTTGCAGAGAGGAACTGGTTTTCAAAATTTCAGTAATACAGAAGGAGACAGTTTATATGTACAATGTTATTTCCATACTTCTAAAAGTTTAGCTGCTTGTATTGGAAGGAGAGAGGGAAGTGGAAGCAATGAATCACCCGTTTGTGTTAGTAACAAAGACAGAAATCTGAGTTAAATAATGGACGTCCACCCATGTAGTGTAGATGATGGCTGTTTAGCTAAAATATCAATTGACAATCTGTATTGTTTGGGATGATGAAGTTTAAGATGAAATGTATGGCTTGCAACATGAAAAAATATGGTGTAATGTATCAATTAATGCAAGTGCTCAAACTTTCCCTTTCTGCCTGCCTTTTTTTTTGTCTTTTCCCCTCCCAAGTTCTACACTGCTGAAGAACATGTGGTGTTCCTGATTCCAGTCTGTTTATAGTGAAAGTTGGTGATGAGGTTGTAATGCCCCTTGTGTTTGGACTGAATATCCTTTTGAATGATGCCTAGCATTACCTTTCATCATGAACAGTTGTTCACTGCTTTTCAAAAAGGAAAGAAAATTGCCAAATGAAGCTTCAGAAATAGGTAGAACAACTGTTACAAGATAAGATAATGTTGCTTACAGCCCAGCCGACCGCAAGAGGAACAACTGTTACAAAGTCAGAACAGTAATCTCTAAACTTTTATAGAAGCAGCAGATAATGCAGTTTGAACCATGCTGTACTTCTGACAAGTGTGTATTGTAAGTATATTAATTGACTGAAAGAAAATGACATCTAAGATTGAAGGTGTATATTTGTTTTCACACAGGGCCTGTCTCTGCCAAGAATGTGCACCCATTGCCTCCCTTGGACTTGTCTGTACAAGAACAGCATGAGCTGGGTTTCATGCCTCTCCGAAATGACTTTGAAAGGGTACGTACTAATACCAGTGAGGGATCATTATGGTTCGTGCTTTGAAAGCACTCACAACGTATGTTCTGGGATGCATATTTTCTAAAAATCATAACACATTTCTAAACGTAAAGGTGGTATGGGGTAAGAGGGGAGAAAGAGGGATGTGGCAGTCAGAAACATAGAGAATAAAGTTTGTAGTATATAACAGTTCCTGATGAACAAGTATTATTAGCTGGTTCTTTTACTTACTCAGTCCAGTTTTGAAATGGTACTGTGGTGAAAGTCGGCTTGCATATTGCTCTGCTGATCTTGTCTACTTGTCTGACTGAAGTGTATTTTAAGCAGTTTTATGAGACAGAATGTGTGCCTGTATGTTCCAGGAATATAACAATGCAGCAGAAACTCTCATCAGCGGGTTGGCCATCAATACAGATGATGATGAGTTGGATATTGGTGAGTTACATTGTTTATCATCTGAATTTTCTGGGGGGGGGGGGGGGGGGGGGGTTGGTAGTTTTTTTTGTTGTTGTTGTTGTTTAGCCTTTGTTAACATGTCAAACGTTTCTGTTTTGTTTTAGGTCATAAGATGAAAAATAAGGATTTGATTTTTAGGCTTCATTCACATTTGTCTGATATGTAACTAGAGAGTATGAAACATGAAATACTTCTGAATTTAAGCCAGTCGATATGCATTAAAGGGCATAGTCTCATAGCAACACATATTTTGTTGATGATATCAACCTTGAGCGGATTTTCCATCTTTGGTGGAATTTTTTTAGTCATGTTGTTCTTCATTCTACTGTTGGGCTGGCCTAAAAATAATTGCACTGGAGGTAAAAATATATTGTTTTTGTTCCTTTTTTTTCTAGAAGTGTGATGTTCATTCAAATGGATTCACAAAACGAGCATAGCTGCTGTCTGTATAGCCAATGATAGACATTTTACAGCCATTTACAAATTTCTGTTTGCTTGAGCATGAAGTGGAAAACTGTTTACCTATGCGAAGAAGAAAGAAAGAACAGGAAAAAAGCAGAACTTGTGTTCAAGGAGCAGTGCCTGTCTTTTGTTGAGGCAAGAAGAAAGACAGAACAAAAAAACAGCAGAACTTGTGTTTAAGGAGCAGAGCCTGTCTTTTGTGCAGTTTGCATATAGTACATTTGATGCAATAACCTTACTTGATATCCAAGTATCACAGACTCCTCGGAGATGGTTTGAATATTGGATGCCACACAAACTCCATATGACATAGATCTGATTTACCAAACCTTTCATAATTTCATTGCCAGTTTATTTTAGATTTGGTTTTATCAGTTTCTGATTGACTGTTTTATTGTGAGGAATGCTACAGATTATCAGAAAGTGAATATCAAGATTCAGTTCAGCTATCTTTGTAATCTTACTTATTCTTAGTGTCTGACTAATCCCCAGTATCCTCTCTCTCTGTCTCTCTCTCTCTCTGTCTGTCTCTCTCTCTCTCTTTTCTTTCTCTCTCTCTCTCTCTTTTCTCTCTCTCTCTCTCTCTCTCTCTCTCTCTCTCTGGTTCCATCTGTCTGTTCTTTCTTTCTCTCTCTCTAACTCTCTTTCTCTTTCTCAGTCTTTCTCTCCTACTGTGTTTCATTTTCTCTCTGTCTGTCTCACTCTTTCTGTATGGTATCTCCCTCCCTCTCTCCCTCCCTGTAATGCACTCCCACTGTCTTTCTCTCTCTGTCTCTGTCTCTGCCTCTGTCTCTCTCTGTGTCCCACTCTCTCTCACTTGCTCACGCTCCCACAATCTCCCCCTTCCTTGCCCTCTCTCTCTTCCCCTCTACATCTTTTTAATTTTTATTGCATATGCAGTTGTTTAAACTGGTAATTAGCATATAACATGAATCCATCAATCCTCGATTGACAGCTGCAGAACAAGATAGAAATTCTAGCTTATCCTGAGAAGTGAATGCCTTGAGGCTAATTTGCATTTTCACATTAGGTATGTATATATACAGCAAGAACGAGGATGAGAATTTGAAATGCATAAGCACATACACAGGAGGAAATGAGAAAATGCTTTATAGAGACAGTGTATAGAATTATCTGATAGCACATTTTGCAAATGCACAGGTTCTCAAGTGAAGAAAATTTAATCGTGTTAATTTTTAAAAGGTCAGGGGAGGGAGCCGGAGGTGCTGAAGTCCAATTTTCTTTCACTTTATTCTCCAAACAGTTTTCTTTCAGTTTATTCTCCAAACAATTTTCTTTCAGTTTATTCTCCCAACAATTTTCTTTCAGTTTATTCTTCAGATTAATTTTAATAAGTTTCTGGAAAAGATGGTTGGTCTGTTCGTGGGAGGCATGAAGCAGAACTGGAGAAAGACTGAAGAACTTATGGAACAGAGGTCAGCTCAGGGAAAGACAGGCAAAGGTCAACTAGTAGTAGTCAATATCATGCTAAAGAGACAGACACAGGGAGAAGCTGACCACTTCAATTATCTTTGGTCCATACCGACGCAGCTCATTAAAGGAGATTAAAAATGTAGCTAAGGCTTGCTGTTTCTGCTATAAAAACAGAGCTGCTAAGTGCTATGCTTTTGGCATAGCAGTTTATAGTTCTGTCAACAGTGCTGCTCTTTTACACTTTGTGACAGAATGCTACACCAGAAAACAAAATTGAAAAAAATAAGAAAAACTCTTTACATTAATGGGGGTGGCTTAAACGAAACCATTTCAGTATAGATCTTCAGACTTATTTCATTAAAAAAAATGTCTTGTCATGCAGTTTGACCCACTTAAAATTCATTGAGACTAGTTCGTAATTCAGAATAATGCCTTAAAATTGATGACACAGTAATAAGAAAAAAATATCTTTTTTATAAATATGTCTATTTTTCAGGCTCAGTTTGTGTCAGTGTTTTTGATCTTTTAATGTATGTTTGGGTCTGTATTGTATTTGTAGTCGTGGTGTGCATTTACTGACTGTATTAGTTTGAAATGTTTCTAATTCATTTCCGAAAAAAGTTGTTGATTTTGAAATTGTCATTGCCCTTTGTATGCACATTTTTTTTGACAGAGGTGAAGCTCAGCTGTTTGAGCAAATTCCGAATGCAGTTGCATGAAAGAGTCCGGCGAAAAAGAATAGCTCGAAGTCACCGATTGATTTCTTCCTCGTTGATTCCTGGCAAAAACGGCAAAACGCCAAATGCAAAACGGAAGTGCCCTCCGGAAGAAGGGTGAGTAACTGCTGCAATGCTGACCTTGTGTGATCAGACCAGTACACAGAAAACAGAAGTCAGTTGTGTTGTCGTTGTCTTACCATGGCTAAAAGACTTCAGGAATCATCCGAACAGTCGAAGTATTTGAACACATGGTACAAATGCATCAGCTAGAGATGAGAACGTTACGTGTGTGACCGTTTTTGATTAACCCGCCACATGGGCAGCCACATTCCAACTTTGAGGGATTTTTGGAGACTGATAATGTTATGCTAGGAGCTTGTCACAACTGAAGACAATTCTCACATAACTGTACAGAGCATAACAACATTTTGATGTAGCCTTGGTGTACTAGCCTCTGGGAGGTGAAGGGGTAAGATAAAGTGGGGGGGATTCATATTATAAACATCCCTCTTATACAAGTCTTAGTTTCGAAATATTGATAGTCATGAATATAATGCAGGGAATGTCATGTTTTATGCATAGAGACCTGGTGGAAAAGCTGAAAGTGTTCACACAGTTACAGACCAGTGCTGAACATGAGCGACTACATGAAGCCTTGTCTGGTAAGTTCCTGTTTCTCTTTGGGGTTAGGACTCTGTTTTTGTTTGTTTGTTTGTTTTTGGGGGGGGGTTGTTTTGTTTTGTTGCTTTTCTTTTATTTTTGATAATTTATTTTTCGTTTGAATAGATTTTGTAATTTTCACCTTGGCTGATCAGACAAATTGATGATTTTTTTTTTAAACTTTCAGTTGCTTTATATGACTATGGAAAGATTTTTTATAATTCGGCAGATGAAATAGTTGATCAAATAACGTAAGAAGGATGCAAGGTGATTCTCATTTAAAAGTAGAAGTGAAAACTCTCAATGCAACATTGAAACAATGTACATGTCATACAAGGATGAGCGTGTGGTTTGTATTCTTTGTAGAGAGACTGCAACTGGTCATTACAAGCACTTGGTTAATTTCGTATGAGGTTCTTGAAAAGCATATAGTTTTCATAACTAAAACTGTATGGGAACAGTAAACAAACAAGCAGCATAGCAGTAAATCTTACAGGGTTTTTTTTTTTCAAGAATCATTCCAGCAATCATAGATTTGGTGAGAAAATATAGTATTTCAGAATTTGTTATAAGTTGTGTGGTTTGAAGGTGTGTGTTTGTTTTCTTTGCTCAAATGCTAATAAGATACTGTCAAATGAAGCTGAAGAATGTTGGTAGGGAGCCAGAATACTTAGAGTCGGAGGCGGAAGAAAGTTCTTCCTGCAGGTTGTTCTGCAGGAGTGGCAACAATAGGTCGTCTGGTGGATTTGACTGGTGGGTCTCTCAGGTGGGTCGGGGACTGTTCTGGGATGTTGATTGCAGCTTCCCCAGTTCTAAATTATACCATCAGGTGTGTATCACACCTGAGTTTGGTGTCTGTTGCCAGCATTTGGATTCACATTGTTTGAGACTTTTACCTGATGTGATTTTGTAGAATCAGTAACAACAATTTTGGAGCTTGTAATGAAGGGGCATTTGTATGTGTGTGTATGTCTTTATATCGTGTACGCTGTGGTGATTGAAGTAGGTGAGCAAATTAATTTTATATTTTGTCTTCTTTTATGGTTTGATAACATCGCCAAGGAGGTTAAGTTTTCCACAGGCATATGTTAGTGGGTTAGTATGTCTATCTGCTCATGCAAATACGCAAAAATTACCAAAACAAGTTTGTCAGAATGCAGGGAAAAGATAAAATGGTGCTGGAGGATGAACCCGTGAAATTTTGGGGCAGATCCAGATGGAAAGGAATCCAGGATACACTCAGGAAGATTAGCAAAATCCACTGTAGCGATTTTAAAGGATGTTGGTGAAAAATCAACTGTGGTGCAAGGACAGAGCCATGAAAAGGTGGTGTATGCAGATCCAAGGGCAGATCCAGGATCGGTTTAGCCATGGTGGAGGTCTACAGTCTCTCAGTGCCCTTCTACTCACCAGACTGAGAAAAAGCATTTGATGTTGTTTTTTTTTTCTTTTTTAATTGCAGAAGAGAAAGTATTAAAGACCAAAATCGACCACTTGTCTGACTTACGCAAGCAAGGACTGACGGTGCACAATGGTAAGATATTTTCTTCAAGCACCATTAGTGTTGCACTTGTATGATTTGTGCGTTGTCTTGTTTCAACTCGCTGTGATTTTTTCCTTAAGTTTTGATTACCGTTTATTTTTGGTTTGAGAATGTTGCATCCTTGTATTTTTATTTTGTTTTGTTTTGTTTTGCACAATGTCTAGCTTAATGTTCTGGGACTAAATTATTGGTCTTGGGGATAGAATTGCGGAAGACCCTGTTTTGTGTAAGTGTAAACTTTGTGAATGCTTATTCATTTGAATGTTTGCTTTCTTTTTGACATGCATGCACACATATACATGTAGTTGTCTGTTTTCACCAAGGTATACTGTATCTGAAAAATTATCATTTCTCGTGAGCACTTCAAACAGATGTTCTTTTCATATCTGTTGTTCAGTATTTTTGTTTGGGACACCTTTTTTTTTTTCAAATGACCATTATGAAAACAAAGTCTTAACTGTGGGTTGAGAACAGTAACAATATGGAGATGTTTTGTGGCTGTGTATCAACCACATAAGATTTAGAATAGAACTGATAAATTATCAATCACATTCGCAGCAGAATGCAATTAAAGGGCTGTTGAATATTAATTACTTTCAGCATTTGTGACAGAATGCAGTGAAATGGCTCTTGAATATTAATATGATAAAAGCCATTTGTCTGCTCCCAGCTTTAGAAGTAGTCTGGCCATCAACTGTAGGATTAAGCCCGAGAGACTAATTACTGTTCCCATTTTGCTCACATGACCACAGACATCTCTCCAGCAGTAAGTTACTACATCCAGACAGAACAGACACGTAGCAGACATTTTTCAATAGCTTTCATAAGTACTGGAGTTTGGGATTCCTAGAGGTATGAAACTGTAATGTTTGTAATGCTGCAGATGGGGATACTGCTCGGGAGACTGTCAGTCAGATTGTCATAGGTTTCTTTAGCTAGATGTGTACACACCTCTGAAAGGCGGGAGGAGGGGCGAGGGAAGGGAGTACACCAGTCCTGTGTGTGATACATGAAATGGACAGAGGTCAAGTACACTCTAGCCACTGGGATGATATGTTTAGCATTGTGGACTTGTAGGCTGGGAGAGGACGGAATCAGTTTCTGTAAGAGACAGTTGTTTGTTTCATTTTCCTTTTCATTTATTTGTGAGGCTTTTTTTTTTTTACTAATTCTGATTCACTTCTCTGTAGAGTTGTGTGTGTTTTGGGCTCAGATGAGGAAAACTGAAACCGCTGTCACCTTTTATCCTTTTCTTGGAGGAGTCACAAAGAGCGTTGTTCAAATTGCCTGACCAACACTGCAGGTGTTTGTATCTCTCTGGCCTGGTAAATGCTGGAAAATACTATGAAAGAAGCATAAAGCACAACCCTGCCACGTAATCTCTTCCAAAGTGGAACTCCATAGTGTTTTCTTCTATGTCTTCATCTGCATTAATCATGTGTTACAAAAAACAAAAACAGAGTAAGTCTCAAATTCTGTGGTCTTTGCGCTCATGGCAACCTCAAATTTTATTTTATTTCCTTGCTCCTATCAGCTGTGAGTTTGTGTCAAAGTCATTGGAATTTACAAGTATAAAGGACTGTCTTTGGATGGTCCTAGTGGCATTCTGCAGGTGCTCTGTTATGCTGAGTTTACAACTATTTAAGTATGGTCTTTGTTAGAGGGTTTAGTAAGCCATGTTTGTGTATGTTGGGTCAGAACAATTGCCACACTGAACACCGCCAAAGTGACTCAGCAGTTGCGCAGTGTGTAAGCCATGTTCATGTATGTTGGGTCAGAACAGTGGCCACACCGAACACCACCAAAGTGACTCTGCAGTTGCGCAGTGTGTAAGCCATGTTCATGTATGTTGGGTCAGAACAATGGCCACACCGAACACCACCAAAGTGACTCTGCAGTTGCGCAGTGTGTAAGCCATGTTCATGTATGTTGGGTCAGAACAGTGGCCACACCGAACACCACCAAAGTGACTCTGCAGTTGCGCAGTGTGTAAGCCATGTTCATGTATGTTGGGTCAGAACAATGGCCACACCGAACACCACCAAAGTGACTCTGCAGTTGCGCAGTGTGTAAGCCATGTTCATGTATGTTGGGTCAGAACAATGGCCACACCGAACACCACCAAAGTGACTCTGCAGTTGCGCAGTGTGTAAGCCATGTTCATGTATGTTGGTCAGAACAGTGGCCGCACTGAATACCACCAAAGTGACTCTGCAGTTGCGCAGTGTGTAAGCCATGTTCATGTATGTTGGTCAGAACAATGGCCACACTGAATACCACCAAAGTGACTCTGCAGTTGCGCAGTGTGTAAGCCATGTTCATGTATGTTGGGTCAGAACAATGGCCGCACTGAATACCACCAAAGTGACTCTGCAGTTGCGCAGTGTGTAAGCCATGTTCATGTATGTTGGGTCAGAACAATGGCCGCACTGAATACCACCAAAGTGACTCTGCAGTTGCGCAGTGTCTCCTCTGTTGGGTTGTCTCACTGCAATTTGATATTGACTGCTTCTTGTGCACTGCCAGTGCTGGGACTGCAACAGCGCAACACTGGTTGTTGCTCTATGGGGAGGAGCAAGAATTAGCAGCATGGCAGTGATGCTTCTGGGGACCCAAAGATGACCAGAGCTTTTGTTTGAAAAGTTGGTTACACAATGCAAAAGTAATATTCAGTTTTCTCAGACTTGTCTGTTCAAATGAACAGAAGTATTGTCTGGACAAATGCCTTATTCCTACTTGGTGTGAAACTAACATTTTTACATTGGGGGTCCCAACACTAGAAAGAATCGGGAGCGTAAGGGAGCTAACCAAGCTACCTGTCTGCTAGGATAGTCGCCCTTGAGACCTATCACTGCCCTAGCTGAGTTTTTTTTTAAATCAGTTTGCTTCCTTTCCTTGGGGCGGTGAACACGTCTTTTGGTTGCTGTCTGTTTTCGACGTTGTTCTTTGGTAGACAAGGATCCCTGAAGAAGCCATTTAAACTGGCATTTGTTTCTCAAGTGCAGACCTTTTTCCCTTTGCTGTAGCTGGGTCAACTTTCAGTCGAGAATGAATGAAAAGTGTAGGAGATGGCCAATTCACTTCAGATCTCTTCAGCTCCAAAATGTACTATGACATGAAATTCGACTTTGTTGACTGTACCATCATCTACAGAGACTGGCTCTTGTGTCTGCCGTTTAAGCTGTGTGTTGTATTCCTACTTTGACAATCACCAGACTTGTGTCTCTTGCACTGTTTGCCCCCTTTGGAGCCATGTAGCATGCGTGAAGCCTGGTCTTCCAGGCTATGGAGAAACATGTAGGACTACGAAGTGTCAATGTGGTTGACGCAGGATCAGCTGACAGTCTGCTGATCTTGAGCTGTCTGATGCTCCCAGCTCTACTGCTCACTAAATGATTTAAAGATTCAATGAGAATTGCCAGTGCCTCCCTCCTTATTGCCATGCACTCTTAACCTGTCATTGCCTAGCAATTCAGGTGTAAAGGAAGAACATTTCATCGGGGGAATGCTATTCAGTTTGCCTTTGGCGAGGCCCCATACTTGACAGATATATCCACACTGGAGTGTCCAAGCAGGGATCCCTGAGTAAATGGGTGAAGTCAGGGATCACTGGCTGGGAGGACAGGATGACCAGTTTTGGTCAGGTCTAAGCTGATTGCTATGTTTGTTGTGGAAGAGAGAGATAATGGCTTCCATAACTGGAAAGAGGAAGATTGTTATGATGATAATTTTTCCGTTTTTAATGGATGCCATTTCACAGAGTTTTGAAGTTTTCTCTGGCACATACTGCCGTATTTATCATCTGGTTGTTTGTTGAGACCTTACCCTCCTCCTAATTTGGTCCCTCCTGCCTCCTCCTCCTCGCAAGAATTTCGTGTCAAATTGACTCTGAAGAGTCCATTTCTGATGAAGTTTGCCATCATCACAGGCATCAGAGGTCTCCCAGTTTCATGACACTGTGCCTTGGAACATTTCTGACGTGTATTTTGCTTTTGCTGCCTTTCCCTCTGTTCAAAGCATTCATCTTGAATAGTTTTCTGTTGTCAGAGACATCATTTGGCAATATGTATGGAGTTTACACAACCTGATTAATGTTCCTTATCATCTTGGGGGGCAAATTAAAATCAGTTAAGAGCTGGAGAAGATCCCTGTCAAAGGTTGTCTCTCTGCCATCCATCATCAGGGGGAGGACCTTGCTTCGGACAAGCAAGTCCTGTCTATAGTTAGGGAAAGGGTTAGGATTTTTTTTATACTCTTGTCTTCTAGGCTTATATGGACCAAGATTCCTCTGGACCCTAAAAGCCTCTTCTGAAAATGGAGGTAGAAACTCTCGTCTAGGAGAGCACAGTTTTAGAGATATCACCTCCTTGTCCTTTTTTTCACCCATCCTTTTTCTGGTCCCTTTAAAATAGTGGGAAATGGAGACCTGTCGTAGACCTCAGTGTCCTGAACCTCTGTCTTTTTCTTCCAAAGTCCCAACGTGGAGATAGTCAAAGAGCTTTGTGCTTCCATTTTTCCTGGGGATTGGGCTGAGAGCCTATACCTCTCATGCTGATTTTCACATCCCAGTCCATCAGGTGTCTCAGAAATACCTGTGCTTTAGTTTCCAGGGGAAGTTGTACTCATTCCAAGCCCCTCCATTGGATTGTCTCAAAGCCTTTGGGTCTTCACAAGGGACATGGACTTTTGTGTGATTGCTGTTAGATAGTGACCTTCATCCATGACTGAACCACGTCAGTCTGATGCAGAAGAACATGAATCATCCGGTTTTGTCCAGAGACTTCAATGTTTCGGGAACAGATGTTGCTCTCTGGAGTTCATCCTCCTGGGAATGCACTTTCGCACAGAAGTCAGTCTGGCATGTCTGCCATGGAAGAAAAGATTGCATCGTTCCTTGACATTGACTACTCTCTGTGGTCCGGGGGCTGCAGCAGGCTGGTCCGGCCTGTGGCTTTGGACAGGCTGTCTGAATGAGCGGCGTGGGTGCACTGCCACTGAGGTTGCATAGAAGATGGGACAGCAGAAAAAAAAAAAAGAAAATATTGTGTCGTTTGCTCAGTCTCTGATTCAATCTTATTCTGCTTCTTACAGTATTCAGTCCAAGCTCTCTCGCCAGTTGCGCCCTCTGGCGGAACATTGCGGTTGCTGATATTGTGCATGCTGCGGGCTGGAAGTTACAGTTTGGTCTCAGAGATATTGCAGAAGATCTGACAGCCATAGAGTGCCTGGGAGAGAGGAGAGGGGAAGGAATCGTTGCTTAGACTGCAACGCATCCACAGGAGTGACTGTCCTTAGTAGTGAGATTGTTGTTTATGTGTATGCATGACACCCTCACCAAATGATTTTCTGTTGCATTGGTTTGTGGTTTAGTAGTTGCCTCAGATGCATCACATTCTCATTGCCTGAATGTTTGTAGTAGAGGGATAGTGGTTGCCTTCTTGCATCTGGCCCCCATTGAAAGACTTTATAATGCAGTGGTTTGTAGTTGTCTCAAATCACCACAATCTCTTTTGATGTCTTATTGTAGAGGGATTGTAATTGCCTCACTGCCGCTCATTCTCTTTGAGTGACTTATTTTTAGAGAGTTTGTAGTTGCTTTTCAGCTGCACGCTTACAGTTACTGTTGTACTTTGTAATCATTAGCAGTCACTGTTCCTGATTTTCGCCTGTTTGGTGGTGGCATGCATTTGTTTGGGCTTGGAGTTGTTAACAGGACATGTATTTTGAGTCTCCGTATATTGTAAAGGTTTCATTATTGTGCAGTTGAGTCTCCATATATTGTAAAGGTTTCGTTATTGTTCAGTCAGTATCACACCCATATTGAACAGTTTTGCACAGAGAAGTTTCCTTCCTTTCCTGATTTTGATGTATATACACTTTGTACTTTGGTTTTTGCTTTTTAGTAGTTTCCAGAGCATTGACTGTCCAGTCACCTCTTGTTTGGCAAGGGACACAGTCTTAGGGGTAATTTAGGCCATTTGATTGGCGTTAGCTCTGAGGTTTTGACTCTTGTCTGTGCAAGTTTACACCATCCCTCTTGAGGATGAGGGTGTTCTTCGCAGCTTCTATTTCGTTAATCTGGCATTTTGGGGACAGTAAGAATGATGGAAAGGAGTTTTCCCACTAAAAGCAAAGTACTAGTTGGTCCAAACATTAGGAGGTCCTCCCGCCTTCCTGCAGTCTGCTGGGAAAAGTGTGGAAACACACGAAAAGTAGTGATGTATGATTCAAGAGCAATTACCATTGCAGTCTTTAAATGAGACTGCAGGCATGGTAAGCTCCCTTGCACTAGCGTGAAGAGTTACTGTGAAAGATGTTTCACACCAAGTAGGATTAAGGCATTTGTTTGGACAGGTAGATGTTTCATAATACTTAATGTAGGAAAACCCCATTTATTTTCCTTTGACTGATTTTAAAATCCTGTTCAAAAAGTCCAGCATTCTGTACATATTATTATTTGTTGTACTGTCAGTGTGTGCATTTTGAAATGCCTTTCTTTGGGTGAGAATACGAGGGAATGGAGAGGGGGAGACAAAGTTCGTTTTCTGTCTTTGTATGCTGCTGGTCTGATCATTGAGAGCAAAAGGTTTGTTGTTTTGTGCTCTGGGCAAAGGAGATGAGAGGTGATCACCATGCAAATAGCGTTCCAGGAAAGCAGTGCATCATAAACTTGTTAAGATGATTAAATGTTAATGGAAAGCATATTTAATTGCCAATTGAAAATTAAATGCTGTTGGCATTTGCAGTGCATAAATAGTTAAATTCAACACTGAATGAAATGTGTCTGTCGTTGTTATGAGTACAGCCACCTGAATCGTATGTGAGAGTGATCTTGTTGAAAAGAAGCCTGATAAATTTTGACAGTGTGTTTTGTTTTTTAAATCCCAAACTGTTGACACGCTTTAGAAACCATATATAGTTAATGTGTACCTGTTTGCTCAAATCTTCTATTCTAGTTCTGCTTTCCTACCTCTTGTTCTTTTTTTTTTTTTTTGTCTTTCGTCAAAATTTATGTGTAATTACAGACTTTTTTGTGTGTGTGATAATACTTGTTTTGAAAAGAAAACAGAACCTGATGTTGGGGAGAAGCAATATACCCCACATCCAATGATTTAGTCCCAGTTTGTTGATTATAGATTCAGAGAGAACAGTTATTCAGCAAGACTGTGTTAGATGTGTGGTGCAAGCTGGATGGGCTGCAAATGTATTTGGAATGAACAGAACGAGAAGCTGCTTCTTTCACTATTTTTTTTTTTATATATATAAAAACTATTGGATACTCGGTGCTTGTGTTGTAGCAGGCTAACCTTTTGTACAGATTGTACGGTTAGCACGACTGACATGCTTATTGCTGGAGTTAACACGGCAGGCTCTTGTGTCTGTGCTCCCCTTCCATCTCCATTGTCTGGTCCTGTTGCACTGAGAGGGTTAGTCCAGATAGCAGCTCAGCTCCCCCACGCCTGAAAATCTGTCCCCCTACACAGATTGTTTTGCATGCCTGTTGAGTGGGGTCAGGGAATACATAAGCATATGTGTATCATGTATGTGGGTATGTGTGTGGCTGAGGCTTCGTGATGTAGCGTTACGGATGGACAAGGAAAAATTGCCTGTACTGTAGAGTCTGCTTAACATTAGTTTCAGGCAACAACTGAAATTACCTCGTGCTGAGCAGTATTCTGTTTAAGTGTCAAGAAGTATCGGAGTTAGCCCTCCTGGTTGGCTGGTTTGAAAGAATTATGTGAGATTGCTGATGAGGCAATAACAGGAGTTTTAAAACAACAGAAAGAGCTTGTGCTAACCAGTATGCGTTTTGATTAAAGTCTCAAACAGTGTGTCAGAGTCGGAACAAAATGATAGAGAGAAAACTGAAGGCAGAATAATCACTGAAAGTACTCACCTGAAATATTTTTCAACATCTGTATCAACAGTGACACAAAGCCAGGTTTAACTTCATATAACATAAAATTGTGATCTTTACATACATTTGCAACAAAACCTTGAGACAGTGTCCAGAATTACAACGCTGAAACTCTTCATGTTATTGACAAGAGAAATAGTTTGTATGACAATTAAAAGAGGGAAATCAGTTCTGCTATAATGTCATCTGATGGTTAATTTTCTCAGGACAGTCATGTTTTATGCTAAAATTACAGGAAAGCAAAAGACTTTTGTTTTCCATCTTGATATGAAATAGGAAGATGACGGATCATCTAAGCTGTCTGGGACAAGGGAAATACAACCACTTATCCTTACACCACTGCTGTGAACAGCTAGCAGCCATCAGTGTGTCGAACCACATAACCCTTAGCTCCAGATGCTCCAGAATTCCAGAATGTAAATCAATATTTAGGAGAGGGGATGGGAGGGGATGGTCTTCAGGAACGGCAGTCTCAACATCCAAAATAGCATTCTTGACAAAACAAAAGAAAATGAAAGCAAAACAAACACAAAAAAAAGAAAAGTCAGATCAAATGTCAGACGAACGTAGATTGACTGGCCTGAATTTCGTACATCAATGCTGCAGAGATGATACAACCCAGAACTGCATCAAAATATTTTTCTTTGGCTGTCAGTTTGCCATTAACCCATTATGGTCATAATGTGCCGTTCTAACTCGAGTCACAGCATTTTAGAGGTGACAAGCTGAAAGTGGCAATTCATTTCGGCAACATGCCTTGCAATGTACTGTGGAAATATGAAAGATGTACCTTTCAGGGCAGATGATTCTGCGCTGGAAAGCTATGTTAAAACATGAGTGGCGATGGGCTTTGCTAGCAGAGGAAGAAGTCAACAGTGGTGCTCAGTTCTAATGCAGGACTGTGGACCAGCTCAGCGTGTATCTTGCCTAGCATGTTGTATGTGGAAAGAGGCTCTACTCTACCCCACTGTAATGTTTCCATTCCTCCAGAGGCCTATCTCTTTCTCGACTGACACTGCTCACACCCCTTCACTCCCACCACACCCTATCTCTCTCTCCATCTCTCCTTACAGTGAAAAAACTGTTGAAGACTTACTGCCAGCAAATGTATTTCCTGTACCACAAGAAAGTTGCTAAGGATCTCCGGAAGTGTTCCAGACATAGTGCTAGTGACGTTTCAAGCAAGGCTGTTGTGAAGAAAAGGTGAAAGTGATAGGGTCATAAAGAGGTAGAACTGACTCCAGAACTGAATTGTGCAGCGTTATGTGTTTGTGAGATTACAAGCAAGTGCAAACATATAGTAAAGCTTGATCATCATTGACCTGTACTTTCAGTGTCGATGGTTTTTGTTTTGTTTTTTAATGTCATAGATATGGCAGATTCATGACTGTTTAAGCATGTTTTTTTTCCCTACAGATATGGCAGATTTATGACTGTTTAAGCGGTTTTTTTTCCCCTCAAATGTAGACAACATTGACAAAGGTCATGTACATCAGACATTAGTACAGTTATGAATTTCAAGGTGATGAGAATGAAGTTTTAAAATTTCAAGTGATCTTTTCTGGGCTTGTGCTTTGGGTTTTTTTCACATGATGTACACAAAGGGTATTTTGAAAACTTACTCACAAGAACAATGCTTTCACAGCTTCAAAAAATGGAAGCAGCTTTTCAGAAATGAAAAGACTGATGCCTCGTTTCAGGAATGGGAGATCTTTAAATTTTACCCATGATGTATGAAACGAAGTCACCTTTAAGCAAACTGTGCAAGAGGCTGACACAGACTATGGGTCGCTTTGTTTAAACTGCTGTATATTAAAAACTACTCCAGTCTCACTCATTTTTTTTATGACGCAAAAGAAAGTAAATTGCTGCATTTTCTTTCTGCTATATTCTTATAGAAAACGATAAGTATCTATATTTTATTTCATGATTGATTTCAGGATTTTGTGTCAGTTCATAATTATAGAAACATAAACATGAAAATATTAAACAAAAACAGACAGTTTGAAAATTCAGTGACGAAGAGAATGATCTGTACACTGGTACAGCAGTGCACAATGTGCAACAGGTAAATAAACAATGAAATGAATCCATGTTCCACCTGACTCGAAGGTATGATACCTCACCTTTTCCGTTTTTATGAATTTGTTCTTCATCAGTGCTGTCTGTGTCGGTTTCATCCTCAGATTGAATGGCAGTCAGCATGGGCACCAAATTGTTCATGAGTCGCTGTTGGCAGTGAAATGACTTTAAGATGGACAATTATTCGAAATGGTCTGCACATCATGAGCTAAAGAATACCAGCTCCAAGCAAGAATCCTTGGAGAGGTACCAAAACTGAGAATCCACGGCGATTGTACATCGCAATGTGGCTTGCTTCAGCTGCTTTGAAAATGTGATGAAAATAGCAAGGCCAGTTCAGAGACAAAGGTGAAATGTGATCGAAGCTAAAGAGGAGGTATTGACCTTATGCTGGCTTCTAAGTAGGAAGTAACTCAAGCAGTTTGGTGAATTTTACCACCTGCAGTGGTACACGTATGCTTTCAAGTTTTGTTGCCTGCAGTGGGAAATTCCTGTCAGCCAGTTTTGTTGCCTAGAGTGGCTTAAGGATGAAAACATTTCAGGGATTTTTTTAATGGAGAAAGGGAAAAGGAAGGCTGTTGTTTGGGACTTCAAAATTAGGTCAAATAAAATGGTTACCATTCTGTCAAGGCTCATGTTAACTAAACTGCTGTAAACTATGAAATTAGGGCAGTAGAATAGCCTCATCTTCTGAATAAATTTGTGGATTTCATCAACATTTGAAAAGGAGAATCTTCAAGAAATGAAAAATTCAGTTATGAAAAAAAAAAAATCAGTAAAGAAAACAAATGGTCGTGGAATACCTAAGGAAGCATGTAATGTATTCAGCATTCTAGTCATCATCGAAACTTACATAAAATTCTTTGCCAGGGCAATCAGTCATTACTCCATCAAGCCATTTGAAACTGAAAGCAACATGTAATGCGTGGCTCTAACATTGTTGGCAGAACTGAAAGAGACTGACAGAGGCTGTACAAACAAATGGTCCTGTTTGTGGTTGGACTGAAAAGGGTACTATACACCACTTGATGCTCAGATTTGGGTCAGATTGCATGGTTAGTAAGCAAGTTTCAAAATCTTCCTGGGGGGAGGGGAGGGAGGGGTGGAGGGGGTGAGCATGCCCTCCAGACTCCCATTGAATTTCTCCAATTTTCTGTTTCCTTTGGTGAAATCATACATTCTATAATTCTATTATCTGTTCAGACCAAATAACTAATAACTTCTGTGGCTATCAAAGCAGACTTAGACATCAGAAGGTATGTTCCTTCTAAAGAAAAAGCAATGATACGCATTGGAATTGCTTTTTTTTTCCATTTAATGTTGACTGTTATTTCAAAACCAAGGTTTCAGTATTTGATTCTCATGTCTTAAACTAGCACCGTCAAAAAAAAAGATAAAGAGATTAAAAAAACACACACAAAAATGGCCGTGATAGGTCAAGAACTGGCCCTCTCAGTGTTAATGAGCACCATGTCCATCCAACAAATGAAAAATTGAAAAGGGGGGAAAACAAGTGCTTACTCTGAGTGTGAATGACAAGAGGTGCCTTAAATGTGTGGTGTTCAGCAGATGTTGTGGAGTTTGATGAAGCAAAGATCGAGCAGGAGAAACACGCGAAGAGTAGAAAAAAGACGGTGAGTTTGTCGGCTCTTCCTCTCCACTACAGTTTGTGAGTTGTGTGGTGTGAAGAGGAGACATGTTTTTTAACGCTCCCCAGGCCTTGGTATGTAGTGACCAGCCTGACGCATGTATCCTTTAAGGGACACAGTGTTGATGGACATTTGGCCGGATTCCATTTGAGGTGAACCTAGCATAGTTTTTCTTGCACTTGACAAGCTAGCGATCATTTTCTGTGTCCATCTCTGTTTAGGACATCTGAGTGGCTCATCAGATGTAGGTCTCCTTTGTTAACATAAAAGACCACAGCTGACGAGAACGTGTACACTAACATTATGTGCAGGACATGTGTTGCCGCTAATCATGTATCAAAAGCATTTTCGTTTCTGTATTCATCTAACAGCTGGGTGTTGTTCGCTTGCTTGAACTAACTCTAACATTGGCTTTTTGGTGGCGGATTTTGAGGGGCAGTCTTGGTGTGGACGAGTACTGACAACATTTCGGAGGGGTTTTTTTTTTACCTCTGTGCTGCAGCCTATACTTTTCAGAAAATCCGCTCTTTCTTCTGCTTCTTGCCATAATGTATGGAGCTAGGTGCTGTTCTGTCACTATGTACAAAATTTTAGAACAAAAATGCCTTGAAAAGGTATTCGTCATTGTCATCATTAGTAGCCGCGGTAGTATTGTTGTTGTTGTTGTTGGAATTTTTTTTAAGTTATGTATGGGAGAACATTATGTAAGAAGTTTTAACCGATAATTTTGTACATTAAACTGAAAGTGGTCTCTGCATTAAGGTAGAGGTAATGGACAAGGATTTTGCATTTGTGGTCACATAGACTGGTTTTTAACATTTAGTTGTTTTGAGTGTGTATATATGTGTGAGGGGGGGAAGTGGGGGGGGGGGGGGGTATTTTGTTTTTGTTATCGTTTTGGTTGCTTTTAATGAAATTGTACCTAAAGTTAAAGAATGCTGTTTGATAGGAAACTATGAAAAGTTAAGCAAGCTGTTTTATATGGGGGCAAAGTATATGTCCTGTGTGCAGCACTGATTACATCAATGTTTCATTCATAAAATGATCTCTGACTGATGCTATCACAGCTACTGTGAGGAGCAAATTGAACATGCTGACTTGCCCCCATTCTTTTTTTGTAAATAACTCATTGCGTTTTGTGAGATTGTGTTGTGTATTGTGGATGCTTGGCATCAAGTTTCTTCAGGATATCACAGGCCAAGTTTGCTACATTGGAAGTGTGGGAGTGTGCATGTGCATGTGTAAATGAAAGTGTTGTTAAAATTCTTGAATAATGACAGCCTGTACCCCAGTAGCCACCTAGCCACCACCTCCATCCCCTCCTGCCTCCCCTCTCCCCCATCCTCTCCAGCTCCTTCTACACGTGACGGGTCTTGATCTTGCAAATACTTTTTTTTTTTTTTTTGTTAATTTTGTTTTGTTTGACAGTTAATATTACCACTTCACTTTCGCTCACCTTTTTTGTTTCCTTATACCTCAAAGCCGAGCTGGGGCTTGTTTGCTGCATCTTGTTCGCAGCTGGATAAAAGACTGTCCTGTAGCACATGTTTAGTAATCGTATTTTGATCACTTCAGTGTGTGCGGCTGATTTGTTTTTGACATTTGAAAAGAAACACGTGTTTTAACTTCAGATAAATGCCACACACAAAAAATGGCGGTCCTGCTGAGCATGTCGTATAGTTTTAACTGTTTATCAACAGGAATGGCAGCTGTCGAATTTTCAGAGGATGTTTTTTTTTTTCTTGTTCTCGGGGTGGGGGGGATTTACTGTTGCTATCAGCTGAAAAAAGGAGGGGGGGGGGGGGTGATGGGAGATGATCAGGCTCACAAACATTTATTCCAGAGAATCGCAGTTTCAGTTGGAAGCTGAAGCAGACCTTTGTCAAGTAAAGGACAATGTCAGCAAAATGAAATGAAGTGGAAGTAGATCTTTGTCCATTAAAAGTCAATATCAGCAGCAACAATGTAGAAAGTCATGGTTATATGGGGAAATTGGGTGCAGAAGGGGTTCTTTAGGACTACCACCCCTTTTCTTTTCCCGCACAGTCCCTCTCCCTTCGATCACCATAGTTTTTCCTTTTTTTTTTTTTTAGCCTGAATTTCAGGTGGGTTTGTTGAACAGGTACCTACATATGCTCGCGCACTAAGACGTGCGGGCACACACACAGACACAAACACACACACACACACACACACACACACACACACACACACACACGCACACACATGCACTCACACATACATATGCACACACACACGCGCACACACACACACACACACACACACATGCACACACACACTCGCATTCTCTCTCTCTCTCTCTCTCTCTCTCTCTCTCTCTCTCTCTCTTCTCTCTCTTCACATGCTTTAAAAATTCCTCATTTCTGAATCGGTCCTCTCACTACTTTGTATGAACTAAAGTAAAATGATTGTGGGTCGACATAAAGAAGTGTCCTCCTCTTGCCCCAGTAAAGAACAGTCGGTTTTTGTGGTGGCACCCTTCAGTTTGGGGCAGAAATGCAGACACGTTGAGCCTTTCTGTAGCGGTATAGCCACATTGGTGCAGATGGTTAAATTCAAATGGTTCACACACTCAGCTCACCCCCCCCCCCTTTCTCTCTCTCTCTCTCTCTTTCTCTCTCTCACACTCTCACTCTCTTTCGCACACACACATACACTCTCTCTCTCTCTCTCTCTCACTCTTTTTTCAAAGCCCCAGAAGTGGGTTCCTTGGATTTTCAAATGGATTGTTTATCATTCAGGGAGAGAAGCTATAAACTATATGCAATGTAAAGATTACAGCCCTTCATTAAAGTGGAATTTGAATGCTGTATGAGGACTTTGTGAGGAGAGTTGGGTTTTTTTCAGCTGTGTAGATATTCTTTATTTCATATGTATGTAATCGTGAAATTGCAGTTTTCTATTTCATAAATCACTTGTTTAGAGGATCAAGATTACTTGAAAATATATCAGAGACAGTAAATATATGACCAGATCCATGAGAAGAACTAGTTCTAGAAAAATGTGGATCTACATAGTAAAAAAGAAGACTCACTTGTGCAGTTTGGTGGCATTCAGTGAACCCACTTTGCCCATTATGCATGCACACACACACACACACACACACACACACACACACCCCACACACACACACACACACACATAGAGGCATGCACAGGCGCACACATGCACGCACACACATGTTCACAGTCCCCCAAACTGGCTTTATTGAAGTTTCAAATGAATGTGTAGGAAAGTTATGATCTATGGAAGGAATATCAAGTTTATTTACCCATTTTGACTCTAGATCTCTTCATTTAACCAAAATTACAATGCTCTATAATTACCTTTTTTGTCCACTCTTTACAAGTTGATTTTTTGTTGTTGTTTTTTGCTAAATCGACTCGTGAAACATAACATTGTTTTTTATTTTTTCTTTTGCAAATCATCAGTTAAAAGGTTTAGACTGTTTTGAAAATTTTTCCAACAATGAAACGATACTTGGATGAGAATGAAAACAAACAGAGTTTATGGTGAAGGAAAAAAAGAAACACTTTTCATGTTTTTGACCACTTGGTACACTTACCATATAGGTTTGGAAAGAAAGCACTCGCACACACACACACACACACACACACACACACACACACACACACACACACACACACCCACACCCACTCACACACACACACACGCATGCACGCACGCGCGTGCATGTGCGCGCACTTTGGATCATACATGCATTTCATATTGTATGCATGCTAGTGAAAGTTTTGGATTAATTAGTTTTGATGGATAACAATGAACTAATTTATCTCAAATTCAGTTGGTAATGAACAGCAGTTTGTGTGTTTGGTGGTTTTTTTCCCACAAGTAAGGATAATGCTGGTCATTTTGCAGATGAATACAGTTTGCTTAATAGGAAAATCAGTTATGATCATTTTGCTGATACTATTACTCTTGCAAATGATATCATGATCAGATTGTCCTGTTCATATTGCCAAGAGTAGAAAGGAAGGATCTCTTAAATTAGATGTTTTTCAAAGATTGTACGTTCAATGATAAGGTTTCGTTGATTTTTGTATGTTCTGATTTACTATAAACACTCTTAGGAAGCTCTGAACCTTCTTGTTATACTTCATCATCCCATGGCCAAGTGAGTGTGGGTTTACCACAGTGGATGCTGTCTGAGGTGATGGAAGACAGAAATTTTAATGCAGTGTCCCATCACTGCATTTCCTTGAGCACCAGGGAATTGTTTGTGGATGCTCATCTCATCATCAAGGGCTTAATGAATTCTGGATGTTCCTGTGTTTCGGTAACCCACCATTATGGCAGAATAGATTACAAGATCTTTGGTGCGTGTGCCTTCTGTGCTATAACCTGAATGGTGCTCAGGCATAGCAAGTTTGCATGTTTTGACCCTAAACTCAGTGATTCAGACCCACAAGTCTTAAATTGATAATGCAGAGTTCAAAACACTTACCTGTTGTGCTGGTCCATTAACTATGCACACTGAACTTTTCTGAAATGTTGCCATAAGATATGGTTGGTGAGTTTATTAAGGGCACTCCATTTTAGATGATTTGCTACCACTCTTTGCACTCTGATATTTGTGTTGGGTGCTTTCATCATTTCTTCAACAGCATGGGTTTGCTTGCTTTTTGGTGTTGTTGGGTTTACCTCTTTTTTTTTTTTTTTTTGATCATACCATGATTAACTGTAGTGCAGTTTAAAAGACATTTTAACTGTGTGTGTTTGTCATTGATTATCATTCTTTCATGTGAGCATGGTATAGTCCTTCCTGTGTATCTGTTTATCGAATTGGCTTGTACTGTAGTGTGACGAGTGTAAAGTGGCCAGAACAGAACTCTTACAGTGCGAACAGAACCAAGGCGCTTACTTTTGCAGCCTGTGCTGTTCAGTTCTCCACAGCTCAGTTCCCGTCATGGTGTCACATATTTCAGGGGGTGCAACTGCATGCAGACTGATGCATCTGTGTTGAACACGTCAGCTGTGTAAAGTGTGGATTAGCAAGAACTGAAATTAATACCATAAAGAGGGATGTAGCGTGTCGCATGAAAATCTTTTTTTTTTTAAAGACTAGACTGAAGCTTCTGTCTATGCACAAACCCGCTGCACTGGTTCCAGTACCCGTTGGAGATAGGAAAGGAAAGGGAGGCCAGTCTGTTGCACACGGACCAAAGTAGAATCCACGTTTAATTTGCTGATGGATGGCTCTTAATGCCATTGGCTCAGATGGTTTGTTCATATGTTCTAATGTTGCTTGAGAGCAAGCCACAATGCTTGTTGATCATTCTGTATAGTTCCAGGCTTCATGTTTTGTCTCTTGTGATTAGAAACTCCCCAGTCAAAGCATTAAAAGGCTGTGAATAGAGTTCTGTTGAAGCATACTGGACCAGTCTTTCATCTCTGTAATTGCCACTTAGTATATGTTTTTCTTCAGTTAAATTAAGCAGGAGCAGGAAGTGTTCCGTCAAGGTGATAGTCTAGACGGTCGCTCTAACATCTGTTTGCAAAGTGAGGCGACTGCAGGCAGAAATCTAAACAAATTTTAAATAAATGTTAGCGAACCGCAAAAAAAAAACATGGACAAACGAATCACAAGACAAAGTGCAGCGCGTTTCAACCTCATAGGTCTTCTTCAGGCAAGATACCAAACAATTAGGACAACGAAAATGAACGAGCAATCACTTACCTTCGTTCACTTCAGCGCAAGACAGGTGTTGAATGAAACAGAAGACCTAAGAGGTCAAAACGTGTCATATTTTGTCTTGTAATTCACTTGTCCACGGTTTTTTTTTGGGGGGGGTTGGCAGTTTGCTAACATTTATTTAAGATTTGTTCTAACATCTGTGTCAGTGGCTAGCAAGCAGATATGTAACTTGGTGGTGGTGTATCTTAGTGAGTATACTTTGTTGTGTGTGATTTTCCTTACAGTTGCCACCAGTTCTGTGGTTTTTAGAAAGCAAAATAGATGTTGTAGAAAGTCCGGGAAAAGTCCAGGAAAATTTAATGGGAGGTATGGTGTGAACCCCAAAGCGTTCGGTATCATGCGTGTCATGTGTGAGTATTATTGTTTGCTTGAATTCAGGGGAATAGGATCCTGACAGCTTGGTAGAGGAAACTAACACTTCATGGTATGTTAGAAACCTGTAGTGTCAGACGCTGGTTTTGATGTGGGCATGTTTAGTTTTGGCTGCTGAACAATGTATCTGTTCAGCTGACTTGAGCATCAGCAAATGAAATGGACAATGTCTACGTCAGCCTCTGTACCATGGAGTCCCTCATAATCAGTTCTCAGAAGTCCTTAATTAATCATGAGGTCTTGAACAGGAAGGGATTCCTTACTAGGAAGTAAATCTAGTCTGGGCAAAGAAATATTCCACACGAAAAAGTGCTAGAATTTAATGAGCCTTTTTGTTTGTTTGTTTGTTTTTGTCTGAAGGTTTCTATAAGAAAGTTTCACTCTTACCTTTCAACAAGCCCAGGTGCTGTACCATGCTTGGTTTGGGCAGGATTCAGTGATTGAAAATAACAGGAGCTAGGTCATGATGGCATGCACAGAGCCAGCCAGTTGACAGTCTCCAACTTGCTCACCACAGCCAAGAATCAGAAATTGTCTTAGTTGTTATTATCATTAATTCAAATAATTTGGAAACCAAAAGAATACTGGGTGTAGCGAATGTCCTGTCATTAGGAATGTTTTGATAATAAATGAAACAGTATTGGGTGAAAATTTAAAAAAAACAAAAGCAAAAACAAAAAAAAAACATTTGTTTTTGCATTTGGAAGTGGTAATAAACACACACAGAGACTCACAAGTGCATATATATATATATATATATATATATATATATATATGCAGACATCTTGACGCAGATTGACAGTTGTCATCCTGAAAACTGTTTGAAATCAAGTTTATAATTGCTGATATGTGAAACTAGAGTTGTGTATATAGTGAGTGAATGAGAGAGAGAGTATGTGTGTGTGTGGACACATGCTTGTTGCCTAAGTGTGTGTATGTGTGTGCACATTTTTTGCACTCATCTCTGTGAGATAAAGAGATCAGAATGAATCTGTGATGTTGTGTTTTTCATGTGATCCTCCAAGTGATAATGTGATCCTTGTTTCTTTTGCAGAAAAGCTTGTCATCCCCAAGGAGAAAATCAATGGTTGCAAAAAAGTCCGAGTAAGAAGCACACCGCCACCTACTGACCCTTGCTTGTCCTTGCTGTTCGCATCCTGTCCTGCTGCCCTTCTCATGCACCCATCTAATCCCTTGCCACCTTAGTTGTGTCTGTGCTGCAATGTGGCATTGTCTTCACGCTTATGAATGGGCCTTTGTTTGAACCATTGCGCAATGTTGTGGTTGTGATGGGCCTTTTTTGTTTGTGCATGTGTTGGATTTTTAGATTATTTCAGTATTACGTTTGTTGATATTTGTGAGCATGTGCATTGATGCTTATGTATATGCATGTGCTGCAATCAGCTTAAGCATGCATGTACACACACACACATATGTACGCATGCACACGCGCGTGCACACACACACACACACACACACACACACACACACCCCAAAGCACGCACAGAGAAAGGGGTTGTAATTTTATTCCATTCATAGATTTATAGCTGTTGTTTCAAGGTTTTAAAAGAGCTGGTGGCAGTTTGTTTGTCTTCTTGGTTATGAACTGTTTAGATTGGTGGACTGATTTTGTTGACTTTAGAGATAGACAGGGCGATATGAAAATGCATGTGTGCAAGGTGTGTAGGGCTTTCTCTGATGAATACCTTCAGATGGTAGCTTTCACACACACACACACACACACACACACTCACTCATTTTCATACCCGGCCCAGCATTACAGTCTTTGTACATGTTGGGTCTGTTGCATCAGCGAACAGTTCTAATCATCAGTGCGATTTGGGCTGAAAATAGGTTGGTATATTGAAGTGGGAGTTTGCTGTTGAGAGCTACCGAGTGTGAACTTTTCACCCAGTTTATGTGAGTGGGAGGGGGGCGCAGGGGAAAGTGGTGCAAGGGAGGAAGGGTTGGGGGGAACAAGTTTTCAGTAAGCCTGTCATTAGTCTGACTGGGGGGGGGGGGGGGGGGGGGGGGGGCAAGGAGGGGGTGTTCTCGTGCTAATTTTAGATGATCCTGTCATAGTGGGCAGAATGTATGGTAGGGGGAGTGGTTCAACAGAGATGTTGTTAGTACAGCTACAGCTATTAAGAGTATTTGCTCATGCATTTTATTATTCATTGTTTCCACCTGCATCAAGCCTTTGCAAATGCATTGCGGGCTACAGCTTTTAAAGATCTAGATCGTACAATTTTAGTTTTGTACCCATTGTGTTGTTTGTCTGAAATACCGTTCCTGTTTATGGTAATTTTATGTAGAATGTATAACTTTTGTGTGTGCGTTGGGTTTGTGTGTGTGTTCATGTATGTGTGTGTGCGCATCCATTTGTGCATGTGTGTGTGTACGTGTACCTGTGCTAAGAATACACTGCGTTGTAACCTGGATTGTTCTGTATTGTCTGTGTGCAGAGGAGAAGTGGAAAAATTAGATATACTCATCGACGACGACGGTAAGAAACCTGTCAGATTGAGTGTCTTTCTCTGCCTTTCTCTCATTCCCTCTCATAATACTTCATTATTGGTAAAAAGCTTTCTTCCTTAGTTATGTAATATATATGGTGTAAGTCTCGGGTATTCATGGCGCAGACAAGCTAGACTTTGCAAGCATTGAATTGCATGTAGTTCTCACTGATAGGCTTATGACTGCCTTTTTGTTTTAATCACCGAAAAATTTCTTTTTTAAATTAAACAACACCAGTTTCATTTTATGAAAATCTAGTAGCAGATGTAGTTTGCTGTAAGTGTGCCTGTTTTTGTGTTGGTCATGTTTACAACCAGCTGTTGCTGGCACTTCCCCTTTCCGGTAAACAAAGAATCCATCTGCGACCATAAAGTCCGCTGGTCTTATACATGATATTCTGAGATTTTTCTCATCAGTTTAGCCATGCATGGCAAGTATACTGTCCACGGCGCTGTTGAATGGACAGTCACCTATCATGGTCACTTAGTGTAACACTAGCACAAGCTGAAAATATTGTTTGTTTGTTTTGTAAAGGGAATCAAAGTAGATTCACAAAGGCAGCAACAACCGCAAGCACTACTGTCCTGAGACGGCCTGTCATAACACTTCTTACTTACCCCATTTGGAAATAAAAGGGAGGGTCAGTCAGTACGGCAGAGTAAGGTAAAACAGTGGAAGATCAAGCAGAATGGACACGACATTCAAATGGTTTGACCATTTGACTTAATATAAATGATCGTGGGTTTTAGCCTCATGTCCTGTGTGGGAATTACAGGATCTTCTTTTAGCATGTTTGCAGTTGATTTTTGCAGGAGAGGACTGTTTCCATGTGTGTTAACTACTCTGAAAGACTGGGCTGTAGTAATCATAGAACTAAACTAAAATGAAATTTGAACATCACAAGTGCCTGACAGGTGTAATGTTGAACAGAATTGTTCCTGCCTGCTAGGTCCACAACATGTCATGCAGGCTGAGTGGTTGATGAACCCTGTACGTGTGTGTATATGTGCTCAAGGTTGCGCATGCATTTTCCTATCGTGCAAGTCAGCTTTCAGTGTCCCACCAGGATTGTTGGAAAGGAGGCAGGTATTGGCAAGCATTCCCATAGCCATCTGAAAGATTGTGATGAATACAAATGAAAATGAATAGAAGCGATGGTGTCATTCATGTACCCCACCAATGCAGCATGGCATGGCAGTGATAACAAGTACATAACATTTTTGGCACAAGTATTTAACAAAGATATTTTGTGTACTAACATGCCGTGTCAAACCGAGTACAAGCTATAGCCGGTTTGCTACCTCTGTGTGGCCAAATTTTACTATTATGTAAGTGGCATCTGGACTGTCTCCACACTTCCGATCTAATGTACTCTTCCGAATAGGAGAAAACTCTTCAAGCTTGCAACCCTTTGCTGCCAAGTACAGAGAGAAACTCCCTACATGTATAAGAAGCAGCGATCCAAAATAGAGGAACTACTCGACATATATCAGCTGGTGAGAATGGTGTATTAGCCTGTGCAGATGAACATTTAAGAAAGGTCAGAGTGCAGTTGCGTCCACTTTTCTTTCAGAATGATAATGTCTTGTGTCCTGTCAGATACAAAAGATGACGAAGGATTGACCGAGGACAGCAAAGAAATGGCTTGCATGCCAGGGTACGACCGGCTGTCCGAGAGAGAAAAAAGGGTATGTTTTATTTCGTCTCCAGAATGGAAACCTCAGATCATTGGATTACTTTTATTCATGTACGCTTTACGTATACATGCAAATGCCCAACTTACCTACAATCTTCTGAACAAAACTTCCGTCATCAACCCTCCATCCTGCTCCATCCCTTCCTCAATCTCCGCTCCTCCATCCAGCCTCTCTTCCCTCCTCTCGCCCTCCTCAGGCCCAGCCCTTGCCTCCCCCCCCCCGTCATACTTTACCGCATCCCTGCTCCTCAGCTCGAACACGACCCACTGCCTCCTCTCCTCACCCTCCTGATTTTTTCCCTCCTGCTTGCTGTCTCACTCTGCACACTTCCACATGCACTGACTCTCTCCTACTCCAATTAGCTTGTTTCTCCCCCCCTTTGCTAGTACTTTATTACTATGTGCCCGATTTAGACTTTTTTGTGTCCCTAATTGTAATTCTGATTTTATATTTGCCCTTTTGGTAACTGTAATATCTAATTTTGTCTTTATTGATCCAGGACTTTGCTCTAGAATTAATACAATGGACCATTGTAATGTAATTAATACTGATACTGGATTACGCATTGGTCACCTAAATGTTTATCATCTGCCAAATAAGATTCATGATGTCTGTTTTCTTCTAAACGAATCCCCTTCTATTCATCTGCTTGGTCTTAGTGAAACTCACCTTGACTCCCGTTTCACTGATACAGCTTTATCTATAACTAACTATAACTTTGTCAGACGCGATGCACATCACTCTGGTGAAACAGGACTTGGAATATATATTCATCAAAGCATCGCTCACTGTACAAAAAGGCGGCGTGACCTTGAGCCTGATAATGTTGAATGCATGTGGCTGCAGGTAAAACCCTCCAACTCAGCCCCTCTTCTAGTTGGATATGTGTACAGGAATCCCGCTGCCACTTTCCTTTGGTATGACAACTTTGTACACATGATGGATGATGTATATAAGAGCTATCCAAATGTCATTCTTCTCGGTGATTTTAACATTGATCTGTTAAAACGGCAGCCTGCCTGGGATGCGACCACCACACTTTTTGGCTTGCATCAGCTTATTCATAGTCCAACTAGAATCGCAAAGACATCTTCTACATTGCTGGATCATATCTACACAAACAACAAAGCCATGGTATCCAATATAACAGTGGGCAACAAAAGCATAAGCGACCACTGTCTCATTTTGTGCACTTGGTCCTGTAAACTTCCAAAGCAACAGAATAAGGGCCACACAACCATTCAATATCGCTGCTTCAAAAATTTCAGAAAGAATGAATTTTTCCTCGACTTAAGCTTAGCTGCTTTCTACAGTGTACTGAATTACACAGATCCAAATGAAGCGTATAATACCTGGTATAATATCTTTCTCTCAATCGTTGATAAACATGCCCCACTTAGAAGAAAAAGGGTAAAACACAGAGTACTTCCCAGCTGGCTGACAAAAGACATTATTATAGAAATGGCACTAAGGGATGCACTTAAAACCGCAAAAAAAGTAGATGAATATAAAAAGCAGAGAAACAGAGTATCAGATCTGGTTAGAAAATCAAAATCTGAGCATTTTAGGAAACTGATAAACGCAAACAGGGATACAGCATCATTATGGCGTGCTGTTAATGAAATAACTGACAAGTCGAGAAAGAAATCAGATAATACTGCGACTATGTGGTCTACTAACACTTTCAACAATCATTTCCTTCAGGTAACTGAATCAGTACAAACGGCTGCCAGTGTCACATTCTTTAATCGATATGAGACTCCAGCTGTTCTCCAATCGTTTTGTCAAGAACGATTAAATACTAGAGATTCATTTAGCATCCCCTTGCTTGCTATTAATGAAGTTGGTTCCTTAATTTCAAAACTTAAAAATAAAAAAGCAATGGGTCCAGATAACTTAAATGCTTCTATACTCAAGCTTGCTGTACCTTACATTGTTGATACCCTTACGTATGTTTATAATTTGTGTATTGATCAGAATGTCTTCCCATGTGGTCTAAAGGCTGCAGAAGTCATTCCCATACCCAAATCAAGAGATCTCACTGATTTAAACAATTTTAGACCAATATCTCTTTTATCCGTTGTATCGAAACCTCTTGAGATGCATGTTCACAAACACCTAACTAAACATATGGAACATCACAAACTGTTCCACCCATTTCAGTCAGGCTTTCGTCAAAATCACTCATGCCACACGGCCTTAACACGCCTCTGTGATACATGGCTATCAGCCATCAACGAAAGAAAACTCACTGGAACTGTTTTCCTCGATTTTAAGAAAGCGTTTGATCTTGTAGACCACAACATATTATTTTAAAAAAATGACTGCATATGTTCAAAATCCGGCAGTAGTCACCTTCTTTCAGTCATATCTTGAAAACAGGACCCAGCGTGTTTACTTAAACGGTACTTATTCCTCCGAAGGAATAGTGAGCTGTGGCGTTCCACAAGGCTCTGTCCTTGGACCTCTTCTCTTCTGTATTTTTATAAATGACCTACCGATGCACATATCTCACAATGATGTCATCTGTGATCTGTTCGCTGACGATAGTTCTCTTCACTGTAGTGATACAAACATCATGTGTGTACAAATATCGTTACAACAAAGTATAACTGATGTCTTAGAATGGTGCAACCAAAACCGAATGGTCCTTAAACCGCACAAAACAAAATGTATGGTCCTAGCATCAAGACAGAAACATCAACGACAGCATCTTATGTTGAGCCTAACAATGAGTGAAACCTTGATCGAGCAGGTTACCGAACACCGTGTCTTAGGCGTGATCATTGATGAGAACTTTAAATGGCAATCACATATAAATCATGTTTGCAAACAGTTGGCTCGCAATTTGTTTTTACTCAATAAACTCAGTTATTATGTTGAACCACACATCCGGAAATTATTTTTTGAAGCCCATTGCCTCTCTCACATCAACTATGCGTCCACTGTCTGGAGTGGTGCCGGTGAAAATCACATAAAAAAGATCAACTCTATGCATAGACGGGGAATTAAGCTGATTCTTCCCGACAAGTCTCAATCAACCACGGGCAAATTTGCAAAACTAATGATGTTACCACTGCAGAGCCAACTGACCTATAATGAGGCAGTACTAATGTTTAAAGTCCATGCAAACATGGTGCCAACATATCTTGCTGAGTTTATCCAAATAGCAACAACACGATATGATTCAAATAATTACATTTTACCACGTGTCCGCATTGATTTGTTCAAATCTAGTTTTGCATTTTTTGGTCCATCTGTGTGGAACTCTCTTCCTCCGTCTGCCAAAACATGTCAATCACTGCCGTCCTTCAAATCAGCAATACTTAAACATTTACTTGAACAATAAATCTAACCTTTTGGTCATAGTCTCAACGCCATACTTTTATGCTTGCCTCTATATTAGCAAATGAAAATGTTGATGTGTGTGTGTGTGTGGGGGGGGGGGGGGGGGTTTGGATGTGGGTGTGCGCGTGCGTGCATGTATGTGTGGGCGTGTGCATGCATGTGAGCGCGCGTGCATACGTGTCTGATTGTGTTGTGTAATTTTGTAATTTTTTTTTTAATTCTATAATTATTATTCTTACTATTGTTATTGTTAATATTATAATGTTGCTATATTCTTTATTGTTTCTGTCATTATTAATATGTGCAGTCTGTTTAGTTGAATGTTGTAGAATAGCAAGGACAGATTGGAAGAATAGGCACTGCCTAAAATCTCTATCCTTGAGTAATAAAGTTTTTGAGTCTTGAGTCTTGAGTCTCTCTCGCTCTCTCTCTCGCTCTCTCTCTCTCTCTCTCTCTCTCTTCTCTCTCTCTCTCACACACACACACACACACACACACACACACACACCTCACACTCACATGCATACACGCGTACTCACAGAATTTTGTTGTTTGTAATTAATTAAGAACAGCCAAAGGTGGTAATCTGTGTAACAGTGATACTTTGAGTATCTCCCATATACAAAAATGACTACATAAACTGAGACGGTGAAGAATAATGCAGAAAGTGAAGAGGTATACACCTACAATAAATACAAGATTGTAAAAGAGTGTTGTGAATTACCTTGCTGTTTGGCAGGCAGTATATCACCAAGTGGATGAAAGCCCTTACAACAGAAGTCACCAGAAGTCCCTAACAGTTAATTTGATTAAATGAGAGTAAATCTTGATTGGAAGACAACTCTGGCAGGGCCAGAGTCATTGAGAAAAGAGTTTCATTAAACAGTGTCTTTGTAGGCAGATGGTATTTGGAGGGAAGGGTAGGGAGGAATTGGGGAAGGCCCCAGCCCAGCAGTTAGTATTGCTGCTCATTGTTCTGTTCAGGAGCGATGTGTCTGCACTTTGTTTTCCTTTGGAATGATGCTTTATTCAGTTGTAAAATCAAGTGGAAACTTTGTTGTTAAAGTTTATCCAGACCATACTTTGTTTTGGAATAGTGTCTAGACTCTGTTTTGTGTTAGATTAGTGTCCACATTGTGTTTTGCTTAGGAATTGCTTCTAGGTTTTGTTCTGTTTGGAATTGTGTCTGGACTTTCTTCAGTTACAGTATTGCATTCTTCTGTTTTGTGACTGCACTTTGGTCTGTTTTGGAATATGTCTCCAGACTATACTGTTCTGAATTTGTGTGCTGGCTTTGGTCTGTTTTACATCTGTTTTTAAACTTTGTTCTGTGTTGGAATTGTGTCGGAAGTATGTTTTGTTGTGGAATTGTGTCTACATTTGTTCTGTTGGAGAACTTTGTCTAAATTTTGTATTGTTTTGGATTATTTGTCTAGATTTTTTTGATCTAGGATTTGTGGCTGCCTTAGAACTGTGACAAGGCTTTGTTCTGCTTCAGAATTGCGTCTAGACTTCTGCTTTGGAATTGTGTTTGTATTTTGTTCTGTTTTGGCGTTGTACCAGTGCTTTGCTTTCTTCAGGAATTGTGTCTTGAATTAGACCTTTTTTAAGCTGTTTCTAGATGTATGTCTCTTTTAGAATTGTCAGCACTATGTTCTCTTTTGAAATTGCGTTTTTCCTTTATTTTGTTTTAGAATGGTGTCTATGCTTCGCTCTGTGTTGAAGTTATATCTAGATTGTGTAGTGTTTGGCATTGTGCCTATGCTTTGTTCTGCTGTTGAATTATTTCTTTGTTTTGGAATAGCGCCTATGCCTGTTCTATGAAGGAATTGTGTCTAAATTTTATTTTTATTTAGAGTTGTGTGTAGGCTTTGTCCTGTTTGCAATTGTGTGGGCTCTCTTCTATTTTAAAGTCATGTTTAAAGGAATTGTGTACAACTGTTGTGTTGGAATTGTGTCTTGGCTTTGTTCTGTTTTGGAATTGTACCAAATCTTTGTTCTGGTTTGGAACTGTTTTGACTTTGTGTTTGTGAATCGTGTTGACACTCTATCTCCCATTTCAAAATCCTGTACAGACCTTGTTGAGATTGGAATTGTGCTAACAGATTTTGTTCTGTATTCAGATTCTGCCTAGACTTTATTCAGTTTTTCAATTGTACCTGCACATTTTGTTTTGTTTTAGAACTTTGTTAGACTTTGCTCTGTTTTGTAGCGATAAATGTTGCATACCTTCAATTGCAGATGACAACTTGTCCAGGTAAATGAATTTTCTAGTTGTTGACTTAGAATCCTGTCAGAAGTTTCTGCTTTGGTTGGTGATGATGGTAATGAGAATGTTTGTGGTGTTAACACTTGTGTCTGCAGTTGTGCAATTCACTCAAAATGGTGCCTGCAACGTACACGACGATCAAGACATGTATCATCGAAGTAAGTTTACGTTGTGCAGGTTCATTCGTTTGACTTGTCCTATCTACTGTCTTTCTGGATTGATCCTGTCCACTCCTGTCATGTTTTCTTTCTTTTCTTTGTTTCCTGTCTGTAACCCATTCTTTTCTTCTTTTTGATTTGTTGTGGTAAATGCAGTATGGTGTTGGTGTTGGAAAATTTGAATAGGTTCATAATTACAGCATGGAAAACTGTGATTGTGCTTCACCCCTCTGATCTGAAACATGGTCAAATTCCTTGCAAACATAAACTTGCCACTTCTTTATCAATATTTCATCATTGTCTTTCTTTTATCACATTGCTGGTGTATACGCATCTTCTTTTTATAGTTACTGTTATAAACCATGATCGACATGTGTTGGTATGATTTAAGGTTGGTGGCATAGCAAATATGGTGGTGGGTATATGGGCTAGTCCACACACAGCGACACCACCTAATGAAAGTGTGTGTGTGTGTGTGGGGATCGTGTTGTGTGTGCATGTGTGTAATGCAAATATTCTCTGTGTGTGGGCACACAAAAGAAGATATCCCTTTTGTACGCATTGGGCATGAGAAAACAAAGGAGTATAGAGTTTTTGTGATGTTCTGTTCCTATTTACTTTTAAGATTGTTCATTAAGTTTTATTTGATCGATATGAGTGTTAACTGTTTAGTACATATGAATTCCTATGCAATCAGACCTGCCAACCATTACGCATTTCGCGTAATTTATTTGCCCAAGTGATAATTCTTACGCCCTTATGCATTTAGCCAAAAAATTACACATTGAAAGTTTTCAACAACAACAACAACAAAAAATGGACGAAAAAATCGGCTTATGTACAGACACGCACGGTGCCGTGCGTATAACCAGTAATCTTCCAGAAACGTTTCCGGTCATGCGCAGTTCGTTTCACCATCTTTACCATTCAGCAAAGTTGGCGTCCTTTTGAAGTTTTAGCTACGAAAATGTCGAAACATGGAGTAGAAAGTTCTGGACAAGATACAAAAAAGAAAAAACTTGATCAAAAGTTCCGAAAAGAATACTTGGAAAAGTTCCCCTGCATACGACCTTCGGCTAAAGGTGTAAATTGTGCACAGTGTACCACTTGCGGGTCAGACTTCACAATTTCCCATGGTGGATGTGAAGCGTCACCTTGAGTCACGCAAGCACATCGATTCCTCTAACGCGCCGAATTCTTCCAGCATCACACAGTTTTTTCAGACTGTAGACACCTCAAAAGAGGATGAAATGAGGAAAAGGGTAATTCGGGCTGAAGCATTGGTGGCCGGATTTTTCGTCAAGCATAACATCGCTCTTGGCGCAGCCGATGCGCCGACCATGCATCCCAGCTTTTTAAAAAAGCATTCTCAGATTCGGAGATCGCCAAACTGTTCAAGAGCGGTCGAACAAAGACAACACACATTGTGAGGACCCTTGCCATGGAAGCCCAAACTGCTGCTGCAACTCAACTGCAGAATGGACCGTTTGTGTTGGGGACTGATGGAAGTCAGGAAGGGGGGGACAAATTCTTTCCTGGGGTGGTGCGATACTTAAAAAATGACACAATCGCCACTGAGCTGATAGCCAACCCCACATGCACAGAGTCAGCAACAGGGGAGAACATTTTTAAGGTTGTTTCTGGCGCACTATCAAGCCTTGGTGTGCCATGCCATGATGGTGTAGAGGATTTGTGTGTGTTTCCAGTGTATTCTACATTTTCATAATTTGTAAAGATTTCTTGTGACACTTAAAAGAAAAGCTTGTTTTTGAAGAAAAGTAAAGTTCACAAAAATTGTGCAAACAATTTCATCGCATCGCGTTTGTTTGAAAAAAGGTACGTGTCGCGCTTGATTACTCTTAGTTCTCAGAAATTACACATTTCTGCCTCACTGAGCTTCAATTCTTACTCATTGGTGTCTTAGGGGGTTGGCAGGTCTGTGCAATTGTTGTAGATTTCAGAGATGTGGTTGACTGTTTTGAACTTTAGTTTCTCAGAACTTTGATGTTATTACTGCAAAGGAGATTGAAACAGACTGCAGTGTTGGTGGAATTAGGCCCAAAAAGCTACTAAATGCACAAAACAAGGTGCAAACTGAAACCTGTTTGACATGCGATATGAACTACATAAGTGAATATGTTACCAACATATCTTGTGAAGGCATCACAACTAACAGATATAAGGAACACACAAAATGATACTCCTCAGTCAGCTGTCAACAGAGGAATTAGAATTGAACAACATTACTTTGCATGTTGCTTTGCATTTATTTTATTTCTTGGCTTAATGTATTGTAAAGAAAACTGACGGGGCGCCACTTATTCATTTGATTTCTTTTCTTGCTAATGGTCTTCTCTCTCTGCTGCTGTGTCTATCGTGCAGGATTACTTGAAGAGGAAAGAAGGTGTCCCTTCCAAAATACGCTTTCCCAGTGGCATGGATAAAACACATCGGCGACGCATTTTGAGCTTCCTGTCTGACAATGGCTGGATAGGTGTCATGTGAGAGACCAGCGCACTAGGTGTGTCTGTAGTGCGCTGAGCGTGTGTGCATAGGAGTGCAGATGGATGAGGAAGCATGAGTGAGGGAAACGATAAAAGAGGGCTCAAGAAAATCTCTACCACGAATGTGCCAATGAGACAGCAGACCTGCTTTGTGTACTTTGTGTCCTGTTCCGTGATTGGATCAGCACCAGGGGCGGCGATTCCCACAGCATTCCTCCTTCCTTTCATGGCGCTTGGACAAGACGCCGAATCCACTGGACTGGGTGGGGGAGGGGGAGGATTTTTTTTTTTTTTTGATAATTGCACTCTTTTCTGAATGACGGAGAAGCTGCGGCCTTGTCAGGTCTGTGTGTATGTAGGTCAAATGATTGGCTTCATTTACTTTCACTCGGTGCGTTTCGTGTATGTGTGCTGGCGTGCAATGGGTGTGTTAGTGTATGTGTGGTCTGCAAGGAAGAGACTAGCACATATCATATAAATCGTGTTTTCTTACAGACTGTAAAACTGGTGCAGCAGACATGACAGTGTTTGGTGTTTCATGCGGGGGGACATCGATGCATTGCCTGTTGACTAGACAGACACCTGTTCTGTGAACAAAGAGGGCTGGTCTCGCTCTGTGCCAGTTCAGTTATATACTCATTGAAGCATGACTGTGTGCCAGCTACCATCGCTCATATAAAGAGAATGGAGATTTTGTTCATATGTGCACACGTGTGTGTTTGTGCATATGTGTGTTTGTATGTGGCATCCACATCCAAATGTGCATTTGGATCATCCTAGCAATTTAGAAGCATGGATCTGATGAATGCCTGCCGTTTCAAAGATGAAAAGGCAGATTGGTGACTGTTGTAAATGTAACTATGCACAAGTGCTTGAGGGGATGACTTGGTGTAGGTAGAAACTGAGAAGTGGGTCACATAACAGTTTGGACTCTTGAGCAACGCTGTTATCATCAGTCAAAAATGCTGAACAGCTGGCCCAGCAAGGATTCGTCGTCTTCAATAACCTGATTGGAATTCTAGGACATTTGGCTTGCTGGCTTAGCTCCAACTGATCTATAGCTTGCCTGTGTTGAGACCTACCACTATATGTTAACTGTGCAGTGGAGCCCTTAATAATGCTACCCAGTTTCTGGATGATGTGTGGTTTAGCACTTGTGAACTATGTTATCCATCACTGATCAGCAACGTCTTGAAACAGAGGACCTCCAATTCTGTTTTTCCCCATCTCATCTTTTTTTGTTTTTTTTTCCCATCCCTTGGTGGCACTGATCTCACGCTGCTCATTCCTGTTTTGCCTCGGCTTGAGTAGTCCACAGGAAGCAGTCAGTATCAGAGGGTCATGAGGCGACCAAGCCGCCATCACCACTGGAGGAAACACAGCACAGTTGCTGAGTCACTTTGGTTTTGCTTTCTGGTGCCTGTTCTGATCCAAGGAAGCAGTCAGTATCAGATGGTCATGAGGCGACCAAGCCGCCATCACCACTGGAGGAAACACAGCACAGTTGCTGAGTCACTTTGGTTTTGCTTTCTGGTGCCTGTTCTGATCCAAGGAAGCAGTCAGTATCAGATGGTCATGAGGCGACCAAGCCGCCATCACCACTGGAGGAAACACAGCACAGTTGCTGAGTCACTTTGGTTTTGCTTTCTGGTGCCTGTTCTGATCCAAGGAAGCAGTCAGTATCAGATGGTCATGAGGCGACCAAGCCGCCATCACCACTGGAGGAAACACAGCACAGTTGCTGAGTCACTTTGGTTTTGCTTTCTGGTGCCTGTTCTGATCCAAGGAAGCAGTCAGTATCAGATGGTCATGAGGCGACCAAGCCGCCATCACCACTGGAGGAAACACAGCACAGTTGCTGAGTCACTTTGGTTTTGCTTTCTGGTGCCTGTTCTGATCCAAGGAAGCAGTCAGTATCAGATGGTCATGAGGCAACCAAGCTGCCATCACCATTAGAGGAAACACAGCACAGTTGCTGAGTCACTTTGGTTTTGCTTTCTGGTGCCTGTTCTGATCCAAGGAAGCAGTCAGTATCAGAGGGTCATGAGGCAACCAAGCCACCATCACCACTAGAGGAAACACAGCACAGTTGCTGAGTCACTTTGGTTTTGTTTTCTGGTGCCTGTTCTGATCCAAGGAAGCAGTCAGTATCAGATGGTCATGAGGCAACCAAGCCGCCATCACCACTAGAGGAAACACAGCACAGTTGTTGAGTCACTTACGTTTTGCTTTCTGGTGCCTGTTGTGATCCACCATAAGCAGAACACCACCTGCTGAGCCCCTCAACTGATAGTATTAATTGTCGAGTTGCAGAGCCAGCTTGAGCGAGCATCACCTTTCTTTGGATGCCAGCATGTCCATCCAGTGGATTGTAATGACACGTTTGCCAATACCAACGACATACACAAATTCATTGTAGGCGTGGTGGACATGGAGAGGAGATGGAAACTGAGGTCACTTCAAGGGTAGGGCATGATGGGTCACAGAATTTGCCGGGTTTTTTTTTTCATGATGATCATTGAAGGTGATAAAGATAATCCTGCTACGTCACAGGAGCTGTTGACTTGAGCAGCACATACATACAGTTGATGAAACTCAACTTTGTTTCCAGCCTTCCCAGTTGAGCCCGTCTCTGTGAAGGAGCTGGCCAGGGTTAAAAAGTTCCACAAATAAATGTGTGTGGTGGGACTTAACCCACAACCTTCCAACTTGCGGCACATGACACAGACAAATGAACTAAGGCATTTGGAGCAGAGTCGATGCAGACAAGATGTTCCAGTGTTCCAGAACCAGTGATGTTCGCAACAAAGGGAACAAAAGTAGAAAAAGCGGGTGAGGAATAGGTTGGACTCCCCAAGAAGAACTACATGATGGGGAAATTAATTTATGGCATTTCAAGTAAAAGTGACAATAAGAGTACTAATGATAAGAGACAGAAAATGAGGGGTGGGGAGGAGGGGGACAAATCTGAAAGGTAGTTTGAAGAGTTTATGAAGTTTATAAACATCAAAACATTGCTTTTGATGAATTGACACGATTGTAACTAATACACTATTGTAATAATTTAAACTGGTCTTGTAATAATTTGAATTGGTTTTTGTTCCCCTTCAAGTTCTGTTGTACATGATTCCACTTTCTTGCCATAACTTTGCTGATGTAGGTTTTTTTGTTTGTTTGTTTGTTTTGATACATTTAAGTACCTGGTGAAAACATTTGCTGCCATCTCACTTGCTTTTATTTAAATACTTGGTGAAAATTAGTACAAAATGTGTTTGCTTATGTGGGATTCCATTCCACATGAGAGAATATAAGTAGGCCTGATTCTGCTGATATGGCTGGCAATATTTTTCTGTTCTGTTTGAGAGAAGTGTGTTGAATGTTTCCAGAAATCTTGGCAACTCTTGAATAGTAAAATCTTGGCAACTCTTGGATAGTATGTAGAACTGTGAGTATGCACAGGGAGGAATCGGCATCAAATCATATGCGTGCTATGGAAGAAATCTCATGATGTATTTATGATGGGTCTGTCTGAGTGTGCACATCTGATGGTTTATTTATGAGAAGCATGTGCAGGTCAAGGGGAATGTTTTATGTTTTAGGGTAACTTGGTCTGTCAGAAGATGTGGCTTTCATGATCAATGAAAAGTATAGGTATGTCTGTGTCTGCATGTGCAGACCAAGTTACTGCATTGCCATGATTTCTGATTTCTCGTCAGAAGCAGTGTAATTATAGCATTTTTTTTTTTTTATAATGTTATCATTTAAATACCTGCAGACACCTAGTTCCATTGATAAACTGGCTTCTAACTCGCACCTCTCCTGTTTTCATTGATTAGGACTTGCTTATGCTGGAACATTACGCAAACACACGGCTCGTGTATACAGTCACTTTGTCAAAGGAAGGGCAGGGGAGAGATGATTCTATGACCCTAAAGCTGGAGTTTTTACATCTGTGATCATTCATATGTAAAAGTCAAACTCGTGCTCACAAACTTTGGTTTTAATATACGTTGTGAGAGACAGATGTACCAGTTCATATTTTCCGAGGGTAAGGCAACCAGCACAATGTCTCTGAGGGCAAAGTTTACCTCACACCACTGTAAACGATAAGAGATGCAGCAGTTGCACACATGCGTAATGCGTATCGGGTTTCTAGTTCCCAGCGACACATAAGAGCATCGGATGTAGGACTGAACGTCATGACAGCGTAGAGTTTCACGTACTTGCTGTGAAGAGACCTGACGAGGAGCTTGTGCCGAGCCAGAGAATTCACATCAGGGAGAATGTCTTCGCATTGGCCTACCTCCTCTTATGTGTCAGTGCATGGTTTGGGATTGTATCACCAGTATTACGCACAACTTGAGGAACCCAGAGACGTCACCGAGAGCTACCAGCTTGCAGCATTCAGTTTCTGAACTGGTTTTCAAATCTTACTGTGACCTAGCATGGGCACTTTTTTTGGGGGGGAACGTCTGCAGCATTAAGTACCTATGCAGGCTTTTATTGTTCATCTTTGTTTTTGGTTGCTTGATGTGATGCAAGTCCCTGTATATGTAGTATAGTGGTTTGGGGTGTAGAATATGCAGTAATGTTTTGGTTTTTTTTTAATGACATCAACATAGTCAGTTTTATATGTATACTATTTCTCTTATCAGCCAGTGAAATGATTAGCTTGTATCTCATTTGGTTTACCTTTCATGCAAGTTTTACGGATAGTTAAAGCATGTGTTGTGTGAGGGTCTGTCTGCTTGCTGTAAGATTGCCTGCAAAGCTGTTGTCCATGGGGTCTCCTCTTAATGTAAGTTGTCAGAAAGTTCTTGAGGTGCTTAGCTTTGGAGCCACATGCCTTAAGTTAATAGATGATATATGCACGAGTGTGTTTGCACATTATGAAACTTGAGTGTCTGCTGAACCAAGATGCCAAGCTGGACCCAGTCGGAAGGGATTGTGAATGGAATGTTCTAGTTCATCTCTTCTCCACAAGCTCCCTGTTTTCTTTTCTTTTTTTCTTTTCTGTATGACGTCCATGCTTTCTTTTCTCATCAAACAAGTTCAAAAGCAGCAAGATGGTAGAATGGTGCAAGAATCCGGCCTCAAAGAAATGAAAACATGTCAGTAGCCTTGCATTGCTAATGAAGTTGAAAATTAACGTGCTGTCAAGGTTTTGTCTTTTATTGTCTCTGCTCCAGATACCCTGCCCCCCCCCCCCCCCCCCCCTCCCCCCAATCCACCCTTTATCATACCAGTTCCAGTACGTCAAGCTCGCATCCTTTTGTCCTGGTTGTGAAGCTTAAGGGTCACTCTGCTAAGTTTCAAGCTTCACAACTAGGACAAAAGGATGCAGGCATGCTAAGTGTGCTGTGAGTTCAGAATCTTTGTCCAGTTCTAACGGTAAACATGGAAATTCTTTGATGTCATTGGTGCTCAGTCTGTTCCTGAACCAGGAGTGTCTTAAAACCCAACGTTTCAAAGATCAAATTATTGTACTTTACAGGAAAGAAAAAGTCGAGAAGGCAATGGAAAGGTCTGATATATTGTGAGCACAAAGTATGCTTGCCTTTTTTCCGTCATGTCTCATGAGTTCTCTCAGTGGAATGTGGACACTCTGCTCTGTCCGGATGCCCCATACAGAGCTGCTTCCAGGATCATCCTGCAGCACCATTGATACGGGCTGTCCACAGAGAGCTGTCAATATCCAGTCATCATCAGGCATGCTTACAGACGAGACACTGTACAATTCAGTGTTCCTCTTGGCTGACCACAGAGAGCTGTCATTATCCAGTCATCATCAGGCATGCTTACAGATGAGACACTGTACAATTCAGCGTTCCTCTTGGCTGTCCACAGAGAGCTGTCAATATCCAATCATCATCAGGCATGCTTACAGACGAGACACTGTCCAGTTCAGCATTCCACTGATGGTATTCAGTGACATCTGTTTTGATCCAGCTAAGGACACCACCTTTTAGGCCCCTGCTGACAAAAATTTCTAGCGGTGTAGTCAGTATGAGTTAGCGTACGTGTGCAAAGGGTGCAGCCATATCAAACCGGTAACCTTTATTCTTGTGTGCGTTTTACAGCCCTGAAAAGGGGCTCTGTGTGGTTGGGTTGGCAACAGTGACTAAAACTTCTATCTTGTCTCCTTGACATGAACTCAGCAAAGGAATGGCACAGAGGGTCAGTGAAAGTGGAGGTCACCACCAGAGTGGACCATGAAGAGCCAACAGTTTTACTCGGGTTCAGTATTGTTAGTCTGAAACTACATGACTGGTCTTACACTTTCTTTTTATCCTTATCTCAGCATCAACCAAGCCAGAGAACTGTAGAGTCCTGCAGTGCTGGTTGGGATGTTTGAGCAGTAAGTGGGTGAAACGTTGTATGATTTTAGACTTCTCATTTGAACTCCTAGTGTTTTCAGCTCACCATACCAAAAAATCTCTTTCAGTGACCATGCTTCAGTTTCTTCCGAAAGCCCGCGTCTGTGATGAGTTTTTGTCTCACTTACTTTGCTTCCAGCATATGTACTTGCTTGTACAGCTTGTTCATGTTTTAGTTCATGCTGGCGTACATGCTGTCTGTGGATGTTGTTCACAGGCATCGCATGGGCTTGGCTTTCTCAGCTCTGACGCAGTGCATAGTGTGTTCCAATCTTGCCATTTTGCTGAAGGCAGGATGGTGTGAGTCTGCAGTTAAGCACTACTACGCATGCAACTCAGGGTGGGGGGTGGGAGGGGGCTGTATTTGCTATTATTTGTTTGGTTGACAAAAGCAAGACTTTGATGTACCATTGTCTTTTTGTTTTGTTTTTGTTCTTATCGTTCATCAGACACAGAAGATTATAGACTGTCTACAGGCCTAAGCACAGCATATATTCCAGATGAAATATGCATGCAAGAACTACTTTTGAAATGAACATCCTGGTGTTATATGAAAAATATGACATGCGCATGGTTTTTGTTTTTGGGGTTGGGTTTTTTGTTTGTTTGTTGTATTTTTTTTTTTGTATTAACCTTTGCTTATAACATTGTGTCAGCAAGTCCCAGTACCCAGTATACATAAAAGTCTGCGTGTTGAATTAGTGCTGTATAGTGTGCATGCATCAGTGTGTGAAATGTAAATTCTCTGCAGGAATGGAGGATTTTTTGGAGTATTCAAAACTGCAGTTTTTTCCTGCAGTAATAAAGGCAGCTTTGGTGTATTTATCTAATTGTACATGATGATAAGCTGTTGTGATTTCCTGTGGAAATTATGTTTTATGTGTATTTGATGCCATTGGTTCTTGTGAGTGTTTATGTGTCTTTTATTTTCAGTCCTTTTTTAATGTCCTTCTGCAAATGTGATGTACACAAGTTCTTAAAGAAAAAACAAGGAAACCATGAAAGTTGTGTTGTTTGCATTGTGTGCAGTTCATCTTGTCTGCTGTATCTTGTTTGAATTGAAAAGTCTGTTTTTTTAATGGGTTCAGTCTTTTCTTTGTCTTTTCCCTCTTTTTTCTATTCCCATAAATTATTTCTCATGTAGAATTTAGTTAATTTTTTATTACTCTTTGGGTAAAATGTTTACAAACAAGTTGTCCTGAACTGTTAGTGCTGAATTTAATGAGTAACAGAAACAAACTGATACAGCATTGCCATATTTTGAGCGCAGGCTTGCCAAAAACACAGTCAGTATGGAAGTTGACAAAAAAGTATATGACGATCATACAATCAAAATAAGTTTTATCTTTTTCAGTTTTGTTTCCATCCACTTTGTTTGGTTACCCTTCCCTCGAAGCTGTTCTTGATTTGCACACACGAAGGGTCAGTGGTGAAATCCTGTCAAGACTCATGTTGTCGAGATAATTCATGCCTGCCATCTTTGGTTAGCTACAATCATCAACAAAGATAAAGTGTTGAAACAGAAGCTAAGCAGTGAAGCTGGTAGAGGCGAGTCAAAGCTGAAGTCAACCAATAGAACTGTGAGGAAACACATGTCCTCCAAAGTACGAGAAAGTATGAGCCCATCGTCAGTTAGCAGATAGCATGCGCATTGTTAACATTGAAGATTTTTTACATCAACCGCCCCTATCAAATGAAGACGCACCAAAGTATGTAGAGTTTCTGCCAAGATTATGTCCACTACCGAATGGTTTGCACATGATGTGCACAGACTCTTGTCCATTGTTTTTTTTTTTTTTTTATCTTTTCAATCCTGACAACATGATCCCATAGTTGCTAACCCTCTCAATTTTGTTCTGGATTTCTTTAAATTAGAAATTATTCCTAAAATCCAGAATTTCACAATTTTGTTTAAAACATGGGGCTTGGGGGTCAGGCTTTTTTTTTTTATATGAATGATAAAGTATTCAAGAAAAAAAAACTACAGATGACGTCACGTGAATGTTGGCAATAGTATGTATGGAAATTTTTTGTTGGTTTTTTTTTTTTTTTGAATGATAAAGTTTTAAGAATAAAGTCCAAATGATGTCATATGAATGTTGGCAATAGTTTGTATGGAAAGTTTACTTTTTAAACCCCACATTTGTGAACCAAAACATTAGGGGGCTAGAATTGCTTTCAGTCCAAAGCTTAACAGCTCCTTCCCCAGCCCCTTCGTCTCCTAGTTTCCGTATTGACTTCAGAAGGTTGTCAGCCATGCCACCTACAACCATACTGTATAATCTGCATTTTAGCATAATCACCAAGGGCATTTCTCAACAGATGAGATCACATAAACCAGGCAACTGTTTACATTTGACCTCTTGGCAGAGGAAGAGGCGTTGCCCTTTGATACTCCTTTATATGCCAGAGCAAAAGCAGCATTTCAGCTCAACTCCTATGCCATGAGATCAGCTCACAGACAATGAAAAACAACAGCAGGTCATGTGGTCAGACCTGAGACGAAAGCCAATGTACCATCAGTACTTTGACCTCCACGTGGCCACTGACTGAATAAATGCTTGCACCATGCCACACATGTGGGGCGACCTCCTATCAGCCTTCCGCTCTCTTGGCAGTTTGGATGAATATCACTTAGCATGTCAGTTAACTTTCAATAGACTTGGCTTCGATACAGTAGGGGTTGGGGACTCAACCGCCAACAGGATTCCATTGTGCTCTTGGTATGTCTCTGTGGTCACGTAAAATTAATGATAATCAATGGATCAGCTAGCTGATTTGAAGTGTGCTTGAACATTCCCATGTTAAGTTCATTGAGAAATTTTGTGCAAAAGAATCCACCAGTTTAAAAATGAAAAAAAAAAAAAAAGAAAGAAAAACATGCAAAATATGTACTCAGGCAATGAGGATGACGGAGAACACATGCTTTTTAAAAATACAAATTTTGATAATAGCACTCCAGATGTAAAACTGGGTTATACAGGTCTGTAGAAGTCTAAAGCTGTTGTATTTCAGCATTTATTATGAGCAATAGCAGCAGGGAAATACCACTATCTCCTTCCCCCTCCCCCCACCGCCCCCAATCATCTGACACTGAAGAGTCTTTGTATACTTGTTTCTATGAAGGCAACAATTGACAAATGAAAACATGAATTGGCACATCTGTCAGCAGATGCTCATCTAAACATTAGTTGAAGGCACACTTAGACTTTATGAACGCATGAGAACATGTGTTCCCACATCTATCAGGGGATACTCAATCTTCTATTATTTGAAGGCACGCACCGACTGTGAATCCAAAGATTGAAGAACGACAAATGACTGGTGTTAAAGAAACAAGTCATACAAATGGCCCTTTTCTTTTTCTTTTTTGCGCGGGAGGGGGTCGTTTTGTTTTAAACATCATGAAGCATCCCAGAATAGGCTCGTGCTTTATCTCATCAGTGCATGGTCCGATGGATGTTTGGGTACAGGTGTAGGACAGCAGGTGAACTCCCAGCAGCTTTCCCTTTCCCAATGCAAGAAAGTTTAGAGAGATGCAGAACAGAGAGGATGTTTCTAATTCAGCCTCTTTCCATTTAAAATCCACTTCATCTTCAAGAAAATAATGTCTTTTACAGGCTAGAGGTAAAAAAGGAGATTTTTCTGATTTTTTTCCTCCCATTTATCACATTGATAGGAAGGGCAGTAAGAAGTTTTATTTGTGACAGTTGGTTGTATCAGTTTGTCGTCGGTTTTTTTCGTGAATGCAAGGTACTTGTTCCTTCTCTGTATAGCAGCAAGTCAAAACAAAGGCTCAAAACGTAACCCCTGAAAAATTGTGATGGCAACAAGCATGTACATTTGTGAAATGTTTAGTCGAGTTCCAGTTTTGTAAATTAATACCGAATGTGTGGTGAATGAGAAACCAGAGATTTTATTTATAGCACTGTGGAACAGAGGTAGAGAGAAAATCAGCAAGCATGGGTAATAATTGGACAACTATCAAAGTATAATTCCTGGATCTTGCCATGCTAAAAGTGAAAATGAACAAGTATCTCCTGTCTTGTTTGGAAACTTATACCCTATTTAGATTCTGATCACAAATTAGGACATGTCAACTTTTTTGTCATAATCAATCAGTATAAATTGTACATACAGTCCACAGTTTAGACAAGCCATCCATTCTGGAGTGACTGTCAATTTGGTCTCCACCCCCACTTCTTTAAGTATCATTAAAATTGTTTTCCCCTTTTTGTTAGCTTTTTTTTTTTTTTTTTCTTTTATTGAGGAATAAGAAATTAAGGAGAATGCCCGGTGCTCTCAGCACATCTGGTATATCTACCATAAGGATGTTGATAGTTTAGCTACTGTGTCCTGAATTGCTTTCATTTCTTTTTTTACGTATCTGACCAGTTCAGGATCTTTTTTTTTCATCCTACACCAGTCTGGACAGCGGTGAAAAGACCGTGTGCTCAGCTAGGCAATAATAGTTAGTAAGAATTAAAACTGCTCACGGGTACCGATAGTTCTTGAATTTCACAAACATGATCAATGCTTCTGTGTACCGATACTTCTTGAATTTCACAAACTTTATCCTTTTTTGGACTAGGAAATATGTTGGGGATTATTGGGTACACAGAACTTCAGTGTTAGCCGAAGATTTCTCTTTTTGGTCACTCTTGTCAACTCGGCGCTTTTTTGTCTTTCTTTCCTGTTTTCTATCATTTTTTGTTTCTTTTTTTTTCAGCTGTTGTGCCATTCTTCCATTCTTCCGTTTTTTTGTGTTTTTTTTCCACTTGAAAGTCTTCTACAAATTTTTCTCAGGTTACAGTTAAATACATGCTAGCTTTTTTGTAGTAAGCCATTGACTAGTTAGTGAAGACTGCAATCTGGAGTGGACACTAGCTGCCCATTCTTCCTTGTCTTGTCTGCCCATAAGGCTCATTTAAGCATTTTTTCTTGTACTTTTTTTCCCCCTTGTTTTATTCTTTAAATGTAAGGAGAAAAATTAAGTGGAATGGTTCTAATGCCGCTTGCACAGCCCAGTTCTCAGGAAAGTCAGTACAGCCTAGTTTATAAGAAAGTTAATACTGACAAATTGTATGGAGCTACCATGTACTGACAAATGGTATAGAGGGCTACCATGTAGTTTTTTATGTCTACAGTTGAGATGTAAAGATCATTCATTCTAGTTGCTTTTCTTTTCTTTTTTTGAGGATGGGACTGAAAAGGCCTTGAATAAGTCGGTTTGATTATAATAAAAGAACTAAGACTATCTGTAGTATGTGATGCTGGAAGTCGATATTTAAAGAGGTAGGTATTACATAAAATCTGTTTCAGCAACCTGTGCACATTTGTGTATGGGAGTTCTCAGTTGTTACCCCTTTCATGTCCACTATTATTCAGGCTGTATATTCCATTAGCCAGCAGCTGCATCCTGATGTAGGACTTCATCTATAGCCTATCAGGACACATTTCTAATGGGGAACTAGGGCAGGAGTAGTAGAAATTTGATCAGAGTGGATGAATGAGGTAGGAAGTTGAGATGTGAACTGATTCAGTGTAGACACTTGAGTACTATCGTGGTATAGGCACTTGAATATAGGCACTTCAACAGAGTTTTATTGCGATCTGAGGACATCTAATACTGCTAATTGCATATGTTCATCTTCAAATCAATTTGTTAGGTTGCAAAAAAACTCTGGTGCCTCACATGAAAATACGGCTTTTTTTTTTTTTCTCTCATTTGCTTCTGTTAGGGAAAAAAGATGTGACTGCAAGGACTAGTATGATTTGTAGTGTCAAAGTATCTCTTATTGCTTCAACTTATCTGTCATGATGCATTTTGTGTCTCACCAGTAACGATTTCCTTTTCTTTGAATTAGGACTTGGCTCATCTATTCCACACTGCACACAGTGTCATAATACATACACACGCACATATGGTTGACGAGACAATAGTTTATTAGAAATTCACAGGCATATCAGGACGTGAAACAGCCATCTGTTCACAAGCGTAGACCCCCTTCACACACCTTTTCCAAATTTTGCTCTTTTTTTTTCTGGGGGTTATATTAAAAAGCTGATTCAGAAAGAAAACCTAACACAGATGCGAACTGTTCAGCACTGTGAAGCAGCTTGGCATTTACAACAGTGCTTTAGGCATTCATGTATATCCTGGGTTTTTCTATTATTAAACCATTACTAGCTTTCATAACAACACACCCAACTTTGTCCTTGTTTTGATTTGTTTTAGTAGAAAAGAATCTAAGCCATGAAAGGTTAGTGCAACAAAAACATTCACCTCTTAATGAAGTTAGACGCACTGTAATGGTGAACTAACCTGTCTGCCTCTGGATGAAAAGTGAACAAACTAAGGTGGCAACTTCTAACCCTGCAGCTTTTAATGAAATGAAAAAATTCAAGGTGAGGCATAGATCCTGTACTTTAGTGTCTGACAATATTGGTCCCCTGCCGTGTCAATGCATCTATATCCCGATACTGCAGACTAGCAGCTGACAAATCTGTCAGCTGAATGGGGAAGAAAAGAAAACGCAGGTTTTCCAGAATTCCGCATCCTTGCAAGTTCTGTCTTCAGCATGCCAGCATGCACTAGGCAGAACCTGCAGAGCGAAGGAGGACAAAACTGATAACCTCTATAATCTGGAATGTTAACAATTTAATCATAAGTCTCATACCAAGTCTGATAATCTTCACCCAAAGTTCTTCTCATTTTCCTATGCTGAAGATCTACTGTCGCCAATCACTACCACATGGCAGGGGATGCAGTCCGAGTCTGATACATTTGCAATCGTGAAAACCTGAAGTTCATTACCCGTGAGAAGCAATACAACTGCAGGAGATAGCTTAACAGTCCTTATACTGTGTGTATGCGTGCCTTGGAAAGCGACACAAGTAAACTAGAGACAAGCAAAAAACACTCACCCTTTAGTACTTGCCAATTTAGGTGCAAGTGTCTTACATCATAAACCCAAAGAACTTACATTCAAATATTGTTTGCATGTATTTGCGCCATCAGTTTGTTCCTTTGTTTATTTACTTATTTAAGGTTATTTTTGTGTTGCCCACTGGATAATATGCCAACATATTTAAAACTTTAGCCTTTTTGCTAGAGACGTGTAGCATATATAGAAACAATCCATAGAGCCGTTTTTCACTTGCAAGCTGAAATTCTTTCTGTCCTCCAGAAAAATATCTTAACCCCTTCCAAAAGGTTAGCGGTTATTGGGGGAGAAAACAAGAAATGGCAGAAGCATGTAGATCAAGGACAATCTCCATCCCTCTTTTACTCTCTCCTTTGATCTTTCAAGGAACACCTTTGCAATTTCATTTTTGTGCGAGTGCAATCTTTGAAGATTACTGATAATATGAGAGTTATTTCTAATCCTTGTATGTTTCTGGCCATTCTAAGTAAGATCCTTTGTAGCCAACTTTTATACCATAGGTGTAAAGGATCATCCTTTGAACACATATGTAGGTCGATTCTTTTTTTCTTTAGTGACTGGTCTTAGCAAACCACGAGACCAAACTCCTGCATGATACAGATCCCTTTCTGAAGTTAACTCCCTTTGCATGGAACCCATTAATTCACACTCTGGTTTTCATTTTGAAGCAACAGAAGAGTTGAACCATGTACAAATGAATACAATTATGTAGCATCAGACACAAGCAGGCATTCAGGTGGCATGTAATCAGAAAGGCATTACAATGCAGCATGATTGAAAAGTTAACGTCTTATTTGTCATTACACCAGTCTGAAAAAAGGACTCTGAAGTGATTATAATGAAAGTCTCTTGACAAATTGCTGCCACTTTCGAATGAATCAGTATGATCATATGGAATCTAAAAAAAAAGAAACAGACCCTTTTAAGCAACATGACTGAAATATGTCCAGAAACACAGGTTAAACAATCATGTAAGTATAGTGTCCTGCACTACAAGAAGCAATTACAACTTAACGATTCAAGAAGCAACACAAATGAATGCCGAGGAAAAATGACATAATATGTAAATGCACATCCATAATATGCGATTATCAAGTTGCGTGGCATCTGTTCCAAGAGGGCAAAAATGATTTATAAGCAACAAATGTCCCTATGAACACAAAAATATGCACACATACACGCTTTGCTGCAGACAACGATCTGGTGCACTAATGTACAGCCTGACGCTGCCTTCGTCGGATTTTGATGATTTTCAGGCACATCAAAATGTAGACAAGAGATTCAAAACATTTTTCACTTGTTTTGATTTAAATGACATCTGAATAAGTACACTGTGATACATCTGTTACTCTTCCTTAGAAATTGAGAGTTGAAATCAATTTTGCAACAAGCAGAAGGGTGGAGAAATGGCAACAATTTCTTTCAGTCCTATCAGTCCCAAATTTTGACGGTTGTTCATGCATGCTGATGCTTAAACCATATAGCGGACAACTTGTGGAACCGCAGTTTTGTCAGAATGAAAGAAACAGGCCACTGGACAAAAATGTGTTCGGCACGGAAGATGATACAACAGTGTATAGTATGTAGACAACAGTCCTGCTCTCCTCTGGACTCCACCTCCAGGAAAACGCCAACAACAACAAAGGCAGCAAATATTTTTCAATGGCATGCAAGAAGGGGATATAAACTGTTACCCAAAACATGTCTACACCGGGCAACATCCGTAAATACAAGTCCATGTTGCTGTAACCCATGTCCCCCGACCGGCAGGAGACATCGTCATCATCATCAGGGGAAGAAACAGGATGCAGGACAGTGGCGAGTCCTGCTGGCACCAGTCCTGCATCCCCAGAGCTCCAGGCCCTGCGCCGGCCGTGCAAGCCGACGGTCCACCACCGAGGGACAGCCCGTAGTCACTGCAACATCGTCAAACCTGGCCGGCAGGTCTAGGAAGGTTGCCGGGTGCTGCCCGCAGCGACCCAGCCCTTCTGGACATGGCAATATGCCATACACATGAAGAGAGTAAGCGTGCTCTTGGCCAAGCATGCTTACACCACCGGCCTACTGCGAGTCTTGGAACAGCATCACACCTGCAATGCAAATGGGACTCTTAAATGACCTGTCTACCTGCATAGGAAATATAAATATCCTAAGAGTCACAGTAAATAAAAGCAGCATCAATATTTACTTTCAAAGGGAATGTAAATTTATGGCGAAACTGTTCTGGCTTGACCTCTACAGTCTTAACAAAATTTTGAAAGAATTGTTGGGATCGAATCAGCAACATGAAAACAAACTCTTAATTTGATAACTGATCTCAGGCACTCCTGTGAACTATTCCCATCCTAGTAACCATCAAAATATATTCAAATCAGAGTCAAAGAACATTGAAATCAGAGCCAAATAAAAGTGCTTGTGTCATGACAAGTACAACGCTAGCCTTTGACATCTTCAAGAGTGCCATCAGATTTGAGCCAATAAAGCGGATACATTTAAAAACTATGACTTGCGTCTGAAGAAGTGTGGAAACTACACCACTGCAAGTGTCAGATTATCTCTTGAATCATAGTGCATTTGGCTGACAAAAAAAGGTTTCTTCTTATAAAACTGTAAGTGGCTTCAGATTATCTCTTGAATCATAGTGCATTTGGCTGACAAAAAAAGGTTTCTTCTTATAAAACTAAGTGGCTTATCTTTTCTTTTACAACACTACTTGCATTCACCTACAATCAGAATGAATGCGTCATCAAAAAAAGCCCAGACTTACCACTGTCTGAAGCCACTAATGACAGAAGCTTATCGAGTTGATACAACTCATCCTCCTCACTGATCCCAGGCACATCCTGGGGGGCTTGGGCATTGAAGGGGGCAGGGACAGGGCCAGAACGAGGGGCACAGCCATGCTTCTCTCCATCCTTTCCCTTCGACAAACCGACCGGCTTGTTCACCTTGTCCACAGCCTCCTCACCGGTGCTGTCCTCCTCTCCAGACAGGTCTGAAGGAGACACAGGGCTGAAGCCTTCCCGAGGGCGGCCCAGACCAGCACCGGGCAGCATGAAACTGTCCAGGTGACCAGTGCCACAGATCTGACCTCCCATCCAGCTGCACTGCAGCTGGCTGGAGTTCAGCTTCTCAGCTTCAGCCGTGGCCATGGGTGGTCCCTGCAGGTTGTCCAGGTTCAGCTGAGTGGCTGTCATCTCTCCAGAGACGAAGCTGAGCAGTTCCTCCAGCTCCCTGAAGTCTGCTTCTGACTGCTGCACCTGCTCAGCTTTCTTCTGTGCTCCTTGGCTCAGCTGCCCACCAGGAAGAGATCGCTCTTGATCCATGGCTTCAGCCTCCAGCTTGATGTGCGCAGTCTGTGCATTCACGGAAGCTGCTTTGAAGACGGGCTGAACTTCCAGACTAGCTGTTATCTCTTGCAGAGTGGTCTGCCACTGCTTTGTCTTCTCCACATCCATGGCTGTGAACTGTTTGCCGGAGTCAAGAAAGTGGAAGAAAGTTTCTATGTCAGAAGCATCCATGACGGGAAGTTCCTTCCGACAGCTGGCGTGGCAACATTCTTCAACACTCTGCTCCAGCTTGATGCAAGTCCCGTTGCGTGACCGGGCAGTGGTAGGGTTCTTCATCTGAACAAAAGCAGCCAGCTGTCCCAAATCTTTCGGAACAGCAGCATTAGGTGTGACTGCCCCAGGTTTTATCTTGATGGAAGTTCTTGTGGTCTGTGGATCTGGAGACGAAGCAGGAGATGAATCCGGGGTGAGGAAGGACTCGGGGACGACCACCTTGAGTTCACTTTGAGGTACGACTTGTTCTGTCCCCTGATAGGCAACTGAAGCTGTCAGCGGTGGTGACAATGAGCCCCGACTTGGTGGGGAGGCCAGCATGTAAGCCTTCACATTCTGCTGATGACTGCCCAACACAGGAAGGGCATGGGCAACCTGGTACTGACCGTGGGATGTGACCTGAGAGGCTGCAGACCAGCTGTAGGCTCCAGGCACGTTTCCGCTCATCTTGAACTGGGAAGACTGCAGAGGACTGGTGCTAGCAGAGTGCTCTACACGCTGTCCACCAGCGGGGCTCCTCCTGGTCCTGGGGTTCTCATCCAACTTGGGCACCTTGGCTGGGTGGCAGGGGCCCTGCAACTTGCGCTTCAGCATCTGTTTCAGTTTGTCCGTGTGGCCGGACGAAGAGAGCACGGCTGTCGGGGAGGAGGAGGATGGGGGAGGAGGACTGTGGTGATAAACGCCTGTGGGCTGCTGGCTGCCAATGTAGCCTGCCGCGGGCATGGCCTGATGAGGCTGCGCCAGAGCCTGACAGGGGGTCATGGGATTGGACAGGCTAGGGCCAGGGAGGGCCATGGAGGAGGAGGAGGAGGAGGAGGCAGGGGCCGGCACCCAGCAGACACGGTCGGTCTGCAGTGTCTGGGGCTGACCCATTGTGGCGGTGTTCCATAACTCGGCAGTGCGAGGCGGGTACAGTGAGAACATGTGGCTCTGCATGCGGACCTGGAATGCTTCATCCTCACTGCAACAGACACGTGCACTCCGTCATATTACAGTCAAATCGATCTGTATACTTAACGCAACATAAATTATCAAAACATGTCTAGAATAAAGAAAATGCAATAAATTTTTTTTTTTATGAAAAAAAGTCTCTCAAGCAAAACCGAAGATGAATTTTATTTGAGATTAAGAAAATAATGCCTGAGAAGAAAAAAATGGCATTACTGGCCACAAAATACTTTTCAGTTGATTACAGTGCTCAAGTCTACTTTCAAAGGTTTTACTTTCTTTCCAGTTACATGTTGCCAGTTGTCCCTGGACTAATCACTGCTGATACCTTTATTAAGCAGACCACAGACCAGGTACTAGAGCAAACAACAGACATGAAAGCAGATCACAAGACCAACTTAACAACATGAAGCAGAGGGTACGACAGACAATAAAAGCAGACAACAGGATAGTCATTACGACACACAGCGGCTGACCTGATAACCTGATTGATGCAGACGATCAGTCCATCGTCATTCTGGGAGTTGGTAGATTGACGCACTTGCATCACCATATTCACCCACAGAATCTCCCCCTTCATCGTCAGCATCCGGACCGTCATCATGCAACCAAGCTCATGGTTTGCACGCATCACTGGAAAACAGGAAAAAAAAGAAAGGTTGGTGAACCATTATGATAACCATGGAGAGAATGCTCAAAGCAACGTACTAGTTAACTGGCTCATCTTCTGACCAATCGATTCCTTTCCTGCTCTTTATAGCCCAGCTGACTGCAAGGAGCCATGTCAGGCCGTCATCCTTTGGTCATCTGACCAATCACATTTTTTGTGTCAGTGTCATGGAAACGATTACGACTTGTCTGATGAAAATTGGTTCTTTTTCTTCTTTTTTTTTCTCTGTGCACATGCGTGTGTGCCAATAGTTCCTGCTGTTTTGTGTGTGTGTGTGTGTGTGTGTGTGTGTGTGTATGTGTGTGTGTGTGCAAGTGTGTGTGTGTGTGTGTGTGTACAGACATGTAATCATTGATGAACACTGCACACCAGAATAAAATATATCAACTTACGCTCATCAGAATAAAACATATTAATCTGCATTTAACTCATTCAGCCAAAACAATGGCGTGGACACCAGCCCAGGAACAACTTACACAGAACATGCTTCTCCCGCGCCTCATGGATGTCTTCGGGATGCAGCATGGAGTACCAGGAGGTTCTACAGATCTCCTCTGTGGAGCAGCCCAGGTGATATTCAGCTCTGAAACACACAAAGTCAGCTTCTTCAGTTGTTGTTGTTGATGTTGTTACAAGTCTTTTTCAAATGTTGTTGCGGTTGTTGCTGTTGTAACAAGTCTACTTTTTCAACTGTTGTTGTTACAAGTCTACATCTTCAGTTGTTGTTGTTGTTACAAGTTTACTTCTTCCATTGGTGTTGTTGTTACAAGTCTACTTCTTCAGTTGTTGTTGTTGCAGTGTGTGTGTTGTTGTGTGTGTGTGTGTGTGTGTGTGTGTGTGTGTGTGTGTGTGTGTTGTTGTTGTTGTTGTTGTTGTGTGTGTTTCTGTATGTGTATGTGTGTGTGTGTGTGTGTGTGCACGCTTGGAGTTTTTGTTTGTTTTGTTGTTGTTGTTGTTTGTTACAATGGCCGTTTCTGCAGACATTAATCACTCATTTTCAGATCTATGCTTCTTCTAATGCTCTCAATTTATTTACACCATCTCTAAAGTTCCATCAAATTCTTGAATCATGTTTTGTCAACCAGCCCTATGAATCCAATAAGAATATTAATATTTGACTCTATTTTCCACTATACTGTCACCTGTAAGGACATGGGCCATAACTTTTATCTTTATTCTCAATTTCTGCCCTAAGGATGTGAACTAGCCATGAATAAGTTGTCAGTGGTAAGGACACCTCTTGTTGATTTTCCGCTTGAATACAAACTCTAGAAGATCCATTATGGGGATGAATTTTTTGCTTTGTGTCAATTCTAAGAACACAGATTTATTTAATGTTTGGTTTCTATCATCTGGCATATAAATATGCCCCATTTAATTTCAGTTTCCGTTAGTATAATGTCAGCCTTTGCAATAAAGGCTTTTTTTCTGCCAGCTCTAAGAACACATGCCACTCTGTTTTAATTCTTAAGTCAGTCTCAAAGATATGTCATCTTCCCTCAACGCTGGTATGTATCTGGAGATATATACCATTTATGTTCAGTTTAATGTTGGAAAACCAAGATCGTTAGTTTATTCACCTGTTACAGCAGAAAAAAAGGCGATTCATGATACGAAAAACTATGCATCACAACACACATCAACAGCAGTTCATTAACATATGTAAATTATTTTCTGCAACACTGGCATCATCCTTATAAAGGAGAGAAAAAAAAATACTGTTACAACTAGAAAAAATCTATTGCCATGTGACATTTACCAAATGACAGCTAGCAGACGGTGTCAATGTTTCTCTCTCTCCCCAAGTGTTGACGTGGAGTTGGCAAAATGAAGAATTACAAAAATCAGATTAATTCTGTAACATGTCTAGTAAAAAAAAAAAAAAAAAAAAATTTTTTAAACCCTCACAATTTGGCACCCATACATGAACATCTGTTTTGACAGAATGGGGTCAGTCATGCATGCATGTGTCAAATTCTTCTGTGCGTGTGTGTGTATGTGTGTGTGTGCGCCCTCTCCCTGAATACCATTTACCCATGATGGCATCCGCACCAGACGCCCCACCGACTGTACAGATAAACACCAACTTCCAACAAATCAACGTCACAAGCACAACACAAAAACCAACTTCCAACCAATCAACGTCACCGACACACAACACACAACTTTTTCCTACAACCAAGCTGCAGACACAAGAAGCTGCGCATCACTCACGTCTTGGTGACCTCCAGGAAACTCATGTCCATCTGGTGCACCGTCTTGAACACCATGGTGTTGCTCTGGATCAGACTCTCCTTCAACTCTGGAGTGATGAGCGGGAGCAGGTGGCCATGAACACGTACTTCTGCGGCTGCTGCTGTGACTGCTGGCTGGTGGAGGGGTCCGAAAGAGGGAGGAAGTGACCCTTCACATGCATCACCTGACCGCACACAAAAAGATGAAAGCTTTAGTTCTCTTGTTTAAAGTATTGTAGGAGGACTGAAATGCCTCTTTCTGTTATTGAAGTGGCTACAAACAGCTGTATTATTGTCTGCTCCGACCTAACTTACACATCAGATCTGTTTACCCTCACTTTTATTGGTGTACTTTTCCATTAAAAAAAATTAGTACATTTTCTCAACATTGGTATACATCTTCAAATTTTTGAAAAGTTGTAGGGGGGGAGGCGGTGTAGGGGAGGATGTACATTTTTCACTTTTTTGTAAAACCAGAGGAGGCGATTGGGGAAAGAGGGAAAATATGTTTGTGCCTATGACCAACGATCAGAGCCGTTTCACTGCATTAACTACAGTACTGAATAGCTTCTTCCGATTCAAATTTTCTTCACAGCTGGTGCACCAGCATACCTGGCACAAATTTGCCCCCTCTTGCTGGTTTTTGCTTTTTTCGATATTTAAGGGCCTACAGTGCCCCGCTGTTGGGCCTATGTATTGGCATGCTGTTGACAAAACAGGCACAGATAAACACGATTTCACACTCGAGAGTTCGTAAGAGTTGTTGCTCTTTGGACAAGGCACCCAAACTGGCACACCAAGATAACTCTCTGGTTATACTTTTTAAGTGTGACAGCTGCTCAAGAACTTCATGTCTAGACATTTTTCTGACTTTTTCTTTTCGATTATATTTTTGTCAAGCATGTGTACGAATTATGGCAAAATTGTATGGGTAAACAGGTCTGACACATTTGTAGGTTTTCAATCAACTGTTCAAAAGTCTGGTGATTTAATCAAGTTTCTTTTCAAACCATTGACTTGATACAATACAGTATCATGGCCTGTGGACCTGCCCACCACTGAAACGTGTTCCCAGGTCTGCAATGGAAAATGTGTCTGTTTTAGTTCCTGTCCTATAAGTATATGAGGAAAAGAATTCTGTCAGCTGATTTATTATTACCATCACCAACGAATACCAGTCAGGTGCAAATGAGTCACTCCAGTGTTCTACTCAGAATGGTGAGGCACTTTAAAGGAATTAACAAAACCAACATTTCTTTCCAGCCAAGTTCATCATTCCACTCCAAATTCACAGAAAATATTCAAGACAAGCCATTAACATTCTCAATCTCCAATCCCCACAAACCCTCTGTCTTTGACAACTCTCCTGTTCCACTGTTCCACCATTTTCACGCTTCATCCCCCCCCCCCCCATCCCCCCTATTTGAATGCTACACAGTAATGATTCATGACGTGCCATTTCCATCCCCCTCTACCCCCCTCTCAACTTTCCTCCACTACCCCCACTGTTCCCCCATCCTCTAAGCAAGCACTGGAGGCAGTTTGGTTGGGAGCAGTTAAAGAGGGGGGGGGGGGGGGGGGGCTGCAGTAATCTGAGTCAATTATCATCACAATACTGATTAGGGTTAAAGGAAAATGATGCCGCTACAGGGAAGAGAGGAAAAAATGCCGAAGCTTGCAGAAGCCATACAATCTTTCAAAGACAATGCGTGACTGAGACTTTCTCCCTATGCGTGCACGCATGCTTCATGCAAACGCCTGAAGCCATTGACATCCAGGGGCTTTGGATAAGGGAAGGGGAGTGGGTGTAAGAGGGGAGGTAATGATGATTACTGCTAATCATAATGTCATTGAAATATTGTTCCTGTGCATGTCCCACGGCTTATCTTGATTCCCTTTCTCAGCTGGAAAATGCCTGATGACAGAGAAATCCCCACCCAGCCTCTGACATTTTACAGTGATGCACCTAACTACCACCACACCGCTCCCCCTCAATTATCACCTGCCAGTAATTCTTTTTATGTCTCATATTTATATTCATCCTGCGTGTTTGTGTGTCCACAAACAACCCGTTATCTATTTTCCAAAATAAAACTAGTCATTTGATTCCAAGAGCAGCAACCAATCAGAAAATGCAACGTTCTGGCTTCACACTATCGGACTTCTTTTGTCCAATCATATGCACTTATCCAATATCATCCATTTATGTATAAAGGTCAGAGGAAGAAACAAATGAATGGGATGGTGATGGGGTGTGATGGCAATCAGATCAGGAATAAAACAAGCGCTGAGACAGTGAGTGGATGAAGAGACCGACAAGAAGATGAAGGAACAGAAGTGGGGTGGGGGTGGGACAGCGTTCTTTCCCTTATGGACCAATTTAAAACAAGGGTTCCCTGGTTTACTGCAAGAGGGTGGTCCTCTGTGAGAGAAGTGAACATTTGTTTGTAGAAGAACTGAAGGTTTTGCGATGAAGAAATTAAAAACTTAGATTACAACTATTAGAAAGTTGTCAACAATTCACTCTAAGCTGACGCCAATGCGAGCATCAAGTAAGCTACTTGTAGATTAACAACTGCCACCTCACACACACACAGTGGGCCGAGTTGAATTTGACATGCAAACATGTAGGTCACACACACACACACACACCCCCTGAGCCATGAAGCACTACCCCTGTCAGCTACACGACACACAGGCCTGTGACACTGACAGGATAACAGACTATCACATATCGTTAAAAGGCCCAGCAAAACCACTCTTGCCGTTTGTCATGGTTGGTCACACTCGGGCATGTGCGTAGTTGGGATTGGAGAACAGAGAAGAACAGTGGGGACTGCAGAGAGTTGGGGGAATGAGGAGGAAGAGGAAGAATGAGGAAGAAGGGGATGTATTCACAGAGAGAGAGAGAGAGAGAGTTGCTATACAGAGAAAGAGGGGGGAGAGGCGAGATGTTCATACTAATTTTGGTTGTTTTTTCTTTTTTGTTTCCTCCTTTTTAGTAAATAAATGCAACAATTTGAAACAATTATCGACTGCACACTTTTAGATATTTGTGTGGTGTCAAACGTTTCACGTTTCTAACCATGCACAAGGAATTTCTACCTTCTTTGGCAAGCTGTGAGAAAAATGGACAGTTCTTCCTTTTTTTTTTTTAATGAGAGAGAGTACGGGGGACACTGCAGCTTATGAATAACATGGAGAGAGAAAGCGAAGACATGACAGAGACAGAAACACAGAGACAGACCGAGGGGGGGGGGGGGGGGGGGGAAGGAGGAGGTGGTGGAGTTTGGTTCAAGTCGTGAAGATACAAAGAAATAAAGCACCTTTTCAAGATGCAGTGAAAAACCCCTGCCGCTGTGAAGGACGTCTATTTTCAGTCGGTAACAGAAACTGGTTTGCCGTTCCTGGGACAGTCCCAGGGCGTTGCCCGTTTTCTATACACGTTAAATCCGGGTAATTCAATACCTGTTGGCCTCATGTCTTTTTTTCATCTTTCTTTTTTCACTTTTTTTTTTCAATCACAGTTCCCAAGTGAGCATGATTTTCTCTCTCCCTCTTTTAATTACAGTCCAAAGTACGCAATCTCTCTCTCTCTCTCTCTCTCTCTCTCTCTCCAACAATTCATCAGCATGGTGGGGGTGGGGGGGTGGGAGGGGGGGGGGCAGTGCGTGTTCTTTTACATGCCACATGAGCAGTGTGCGCTATTTTGCATTGTTTGTACGATGGTATAAACATGTAAGAACCTGTCAGAAAGCATGCATGCATGCAATGTGTTGTGCGCGTATGTGCACGTGTATGCGAAAACATGCATGCGTAAGCACATGCGCTGAGAGGGGGGGGGGTACCTATGTGGTGTACTGACAGCAAAGTGTTGTAGTAAAGCCTTGGAAAGCAAGCCCGTCTGGAAAATGTATAAGGTGTTTTTTCGCATATATCTGTTTTTCTGTCACACTTTCATAGATCTACCATGCGCAACAGAACTAGAAATATGCATCAATCATTCACACACACACACACACACACACACACACATGAACAAAATGATCCCATGACCGACCAGTCAAACAACTCATGCTGTCCGCACTCACCTTGACGTCACCGAAAGCAGACTGACGCTTGAGCGTCCGCGACATGTTCATGCGGCAGAAGAAGGCCACCTCGGCAGCGAGGTCAGGCTGGGCCTTGCCGCCCTGCAGCAAGTGCGCCCGCACACTGGCCTCGTCCCGCTTGTCCACGATGTCGTACAGGCTGTCCCCTTGGGTTTTCATGTCCACCTGTCCGTCAGTCAGCGTCATAATCATCTTCAACATCAATGGCATCAATCTGTCCCCCTGTCTGTCAGCGTCCAATTGCTTATCACTGTCGTCACCGTCATAATCATCTTCAACATCCATGGCATCAATCTGTCCCCCTGTCTGTCAGCGTCCAATTGCTTATCACTGTCGTCAACGTCACTGTCATTGTCATCGTCATCATCCATGGCATCAATCTGTCCCCCTGTCTGTCAGCATCCAATTGCTTATCACTGTCGTCAACGTGATTGTCATCATCATCATCCATGGCATTACTACTTCCTACGGTCAGTATACCTGCCGGTTAAGTATCTAGCGGAGCAATCCCTATGATCGCTCCGACCCCTTCCTCCTCAGTGATAGTGTATTGTCAATCTGTCAGTGCCACGGGAAGCAGCGTTTATCATTATTCATTGTCATCATCATCACTGGCATCGTCACAGTCGTCGTGTACATGTTCATTTACATGGGACATGAGGGGGTGGGGGGGGGGGGGGGGCAGAGAAAGAGAGACACACAGAGAGACGGATTTAAAGGGGAGGAGGGAAGAGAGAGAGAGAGAGAGAGAGAGAGAGAGAGAGAGAGAAAGAGAGAGAGAAACAGACAAAGAGACAGACAGACAGACAGCGGGAAGGGGAGGAGGGAAGGTAACAAAGAGCCAGAGAGCAAGGCCGCGAGAGAAATATTATTCTCGAGGATTAACATTCTTCCATCTGACCCCGACCCCCCGTTGCCTTACCATTGAATGTCCCAAATAGTCGGTGACATTTTCCGAAATGTAGACCAGCTTGCCTTCCCTCGTGGTGATGAGGAGGAAGCCCGTCAGCGCCTGCACAATTGACACCTCGTTATCAGCGTCAGCGACTGCCGCCCTGGCCTCGGTATCATGGTGAGTGGGCCTCCCGGGTCGTTATTGACCCACGGACAGTTACATGGACACTCGCTCCACCCCCCAGGTTTGCTCTCTCCTCTCTCTCTCTCTCTCTCTCTGATATCCATGCGCGTGTGTACGTACATGCGTGCGTGTGTGCGTGCATATGTGTATGAGTGTGAAACAAGAGTGAGAGAGAACAACAAACATAGACAGACCGACGGGCCGGCACATAGACAAAAATTCCGACAGACAAACAGAGAGAGGGGGGGGGGGGGCGGAAGAGGCTGAACGGCAGGATGGATGGGGGTGGAGGGAGGGGATAGTGCAATAAACTTAAATGAATGGGAAGGGGGAAGAGAGAGAGAGAGAAGAGAGAGGAGAGAGAGAGAGAGAGCGAGCATGCATGTACGTGAGCATATGCGAGTGCGTGCGCGCGCGCGCGCGTGCGCGCCTGTGTGTGTGTGTGTGTGTGTGTGTATGTGTGTGTAATATGTCAGTCGTATGTATGTGTCCCCATACGCGCGCGCCAGATTATGTACCGCGTGTGTGGTGTGTGTGTGTGTGTGTGTGTGTGTGTGTGTGTGTGTGGGGTGCATCCAGATTTTTCAGCGAGAGAGAGAGAGAGAGAGAGAGAGGAGAGAGAGAGAGAGAGCCAATGTGTGTGTGTGTGTGTGTGTGTGTGTGTGTGTGTGTGTGTGTGTGAAAGAGCGGGGGAGGGAAAGAGAGAGACATGAAAACTCGGCGCGCGCGCGTACACAACACACACACACGGACACAATGGCTGACGCATGGACGGCAGCGTACCGAACGCTCATTGGATTGATTCTCATCGTCACATGATGTGGGCCTACTAGCTAATCGCGCTCGGAATTTATCACTCCACTCTGTATCCCTTCCAACACCTCTTGCTTTCACCAATCCCCATACCGAGAACGCCACTTCCTCGTTGGCAGCTCTGAACTGGGGCGGACGTAGAGAATATAATTTGCAAACGCATTAGTCATACTGCAGTCGTACGAGGTTTGCCCATCCCACCCAACCTGTCAAGGTGAGAAATGTCCGTCAGAAGCACGGGACAAATACGCGCTATCTTTAGCTCAATGACGCACTGGTCCTCTTCGCGCCAATCATTCGAACGGCTGTCCTGATATTCTTTCCGGCGTTTAGGCTTTGTAGGACAGATAAGGACATCAGAGAGAGAGAGAGAGTGAGAGCGACTCTGTGTGTGTGAGAGAGAGCGCGAGAGGGGGGGGGGCGGCGACTCTGTGTGTGTGTGAGAGAGAGAAGGGGGGGGGGGGGGCATTTATCTACTCACTGATCTTTCCATGCACCGCCTGCAGCCATTGTGGATCGCCATTGCGTGGTCTGTTGAGAAGAAACCCTAACGTGACCGCCGTAATTATCAAGATTAAAAGCCGAGTGTGTGTGTGTGTGTGTGTGTGTGTGGCCCGTGTCCTTAACACGACCTTGTAATTCAGGACCCGGTCCAGGATGGGTCCGACCCCTGTGGCACAGCTTATCTCTCATCGCCATCCGGGTCACACTCGACCTTTCTGAATCAAGCGCTGATTAACCCTTTCACCAGCAGCGTATTTAGGCCTACCGTCAAACGCAAGCCTTGGCTCAAATACCCGTTTAACACTTCATTTTTGAAAGAATGAACGTGTTCCGAAACCGTGGGGTATGGGACAAATAAAACTGCCCGTTTCTGAATCTTTAACCGGCAACTACCGTTTCTGTTCCTTATTGCAAGATTATTTCAGTATTTGCACGTGCGCATTCGTGTGTTCACGAGTTTTGGCGGGCAATAAAAGAAGTCAAACATGAGCAGTGTTTCCGCTGAATGTCCCTAGACTACTTGCAGTCTGTCCCTGTGTCACAAATGCAACTGAAATCTGGATCGACCGACCTCTCGCAACGTCAAGTAAAATAAACAGTGATAGCTTCTCGGGTCCAACTTCTTCCTTCCAAGTCCCACGGGCCGGTCTCAGTTGAACCGCTAATAATTGGTGCCGACATCGAACACAAGCTTTCTGCCGAGTCCTACTAACCCACGAAAAATGCAAAACCGCGAAGCCACTTTGTAAACTTACGTGGGCCCTTTACTCTAACAGCTGACCGAACGCTAACAGCGATGCACACTCCCTTGCGGATGTAACCTACTCATTCTTTATTACCACAACCGCGCGCGTGGCACGTGACGTCCGTCACAGAGCCAGTTACAGCTAATGCAGCCTTCAGCGAATTTTCCACGCACGGGAAGATGCTGCTTACCGGAATTATATAATTGGTATGCCATCTCTCTCTCTCTCTCTCTCTCTCCTCTCTCTCTCTCTCTCATAGTCACCAGGGATAGTGAGGACAGATGCACTGAGCCGGTTCCCACTAAAAAGTACACCAGACGATACCGTTGTATAATTCATTCCTCAAGAGGGGATGGGCGCATTATTATGTTCCGTAACCCCCTAAAATCGTATTTTCTTTTAAACATTCTTTCCTTTGCGGTATATTCCATACCAAGTGCACTGATTACAAGACATATTTGTGATTAACCAGCAAAAGTGCCAAAAGTAAACGCAAAATGCTCTGTTTGGGACGGCTGTAAGGATGCGGTGCTGCTGTAAAATAAACAGCAGTGAATCCAGCGCATATTATGCCCTGAGACAACCGTAACACAAAGCTTGCAAGTTCTCACCGCCAAGACTCGGTTCGGGTCACTGTCCTGGAACAACTGCTGAGACAATATTTATCAATGTCAGAACCTGGGTGACAGCGTCGACAGTTCCCAGTCAGTGACGGAGGCAGCCGGGGGGGGGGGGGGGGGGGGGGGTTTACAGACTGAAGGGAAAGAGAGAGCGGAGAGAAGTTGAAGGACAGAGGAGGAGGGGCAGGGGGTGAGGGAGTGGAAGAAAACTGACGCAGGCTAGGACTGAGAGAGAGAGACTGATTGATTGATTGATTGACTGATTGATCTTTAATACACAAGGATGGAGATTTTAGGCCAAAGCCTAGTCTTACAATCTGTCCTTGTCATGCATACATTATTTCAGCACATATTCATACTGACAATTCAACATAACATGGTAATCTCATTCTACAATGATAAGCAAACAATTCATAAAAGCACTAATGAGATGGGGGGTGGTAAAACAGAAGGAAACTTACAAACAAACAAGACTACAGAGAGAGAGGTCAGAGGAGGGTGGGGAAGAGAGAATGGTAGATAGGGGGAGGAGAAAAGGGATGGTAGACAGAGTGGGGATGAGCGATTTTAACGGAGTAGGTTTTATGTTTAGACGATTTATTCAAAGTATGGTTCACAGAAGACTTTGCGAATGGGCGCTAATCATTGTAATTGAATAATTTAATTACTGAGACATAAAATGTTTATGCAAATGTTCCTTGAAAAGTTTTAAAGTATTCATGTTTTGTTGATTCGGTGGAAGTGAGTTCCAGACATACGGTCCAGAGTAAGCTAGGCTTGTTTTGTATAGATCAATGCGTGGGTAGGGAAGAAGGAATTTCGTCGAGCCAGAAAAGCTGTTCGGTCTTGAGAGAGAGAGACAGAGAGAGAAGAGAGAGAGAGAGAGAGAGAGAGAGAGAGAGAGAGATCCACACGTCAGAATCATAATTTTTTTTCTCTTTCGTGCAAAAAAAAAAAAAAAAAAAAAAATCTTTTTAAAATGGAAGAGAAAAAGGAACTCTGCACGGGAGATATGGGGTGCCGTGTAGGGTCCTGATCCGGGTGTTTCGTAATGTACATTAAGCAACAGTAACATGATCAAATCATATTTGTTGTTCCTCTGGATACGAACTGATATGTCAAAAAAAAAAAGTTCGGACACTCGCTCAGCGTATTCCTGACACTGCACATTTAGGGATTTTGGTTTGCTCGTTTGTTTAATTGTCTCATGACAACAGGTCGCGGGGTGCCATACGGTAAACCCGGGGATTTTAAGGATCTTATACGGCTCCGCGTCTCCTAATCATACGCAACAGAACAGCGGCGTTAAATCAGAAACACAAGTCGCCGAAGACAAAGGATAAGGGGAATCAGCTTACTGGTATGCGGTGGCATGGAAGATCTCTCCCACTTCCCTGGGTGGTGGGCGTCGGGAGTCTCTTACTGCGAGGTAACAGTGCTGGTTTGCTTTTTGAGCGCCGAAAAAAACGCATTACGCAAAAACACAGTGAGAGAAAGTCACGAGGCTGACTCACTGCAGAAGTGTCGGTGATGGCCGCTGTACGATGCACCATGTGACGCACGACAAACGATAATGTACAGACAGCTACGACGAAACTGCGCGCTCAGGATGGTAATGGGTAATGTTAATCTGTTGGTGGGAGGATGACAGAAAAAGAGCGAGAGGAGGGAAATCTCGTGTGTGTGTGTGTGTGTGTGTGTGTGTGGTGTTTGACGTATGTGTGTGGTGTGACGTGTGTGTGGTGTGTGTGTGTGTGTGTGTGTGTGTGACGTGTGTGTGACGTGTGTGTGTGTGTGTTGTGTGTGGTGTGTGTGTGTGTGTGTGTGTGTGTGTGTGTGGTGTGTGTGGTTTGTGTGTGACGTATGACGTGTGTGTGTGTGTGTGTGTGTGGTGTGACACGTGTGTGTGTGTGTGTGTGTCTGTTGTGTGTGTGTGTGGTGTGACGTGTGTGCGTGTGTGTGTGTGTGTGTGTGTGTGTGTGTGTGTGTGTGTGTACAGTAGGGCAGGTAGGGAGAAGCTGCATCAAAGAAAGCAAAGGGAGGAGAGAAAGAGAAGTGCAGACGACGGTGATCTTCATCAGTAATCAGTGGATTAAACATTGGCACGTTCCTGGTATGAAAACGAATCTGGCCAAATATTTATGGTGTAAGTGCGGACATACAGAATCACAAACGGTTACTCTATTAGCGTTTCACATTTTGCCGCATCAAACAAAGCGCGCATTTATTTTCGGAAAGCGAAGAAAGGCGTGTGGAGAGATTGTGGCCATCGTTTCTGTGTAATACTTAATGAGTAAATTAACTAGCAAATGACGGAAGAACTGCAAACCTGACAACTGACGTAAATGAGTTTTTGTGTGTGTGTGTGTGTTTGTTTGTTTTTTAATGTATATACGGTCGTTGCCGATCGTGAGACACAGACAAAAGAGAGAGGTTGTAGAAAGAAACGGGGAGGGGGGGGGGGGGGGGGAGGAAGTGAGACAGAGACCGACAGATTAGACACCGAGATCTGGGACCGGATAGACGAGACGTATCGGGTGTTTCGCAATACACGGCCCGGAATGAAAGAGATGATCAAGCCATGAACGCTAATGTTCTTCCACTTCACGTGTTAGGCGATGAACTCCATCCAACCGAATGGGATTTGGATCAGCATTGCGCGGGTCAATGGGGTAAATGTATCCAAATTAATGTCAAAATTGATTTCTTGGGTGCAAAAGCCCGATCTGCGTCCAGTCTTCGATATAACTCCTGTTAACAAGGAGGGGGGGGGGGGGGGGAGACAAGAATAGCAGTTCCAAGTTCACTTTCTGGTCTGTCTAGTAACATACGACAAATGTCTTGTGTGCGCATTTTGTTTTGTTTTGTTTTGTTTTGTTTTTTTGCTTCTACTATGGAATAGGGAAGATCAACCGTTTCCATACAACTGGACTTGCTATGTGGTTTTGTGGTTTACAGTCTCGCTATTTTATCTTCTAGTACTACACAGATGCATTTCGACTTGTATAAGGTTGCATTTTAACGTGGTTTTCAGTCTCGGCATTTTATCTTTTACATAACTGCATTTCGACTTGGACACGGGAGCATTTTAACTGTACATAGTTCTACTGCGCAAGTTAATTAACTTGCGTAGCCCGATATGGCCTCGAGTGGCTGGCTTGTCTTGACAAAACATGATTTGGAGCGTCAAATTTCGTTTCTATGAGCGCTTGGAAAATGATGGCTTTGTCAGTTGGGCCTTTACATGCATAAGTATCGGGTCAAGAGCGAACCGTTGTATAATCTGTTTTTGCATGGGCTGAAGGACTCGCTGCAATCGTGTGACCTACTCCGAGTTATTCTCTGTTAGCGAGGGCTGCATTCAAGGTCGTAGGCAAATTACCAGAGACGAGCGAGCTTAGCCATACACAAACACAAGCACGCGCGCGCGCACGCACGAACACACACACACAACACACACACACACACACACACAACAACACACACACACGATCTCACGTTCTGCTGTGAAATAAGCACAATTATCTTCACGGGGCAGATTAGATTACACACAACGCATTATCACTGTGCAGCAAACGTCAGGAAACTATTTTTAAACGTTCTGCTCAAGTTAATGCCACACAGAAATTGACCCATCGCTCTCACAGAATATCTGTCTTTGTGTTAACGCCTTTCCCGTCTTCCGATCAGAGCGTTTCCAGACAGATCTTTCTGTACTCTGGCAGTGTCAGTTATGAAAATGACAAATGGATGTAAAGTCAGAAATCATGCACATGCTTCTTCCCTGAAGTTCGAAAGTAAACCGTTGTAACTAGGCAATGACTTTTTTTTTCATAATTTCAACTGGACTTTGAAGGAGGCACTGCAGCGATGAAAAGTAATAATCGCCCATTAACACGAACTCATTTTCAGAATAACAGCCGTCTGTGTAAGCATTCGTTACCCCCACGTTGACAGTAGTGAAGAATCCTCATTATCGCCTTGAAAATCTTTAAATGTTCAGACCCACCCCACCCCACTTCTCGTTAGGGAAGCGTCAAGTTCCTTTTGGTCTGTGAAACGGTTTACACTAACTCAGGAGCACGAACAGAAGGTTAGTTGAAGTTCAAGTTCCCTCCCTTTTGTTTGTTTTTGGTGATGGTGGAGGAGGCGGTGTGTGTGTGTTGGGGGGGGGGGGTTTGTTTTTGTTATTGCCTAGCCCAACACAGGGCCTCATCAGGGCTGTCATCATGCCTGAAAAAATGCTTACGTCTCAGCCGAACAAGTGAAATAAGTAATGACTTGGCCAGCGGCTAAAGTGTTGATATCCTTAAAGGCAGATTAATAGGCAACGCTGAGAATGACAAACACTGGCCGTCGTGTTAATTTCCAACATTCACTGTACACTCCGCATCAAAATGACTGCCACCATAAGACACCCCTGTCCTTGACACACGGCAGATTCAAGAAACAAACTTTTTGTTGTTGATGTTAGTCAATTTTGGTAGACAATGTCAAGTTTCAAAGTGTGGGCCATCTCATTTGATGAAGAAAGATGCAAATTAGTTGCTCCAAGCTGTGTCAGTAGTTAGATGCTCACACACACACACCACACACACACACACACACACACACACACATCTCTCATCACTCTCTCTCCTCTCTCTCTCTCTCTCTCACTATCCACACACACCACACACACACACACACACACACACAGGGAGCGAGTTCTTATCATAAACTTATCCCAGGTCTTTTTTGCAACAACAACAAAAAGAAACATCAGTTTTGGTTTCAAGCCCACGCCATCCAACACACATTCTCTTTTTACTGGTTGCATGGCTTAGGTATTCATGGGTGATCATACGACACCACCACCCACGGCTTCCATTCAGCGGCCACATCTGATGAGAGGAGCAGATACCGTATACACAGGATATTGCTTGCGTATTACATGAGACAGAGAGAGAGAGAGAGAGAGAGAGAGAGAGAGAGAGGAGAGAGAGAGAGAGGAGGCAGACAGAGACAGCGACAGACAGACAGAGCCTTCACGCTCGCGCCTATCTTATCTGACAGGAGGAAAACCCGTCCATGACAGAAGTACAACAACAGAGTCCCTCACTTCTCACTCCCCCCCCCCC
>CM065717.1:29132073-29142073 GCA_033310375.1 Conus canariensis
AGAGTAGGGGTTAATTATTTACATTTTAACTGGGCCTTATTCATCCCACATCCGTCTCTCAAGACCCTGACCCGACCACCAACACCGCCACCACCCCTTTCTTTTAACAATCGAACTCCCCCCCCCCCCTACCATCCCCCCCCCCCCCCCCCCCTTAAACCTGTGCCAAGCTACTGTCGTCATCACGGAGATATTGTCAGTCTCTGCTCCCCCTCCCCTCCTCCTTCCCCACTGCCCGTTTATTTCATCTATCTATCTATCTGTCTGTCTGTCAGTTTATCTATGTATCTGTCTATCTATCTATCAGCCTACCTGTTTTTCTAGCCATCTATCTATTGATCTGTCTGTCTATCCATCAACCTACCTACCTATCTACCTACCTACCTACCTACCTACCTATATATACCTACCTACTCACCTACCCATCTATCTATCTATCTATCTATCTATCTATCTATCTATCTATCTATCTACCTATCTATCTATCTGTGTCTGTCTGACTGTCAGACTGTCTGTCTGTCTTTCTTTTTGTACATACATATATATATATATATATATATATATATAAGCCGTCCCTCCCCTCCTCCCCCTCCACCGTCTCCTCTGCTTCCCTCCCATTTCCTCTTCCCCCGTTCCCTCTCTCTCTCTCTCTTGTCTTTTCCTCGTCCCCTCTGTCTCCTCCTCTCCCTTTTCCTCGTCCCCCTTCACCTCCCCCCTTCCCTGCACCGCTCTCCTCCCCCTCCTTAGCCTCATTTCCTCCCCTTCCAACTCACACGTGATCACAAACGAAACGAACCAAACCAAAACCCAGACAACACAAAACAAAAAGAGCTTCTTTCGGCCCAACTGTCGCACTAAATCTCAGTTCATGTGTGTTTGACTGGAAAATCAATGACATCTCTCTCTCTCTCTCCTCCTCTCTCTCTCTCTTCTCTCTCTCTCTCTCTCTCTCCTCTATTGTACTTTCATCCTTCTCTCTATTTTCTCTCTCTCTCTCTCTCTCTCTCTCTCTCTCTCTCTCTCTCTCTCTCTCTCTCTCTCTCTCTCTCTCTCTCTCTCTCTCTCTCTCTCTCTCTCTCTCTTCGGTCGAGCTATAAGCAACATTACCTTACCTCTCTCTCTCCTCTCTCTCTCTCTCTCTCTCTCTCTCTCTCTCTCTCTCTCTCTCTCTCTAATAACCTTGAAAGGAATAACTGTCAATCCCTCTTTCCTCCCTTCTCTACCTCCGCGCGCATACTCCCCCCCCTCTCTCTCTCTCTCTCTCTCTCTCTCTCTCTCTCTCTGTCTCTCTCTGTCTGTCCCAAAACAGTCAATATTCGTTATATGTTAAACTCCATATGTATGACTGCACTGAAAAGCGGCGCTTGTGTGCAGCGACTTGAAAATAAATAGTGCACCCACGTAAGTGTAATTCTGCGCCATCAATCCCTGTCTTGTCGACCTGTCTAAGAGTAGGAAACAGTAGAGATGACTCACCGTTAATGAAATTCCGTGACATTTGTTTCGGCCTTGTCTAGCTGTCTAGGAGAAGGAAACAGGTAGGTTGATTCACCGATCATGTACTTCAGTGACTTTCTTTTTCTGTCCCATCTTCTGTGCCATCTCGGTGGCGCTGCACCCACGCCGCTCATTCCGACCCCCCGTCCACAGCCACAGCCCGACCCGGCCCGCCGCACCCCCGGCACCGGCAGTCCACAGGGAGCAGTCAATGCCAAGTCGTCAAGAGGCAACCCACTGGAGGAGACACTGCACTGCTGCCGATCGAGTCACTTCGGTAATGTTCAGTGGCGCCTGTTCTGATCCAACATACGCAGGACACCACTTATTAAGCCCCGACTTACGACAGTAATGGCTTAGTCGCGGAGCCGGCGTGAGTGAGCTCTCCCTCCTGAGGGCGCCACCACGTCCGTCCAAGGAAGGCTGACTCATCGTTCATGTAATTCTGTGATATTAGTTCTTATCTTGTCTGCTTGTCTAGAAGTAGGTAACAGGTAGGCTGACTCATCGTTCATGTAATTCTGTGATTTAGTTCTTGTCTGCTTGTCTAGAAGTAGGTAACAGGTAGGCTGACTCATCGTTCATGTAATTCTGTGATTTAGTTCTTGTCTGCTTGCTTTAAAGTAAGTAACAGGTAGGCTGACTCACGTTCATGTAATTCGTGATTATCTTGTCTGCTTGTCTAGAATATGTAACAGGTAGGCTGTCATCGTTCGTGTAATCTGTGATATAGTCTGTCTTACTAGCTGTCTAGAAGTAGGTAGAATAGACTCACGTTTATGTAATTGCGTGACATTAGTTTCACACACACACAGCAGACAACCACCACACACGACATCACACACACACACACACACACACATGCACATGCGCACACACACACAGCGCGCCGCGCGCACACACACACACACACACACACCACACGCGCGCGCGCGCGCACACACACACCACACACACACACACACACACACACACACAAACAACACACCACACACACACACCCCAAAGCGCGCGGGCGGACAAATAGATTCTTACTCGATTTTGAAAGGAAGCTACGATAGACATGTTCTGTGTTTATTCGTTTACTATCCGTGTTAGTTTATCCCCTAGAGATACAAGTAAAGATCGTTGGGTGTGTTTTGTCGTTAAATCGTGTGCCAGATCTACAGCTAGGTCATACGGAACCTGTGAAACGTGCTTGGAATTTGTTCTGACACGTACTTCAACCAGATAATCTTTTCCTGTGTTAAATCATAACAGTAGCGCATTTTAACCCCCCCCCCCTCCCCCTTCCCCCGACCTTGCACATACAAACCCCTCCCTCTCTTCGCACCCCCCCCCCCCCCCCCCCCCTTCCCAAACACGCGTACCCTCTCTCCTCCATCCCCTTCCTCTCTCTTCGCAATTTAGGTCAACATTTTCTGTAGAGCTCACTGGATACGCCCCACAGAAAGTGGAGTTTAAGCAATCACCAGCGGCTTAGATGCGCTGCCGATGCACACAAGTAGAGGCCTAGACTCATGCTTCTTCCGCTCTGTGAAATGGCGCCCAGAGAGAGCTCATCGACACAAAAAAGAAGAAGAAACGACCTTCAAAACTTTAGGGGTCAGTTGAGTTGAGTTGAGTTGAGTTTAGTTCAGTTCAGTTTCAAAGTGAGGTGACTGCAGACGGAAGCTGAAACAAATTTGAAAAGGAATTTTAAGTAACCCCGTCGATTAACACGGACAATCAAATCACAAAACAAAACACACGCGTTTCGACCTCTTAGGTCTTCTGGCGAGATAAACAACATTCGGGACAACGAAAACGAAGAACGAGCAATCGCTTATCTTCTCAAATTGCTGGTTCTTCGTTTTCGTTGCCCTGAATGTTATTTATCTTGCCTAAAGAAGACCTAAGAAGTCAAAACGCGTCGTGTTTTGTTTTGAAATTTGTTTGTCCAGTTTAACCGGCGGGGTTACTTAAAAAAGATCTTTTAAAAATGTTGTTCAGTTTTGTTTGTCACCAAAGCCCAGTCGACCAGACAGGCCCTTTTCATGGTAGTCATGGCAGTGGTGGTGAGGGTTGTGGGGAGGACCTATCCTGACAGAGAGACAAACAACATGACCAATATCAACGGTATTCACACCAGTTATAGCTTGGTAACTTAACCACTGAAATCCTGATGGCGGATCAAATCCAGGTTTGTGTAGCAAAAATAGCACCACAGAGTAGACCGCCATTCTGGTGGTTAATCTCTCACTCCTTGTTCTATTTATTCTAATCATGTTATTTATGGCCCCATCGATCACGACTGAAGCGGAACAGGTCGTGCCTTTTCGGGCAGTTCGTTTTTAGGGCCCTACCTACACCCGGTGCAAGTAGTTGTTTGCAACCCGCAGCGGCCATACCCCTGTAAAGCCGTTCAGCCCGTCTAAACCAGGTGAGGATAGGCGACGCGTCTCAAACCCTAGTCATGTTATTTACACCCCAGCCACCGAAGCTAGAGCGGAGCGTGTCGTGCCTTTTGGGGTAGTTCGTTTGCGCCCCTGCCTACACCCAGTTTCCAGCCGTGGCTGCAAGTAATTGTTAGCGTCCCACAGCGGCCATACCCCTGTAAAGCCGCTTCGACCGTCAGGCCAGACCAGGTGAGGATAGACGACAGGCCACAAACCCTCGGTGATGAAGGAAGGGCGTGCCTGTCCCAGCATAATAAGACGGCTTGGGTGACCTGGGCAGAAGAAGTCAGCAGAAAGACTCTGTGGCCAGGAGGGCGGTTCCGTAACGTTGAGGAGAGTGAGGGGCGTGACGAAGCACAAAAGGCGTCACAATCATCGTCTGCAGCCGGAGAAGTTATGTCTTACGCTCTTTGCAGGCAACTGTGCTCTCACGGTGCCCTCAGAAACTGACCTCTAGCTTACTGTTAACAGATTTGCCCATGCCTCTCGGCTTTTTGGGGGCTCATCATCAGTCTCAACGAAACATGTCCTGCAATAGGGTGCCAATAACTTAGCAGCTTCTTCAACTATCAGCATCGATTTCACTGAGCTGAAGGCATTTGGTCATTTCCAGCACCTCTATGCGGCATCCCTTCTGCTAATTAACTGTACAAGAGATAGCAGTACTCGTCAGCTCAACCATTCCAGCTTTTGGTCGCCTCTGCTCTAGTGTGTTAAACCACAAGGACGTCATGTTGTCAACCATCAATGTAAGATCAAAGTGTATAAACGGTTGTGCTTACAAGCCTCCTTCGTGGCTGTGAATCTTGGACGCTGAACGGGAAGTATGGGACTTTATGAGACCCCTACCCTCCATTAAGCGCTTAAGATGGCAAGGTAAAGTGATCCGTTGGGAGGTTCTGGGCAGAGCCGGCCTTGACCGCATTCGGGCCATGACCTTGAAGGTGCAGCTGAGATGGATGGGCAGTGTTCTCCGCACAAACAGCACCAGCTCAACACGATAGATTCTGTACTTTGCTCAGGGCTGCAGGGAGACGTAACTCTCAAAGTTGCAATGATTGTATTAAAGACTACCAGACGTACGACAGCAATCCCAATAGAGAACGTTCAAGTCCTGTACTGAGGACTGGCGGGTCATGAGAAAGAAGGCATTCACCACCCGGCGCCGTGGCGTAGTGATTAGCGTCGCGGATTCCAGGCTGGGAGTTTGTGGGGTTGTTTCCCATCAGAACCATTTCTTTGTGGGATTTTTCTGCCTCGACCGGCTTTTATCCAGATATGAGTTTGGTATGGGTTCAGCTGGGAAGACTGGAACCACACAGTCGAGTCTCATCCACTTAATTATTGACTAATACGGCAAGTGTCTGTATTTCTCGGGCCTGATTGAAGCTCAGATATATCAAGAAAGGAAGCGTAGAGTACAACCCTGTCATGAAGTCTCAGATCGAAGCATAATCTTCATCATCTTCGTCGCCATCGATCAGCATTTAAAAAAGTCTCAAATTCTATTGCCTTTTATATTACGTGCACATGGTGACATAAACGTTTTCTTTTTTTTTCCTGTCCACGTCAGACCGTTTGGTGACTTCATGTCGAGGTCGCCAGTGTTGGCAAGTTCACGGTGATGCCCTCCGGAGGAGGACGCTGACTTATTCTGGCTCCACGACTATGCAGTTATTGTCGTCAATTGGGGATAATTAGGTTGCCCCCTGCGAATGTTGGATAGGAACAAGCATCGCTGAACACCACTGAGGTGACCCTGTAGCAATGCAGTGTCTCCTCCGGTGGATCGCCTCAAGACGACATGACACTGACTACTTTTAAATCGCTGGTGCCGGGGATGCGGCTACAAGACAGGATGTTACTGTAGACGAGCAGTTGGAATGAGCGGTGTAGATGTGTGTGTGTGTGTGTGTGTGTGTGTGTGTGTGTGTGTGTGTGTGTGTGTGTGTGTGTGTGTGTAGGGGGCGGGGGGTTAATGCAACTGAGATGGCACAAAGCTGAAAAAGGAAAAACAGCCAGGGGGAGGGGGGGGGGGGGTTGCATGAAGCCAGGGAACGTAGGAAGGCGTCAACATCCACAAATCGCTTCAACATCCTACCAATGTCCCCCACCTTGGATGTGTATCTCAACAATTGGACTGTCCGGGTCCACCACGAAGAGACACACAGCCAATGACATCTTCGGACCAGTGGCCAATCCACGAGGACATCACTCCTTGTTTCCTCTTGGAAATGTCTATGTATGATCAGCTGAACTGTTCAAAACAGGATATTCCGAACTGGCTGACATGCCGTGATCTGAGCATGTGGATACAGCAACAACCGCTGAAGAAATTCATGTTTTTTTACAACCCACAGGTGTGTGTGTGTGTGTGTGTGTGTGTGTGTGTGTGTGTGTGTGTGTGTGTGTGTGTGTGTGTGTGTGTGGTGCGTGCGTGCGTGCGTGCTTGCGTGCGTGCGTGCGTGCGTGCGTGCGTGCGTGCGTGCGTGCGTGTGTGTGTGGGTGTGGTGTGTGTGTGTGTGTGTGTGTAAAGGTTGTAGCAAAAGAATTGTACAAACACAAGAGCAAAAAAAAAAAAAAAAAAGAAAGAAAGAAAAAAAGCACAAACATTCATTGCAGATGCACAAACATTCATTACAGACTAGCATAACCTATTGATCTGAAAATCTGGCATGCAAAACACAGACATTAACGAGCATAAACAGAGGCGGTCGACCTCAGTGTGATTTATATGAAAAGAAACGTTAACAATAAATGGTAAACATTACAGAAACTCTCGCTTCCCCTAGTGAAACAATGAAAGGCTTGTAACTCCAACCCGATGCTACTTTCGCGGCATCCATTCACCCAGCATAACAGATATTGAAGACCACATTTATAATGCATGGTCACTTTTTTTTTCATTTATTCATTTTTTTTTTAAATTCATATTACTCTTTTTACGAACACGATTGTTGATCTTTTGACTCAACAGATCTCCCATAAAGTTGCGCTGAAGTGTGTGCACGTCATGACGAGCAAGCTACGTATTCAATGCTGTTTTTCTTTCTCATTTTCATTTTTGCCCACGTCACTAGATCGCTGGCACTGTGCCTGATCTGACGTGGCTGAAATGTGAACGGCAGGCAGAACAAACGATGGTTCCATTGAGTCAGTGGTAAATTACATGCTGTCAATTATAATACAGGCACTGGAGAGAGACAGCTCGCCTACAAGTTGCTGTTGTTGTAGTTGTGTTGTTGTTGTTGTTGTTGTTGTGTGGTGGTGGTGGTGGTTTGTTGTCGCTGTTGTTGTTGTTGTTGTTTTGTTGTCGTGTTGCTGCTGCTGTTGTTTCTGTTTTGCTGTTGTCGTTATCGTCGCTGTTACCATTGTTTTGTTGTTCCGGGTTTCTTTGAAATGTTGATAGATAATTAAGAATACGAAAGTCGGCTTAGAAATGTGCAGCTACAGTTATGCATCCATATTTCCTACAGTTGTTGTAAGAGCCTCGTTTTATTGATCAGACATAATGTTGACATTTGTTTCTCCCTCAGGGAAGTAGTTGAATTCAAAAATCAATTCAAAAGAAACAGTGATCCACAATTATGTGGTGAAAATGTAAACGCTGGTTATGAAAAAAAAAAAAAAAAAAAAAAACAGAGAGAGAGAAAGAACGTGCTGTTTTAAACACTAGTGCTCCTCTCTCTCTCTCTCTCTCTCTCTCTCTCTCTCTCTCTCTCTCTCTCTCTCTCCTCTCTCAAGCTGACAGTTTTATGGTTGTCTTTCGTTTGTGTGGTTATATGTGGTACTTTCATCCTGTGTTCTTTTTATGTGTTCTTCCTCTCTTTCCCCCTGCCCCCCCCCCCCCCCCCTTGACTTTTATATCTTTTTATCAGTAATAAAGAAAAAGAAACAAACTTATCTAATATGAAGAGAAATATGTGGATTTTCTTCATAGGATATGTGGGTTTTGATATCTTGTTTTTTTGTTCCCATAATGTTTGCATCTTCTGTTGAATTCTAATTTTGGAGCATTATTTTCCATGCATTGGTCTAAGAAACAAAAAGCAAGACAAAAAAATTTTAAAAAAATCATTGGTCTTCGGCACATTTGTATCGGTAAAAACTGTACCAGTAATAGATTTGATTGTCGTGTGCAATCAATATCCAGTTGGAAAAACAAATCAACACAAAGGGATGGTACCAGAACCTTTTTAAACAAAAAATAAAGAAAATAATTGAAAGACATTTCCATGTGCATTTCTGTGGTGTTTCTGTATTTTAGCTCTCACATAAGCACTAGTTATCTGCCTTTAAAAAAAAGAAGTAAGTAAAAACCACAGAAGGGGACGCCGCCGAACACACACACACACACACACACACACACACACACACACACACACACACACACACACTCGCCACCAGCGATGGCAACAGCTCCCTCGGTCTTCCGTTAGCAGCTTTAGGAGGGAAAGCTCTGTTTTGCCGTAAGAGTTATCGGACCTGACCCGGGGACAAGCTGGGTGGGAGGAGTACACGGTGAGGGAGCAGTCTTTACCGTCTTCTGGTATCCACACAGACGTCTGCCGTATAACTTTATTCATAGTATTTCAAATATTCAAACATGTCGTCTGTGTTGCATCGAACAATCTATCAGTTATCTGTAAGGCAGCTAACTCGTGACTGAAATACTGTGTCTAAAGCTGAAACCAGTGAATTCTCTTTCCTCCGATTTCTGTTTGTTTGTTTGTGTTTTTTGTTCGTTTTGATTTTGTGTGTGCGTGTGTTTTTAATATCAAAGGAGGGTGTATGCGACCAAGCATGCGTGCGTGCGTGAGTGTGTGTGTGCATGAGTGTGTGGGTGTGGGTGCGTGTGTATTTGTCTGTGCGGAATTTTTTTTTTAAATGTAAATTTCTTGCCAATGAGGTCTTGTAAAATGTGCAAGTGAGTTTCTTCCCCTACTCCTCCTCCTCCACCACCACAACCACCTTCCCCCTTCCCCATTTTTTTATGATAATTTTTCTTGCTAAGACCTCAGACTTCCTTTTTTCTGCATCAGTTATTTTATTTAATTGTTTTTAATAACCACCATCCTCCTTCTTCCTGGTGGGGATTGAATGGGGCAGGGTTGAAAGACCCTCCTGCCCTGAATTACCCGATTCAAGAAATCAAGTGGTTTTTTTTCCCCCGTGTCTGTTGATTGTGTTTGTTTTGTTTGTTAGTCTGTCTGTCTGTCTGTCTGTCTGTCTATCTATCAGCCAGAACAGGCAAAATCTGCTAAACCGGTTTGAGCGATTCGTGCTGTGAAGATAGAATGCGGACCAAGAACGCGTTCAATTCTGGGTGCGTCAGAGAGAAAGAGAGAGAGGGAGGGAGGGAGGGGGGAGGGAGGGGGGTAGGCAGAGAGAGGGGGGAGAGAGAAGGGGGAAAGGGGAGAGAGAAAGAGAGAGAGAGAGGAGAGAGAGAGAGAGAGAGAGAGGGAGAGAGGGGGGGTGGAACGGAGGGAGAGGAGAGAGAGATGGGGGAGAGAAAAGGAGGAGGGAGCGAAGAGAGAGAGAGAGGGGGGGGGGGGGGGGTTAGGAGGGAGAAAAGAGAGAGGGGGGTGGAACTGGGGAAGAGAGAGGGAGAAGAGAGGGAGGAGGGGGGAGAGACAGAGGGAGGGAGAGAGAGGGGGATGAAAAGGGTGAAGGGAGAGAGAGGGAAGGAGAAAGAAGAGGGCGTGGAACGAGAGAGAGAGGGGGGGGGGCAGAGAGTGAGAATGAGAGTGGTGTGTGTGTGTGTGTGTGTGTGTGTGTGTGTGTGTGTGTGTACAGGAGTTATGTAATCCGGCAAATGCCATTTAAAGAACGTGGAAAGATTCAGCAATGACGTCAGAGCTTGACTCAGTGATGATCGAGTCAATTTGTTGTCTTGCATTTTCTGTGTGTTTGTTTCTTTGTAAGGTGAACGGGGTTCTTACGTTTGCTAGAATATCTAGAGTTTTGTTGTTCATGTGTTGTTTGTTTTAATTTGATTGGTTTCAGGGAATAACTGTGTAATATTGCTTGTAATGAAACGAAGAGGACGGTGATATTATCATGTT
>CM065717.1:29147073-29154573 GCA_033310375.1 Conus canariensis
AGCTGAGGTGCCTGCGTGACTTCCTCTTTGCAGACGACGCAGCAGTAACCGCCCACTCAGCCGAGGACCTACAGCAGCTCATGACTCGCTTCAGCGATGCCTGCCAAGACTTCGGGCTTACCATTAGCTTGAAGAAAACACAGGTCATGGGACAGGATGTTGACTCTCCCCAGTCATCAGCATCAATGACCATGAACTGGATGTCGTCCATGACTTTGTTTATCTGGGCTCAACTATCTCAGACACCCTCTCACTTGACGCAGAGCTCAACAGCCGCATCGGCAAGACAGCTACCACCATGACCAGACTGACAAAGAAAGCATGGAACAACAGCAAGCTGGCCGAGCACACAAAGATCCAGATCTACAGAGCCTGCGTCGTGAGCACCCTCCTGTATGGCAGCGAGTCTTGGACTTTGCGTGCCCGACAAGAGCGAAAGCTCAATGCTTTTCATATGCGTAGCCTCCGACGCATTCTGAACATCACCTGCGGCAGGCATACAACACTGTCCTGGAAAGAGCCGGATGCACCAGCATGAACACGCTGCTGAAACAGAGACGTATGCGCTGGCTCGGCCATGTCGTGCGCATGGATGACGGACGGATCCCTAAAGACCTCCTCTATGGAGAACTTGTGCAGGTAAAACGTCCCACAGGCAGACCACAGCTGCGATTCAACGACGTGTGCAAGAGGGACCTAAAAGCCTTGAACATCGACCAGAACAACTGGAAGCAACAGCCTCGAACGGTCAGCCTGGAGACAGACTGTGCAGAAAGGTCTCTCCAAGTTCGAAGAGACACTCGCTCAGCAGCACGGGGAAAAGAGAATGAGAAGAAAGGCTGCAGCCCAGGCAGACCACCAGCGTCAGACTTCATCTGTGCCCTCTGCCACAGGGACTGTCATTCCCGCGTCGGACTGGCCAGCCACACCCGTCGCTGTACCAGAATAGACACCTAGAGCGCAACTCCATAGTCTTCCGAGACTGAAGGATGCCTGCCTACACTGGCCCACTCATCTGTGGCGATTTCTGTAAGAAGCAAAACGTTGAACATGCTACCGCATGTTTTCCCTGTCAGAGGCGGCGACTGTTCTTCAAATTTTAGCACACTGGGAGTTGAAGTATTTGTCCCTTTCTGTTTTGGTAGTTTCTCATATTTGTTCTGATTGATGATATCAATCACAGGGGACAAAACAAAAAACAAACAAACAAAAAAAACACAACAAAATGTAACAGTAAAAGTTGAGAAAACACTAATTAAGGTGAAAATTTGTAGATGTTTTATTATTTAATTGCTTTAATATACATATATATATATATATATATATATATATATAAAGATGGACTGTCTGGGGTTTTCTCAGCTCAAAAATGTTCCCATTCCCCTATGTCATGAAGGCAGCCTCACGAACCTATGTACATTGATTTGCAAACGGTGCTTGTATATTTTACACACTTTTTTGCTTATATTGGGACAAGGGAATCGGCCCAAATATACACATGTCTCCCCTGGATCTTCAAGACTTGTATTGAAACGCTATCTGAAAGTGTCGCATAAAAAGAGCATTACAGATGTCTACGCCATTTGAACCGGGGCTGGGCGTAGCCGTTGATTCCCGTGTAGTCTGAACAAGGGTGAAGAATCATATTTGTGCCGATCGGTCGAGCAAATCGAAGGGTTCACGATCGGAAATCTCTTTCAGAGATATCATGGTAGGTCTTGAACATCTGAACAGATACAAAAAAAAATGGATGACTGTTACAGTACCTTCAAGGAAAACACGCAAGGAAATATGAGTAACATATTTTCGTAAACAGTACATGATTATTGAACTGTAGTGACTATGAGCAAAGACATATTGTGGGGATCAAAATGGCGGGCCTACTGATCATCGTTGGGTACATAGCACCACCATGTCTGCGATCTGGGTTTCCTGTCGCGAAAGCAGTTTATGTAGAGAATTGAATCACTTGATAATGGTATAGTTGTCGTCTCTGTCCTCGTCACCTCGTTGTATTATATTGAAGCTTTAAAGAACTTGACCACAACAATTCATTTATTTATTCTCTTTACCTGTCTCGTTTCATGGGTGAGAAATTCATGTGTAGACTGCGTGCCTCTTTAGGCATACTTACCATGTTTATCAAGCATGACTGATTTTTTTTTCTGATACATAATTTGCATTGAGATTTACCTTCGAATTGTTGTCCAATTAGATATTAATTTTTACCTGGTATTTTAAGTGATACTTTGACATTATGTATGCCCCTGTACACACAAAGCAGCCTACACGTGCACTCGCACGGCGAATGCACACACACCACACACACACACACACACACACACACACACCACACACACACACACACACACACGAGCGCGCGCGCGCGCGCGTTACACTCTACACAAATACAGAGAGAGAGAGAGAGAGAGAGAGAGAGAGAGAAGAAGAGAGAGAGGAGGGAACAACACCAAATGAAATGATATTAAGCCAGACAAGCAAACAACTGTGCCATCAATTACTATGATTTGTTTCAAATTGACAGGTCACGAACAGCTGAGGAAAATTGACGTAATCCGAGTTGAAGGACTTCTGCATTTAAATGAGCTGTCACAGCTCTTAGCAGACCAGGCCCGGGGGGGGGGGGGGGGGGGGGGGGGGGGAGGGGGGGGGGGGGGGGGAGGGGGGGGGAGAGTTGGATGTTTATGTTCATATACAGACATCTCTTTACAAGGGGTTCAGTAAATTACAGAACGAGGATTCGGCGCGCGCGCGCGCGCGCACACACACACACACACACCACACACACACACAACACACACACACCACGCACCACAGACAACAAGACAAGCGGCGCGCGCGTTCAGATTCAGATCAGAGAGGAGAGAGAGAGAGGGGGAGGAGAAAGGAAGATGAGAGAGAGAGGAGGAGGAGGGGCAAGGGCAGAAATGAGAAGAAGGTGGAGACAGAAGGAGTGAGAGAGAGAGGAGGTGGGGGGTGAGGGGAGGGAAGAGAGAGAGAGGAGTGATGCAAGGACAAGATGAGGGTAGTCTGAGTTAGATGAGACAGAGAGAGAGAGAGAGATGGAGAGGGGTAGGTGGACCAAGTCAAAAAGGAGTTGGGGGAGAGGCTGGAGGGAGTGTAGGAGTGGTGGGATGGTGGGGGGGTGTGTGTGTGTGTTGTGTGTGTGTGTGTGTGTGTGTGTGTGTGTGTGTGTGTGTGTGTGTGGTGTGTGTGTGTGTCCATTTGGGTGACAGAAATCTTGTCACTGGATGTTACAAGATCATAACTCCTTTTCGGGATGGTAATATTTGATTGGTTTCCTTTGTTTGTTTTCCCGAGGCTATCATACAGTGTTTGTTTGTTTGCGTTTTTGTTTCAACATCGTGCTCCGTTCAGAGACTAACTATTTCTAAAACTGCCTACATTGAACAATGCATTATGCACGAAAAAAAATCACCATTTTTGTGTTGATAACGCACCAGAAACCTGTAACATTACATTCTTTGTGAGGGACTACTGTGTTGTTCCATTTTGTCTTGTATCAGACCACAACTCAATGTAGTGAGATCTGCGTTGTTCCATTTTGTCTCGTATCAGAGCACAATATAACCGTCAGTTAGATATGCGTTGTTCCATTTTGTGTTGTATCAGAGCACAATATAACCGTCAGTTAGATATGCGTTGTTCCATTTTGTGTTGTACCAGAGCACAAAGTGACCGTCGGTGAGATCTGCGTTGTTCCATTTGTCTTGTACCATGGCACAAACTGATCGTCATTGAGATCTCTCTGCATGTTTGTGGTGCTTGTTTCTTTCGGCTTTCACTGTTCTGCCCTGCAAGTCAGGTGACTTCGGTATAAAACTGTTCCGAAACTAAACTTTCATCATGTTAACAATTTCAAGCAAAGGAAATCTTAAAAGAAGCAGAGAACAGTAAACAGTAAATAACGAACATGTTCGGTAACTCCTGCTCCCATTTCGAAATAAATACACGCCCGTAATTCCAAACGAATGGTGCTTACGACACGATACCCAATAGCCCGACAGTGTGTGCTCTGTGTTCTCATTCCTGTTAGGCGATTCGTGTCATAAGCAGCGTCCGTTTGGAGTTATTGATGTGTATTTATTTCATCAAGAGTTGCCCTGCTTGTTCGTTACTTAATTTCGAGCGACCAGTCCTCGTCTGTTAGATAGTATTTGGTTTTTAAGCAGGGCAAAATCACGGTATCTACCAACAGCACCCTTGCTTGGCTCACGTGATTCAAGAAATGAATGTGACTAAACAGTAGCATTTTTTTTTCTTCAGATAAGATGATGCAAAAACAAGTATAAAACCGGTTGTTGTTTTTTTCTTGCAAGTTATAAACATATTCTAATTATGTAAGACGGAAAGCGGAGCAATGTTGTATACTTCTTTCACCATGAACCGTTCTTTCGTAACATCCGTGAAATGAAATATGAACTTCAGTCATGACGGCACAATTTACGAAGAATGAAGGTAAACTGAAAAATAGATACGTACGTGCGCATGCATAATTGAGTATGTAATTCATATAAGCAATTAAGTAACAAAACACAGTGTAAAGGATGAAAATAAGTCAATCGATTGACTAGTGCACGCACACATGTCATTGAATATGCTGCGCAAATGAAAACGCGTAAAGAACAAAATACAACGGACGTGTCTTTGAGTGAGAGTGTGGCTCACATTTCTGGACCAACACTCGTTCATGTGGTTCATCAGTGTACGCGTGATCTCCAAGCATGGCTAACACGAGGACATCACTACGTTGAACAGAAGTGTAGGGTACAGCTCTGTCACAGCCTCTGAAACCAGCATGGGTCTCCACAGTATCGTGATCACCCTTAGGAAATGACAGCGAGGATGAAAAAAGAAAACAAACAGAAAACGCCGGTTCCCTCTCCCATCATGCCGTGCGGTTCAGGATTAGTCACCCGAGTTTTAATTTCCTCCTCTTTCAATTTCTTCTTCCGATTCCACGCGTGCGGCTACAGGGTTCGTGCCTTAGTCTTCGATGTCAGCCGAATCACGGGCATAGAGAGTCAAAAAAGACACGTCGTGGAAATGACCGTAGCTCTCACAACAAAACAGACTATGTCAGTCTTGATTTCTAATCAGTTAGCCTCAGGCTGTCAGCTAAGAAGCCAGGAAGGAATAGCAAGATGGCGGGGAAGGAGAGAGGAAGGGGAGGGGAGAGAGAGGGGTGTGGGGTGGAGTGTTGCTAGTAAAAAACCAGGGATTACTAAACACCAAGAAGGCGACTCGCTTGTAAGTCAAAACCAGGGATTACTTAACACCAAGAAGGCGACTCATTATAAGTCAAACAGGGATTACTAACGGCAAGAAGACGACTCACTTTAAGTCAAAAATCAACACCAAGAAGGTGACCCACTTGTGAGTCAAAACCAGGGATTACTTAACACCAAGAAGGTGACTCACTTGTAAGTCAAAACCAGGGATTACTTAACATCAGATGGCGACTCAGTTTTAATGCAGAATCTCCTCTGAAGGTGGCTGATAACGACTGATGGGACGTTAGTGTCTGACTGTAGGACCGAGAGAGAGAGAGAGAGAGAGAGAGGAGAGAGGAAGGAGAGAGAGAGGAGAGAGGAGAGAGAGAGAGAGCACGTACATTCTGCTTCAAATACTATCTTGTGGAAAGATCGAACTATTTCTTTTTTTCCAGACTAGATTCCAGTTTCGAACGTAGAAGAGATTGGTCAAGATTCATGACAGTGCAGTCATGACCGCCATTACTGGCAATCAAAGACTGGGGCTCACAGGTTATTCAAAGGTCGAGGTCGTTCACAAGAGGGAACTGTAGCCAGACGTCACAGGGTCCATCATAAACGGCGGTCGGATGATGGCCATTCACCTATGACACCAACACAAGTCATGACGTCGCTGTCGTCATGGTGTGTTCCGTCACTAGCCCGGGAGATCTTACGAGTGCTCCACTACCCTAGCAGATCAAGGAGCACCAATTTCCAAAATCGTCTGGATAGTCAGCGTAGAACACTCAAAATAGCATTACGCACGGCACTGCTTATCACACTAGGCCGTGTTTGAGTCTCTAGAAGAAGAGCTCGATCTTTCTTGCGGATTTGAACTTGATCTTTCTTGCGCTCGAATATTAAAAGTCGATTGTAGGCGTGGAGACCTATTCAGAAGGGCGAACGCAAGAGCAGTACTGAGAGCGAGTGTTCAACGGCCACCCAGGCAAGATACTCGAAAGCGTGAAGGCAATCATCAAATCAAAGTGAAGGTGACGTCGTGTTACCAATGATTTTACAATATGGACAAATCATTAGTGTCAAGCAGGACGGTGCAGAAACTGCAACTGTCATCAGCAAAAGTGTTCTGTGAGTATCACAGAAAGATCAACGTTGAACATCATTAGGTGGTGACGGACTAGTTAAATTTTGAAATCATTCACACACACTAAAATACCTCATCACTACCAGCCGCGGTGGGGAAGTGGTTAGCATCGAGAATTCCCGAGTGGGTGGACGAGGGTTCGAGTTCCATCAGAGCTATATATTTGTGGGATTTTTCTGCCCCTAGCGGCTCTTATCCATAGATGAGCTTCCTATGGACTCAAAAAGTTGGAAAGACTGGGGACACCAAGTCGAATTTCTTCCACTTAATGTATGCGTGTCTGGTAGCGTGGCTCAAACTTCCTGACCAACACCGCAGGTGTCTGTATCTCTCGGGCCCGGTTGACGCCAGGACACGTTATGAAAGTAAGCGTAGAGCAGAGCCCTGTTGTGCAGTGTCAGACCTGAATGGAAGTACGTAGCATCAACTTCATCATCATTATCATCGTCATTATTCACTATTTAAAAAAAAAAGTCTCAAATTCAGCAGCCCGTCTTGCCTTGTTCTCATGGTGATCTCAGTTTGATTTCCTCTTCATCTCTTGGTGAGGTTCTGTCGGGGTCACCGGTGGTTCCCTCTTCATCTCTTGGTGAGGTTCTGTCAGGGTCACCGGTGATTTCCTCTTCATCTCTTGGTGAGGTTCTGTCAGGGTCACCGGTGATTTCCTCTTCATCTCTTGGTGAGGTTCTGTCGGGTCACCGGTGGTTTCCTCTTCATCTCTTGGTGAGGTTCTGTCAGGGTCACCGGTGATTTCCTCTTCATCTCTTGGTGAGGTTCTGTCAAGGTCACCGGTGATTTCCTCTTCATCTCTTGGTGAGGTTCTGTCAGGGTCACCGGTGGTTTCCTCTTCATCTCTTTGTGAGGTTCTGTCAGGGTCACCGGTATCGGCAAATTCATGTGAACTGCTGTTGGACAGACGTGGTGGCGCCCTCCGCGGATGGAGAGCTCACTCACGCTGGCTCCGCGATTTAGCAATTATTGTCGTCAGGAGGGAGCTTAATACGTGGTGTCCTGCGCGTGTCGGATCAGAATAAGCACCAATGAACACCACCGAAGTGAGCCGACAGCGGTGCAGTGTCTCCTCTGGTGGGCTATCCC
>CM065717.1:29167073-29197073 GCA_033310375.1 Conus canariensis
TGTCAGAGCCCAGGTCTGTGGTTTCCTTGAGAATACCACAAGCAGTCTCGGTGCATGCGAAAATACAGCCAAGGTTCATAATCCACTATTCTTCATCTCAGTTTCTCGACACTGTTAACCGTTGGTGACACTTTCGGGTACTTGATTCGAATTTGAATCCTACCACAATGGTAGCGAAATTCTGTCTTCGGGGATGTGTACACACAACACTAATGTCCATGCTGTTTTCTTTTGTTTTTACTTGTTGTTTCTTCATTATTAATTTTCATTTATTCAACCGGCTCTTTGTGGTCACAGTACTCCTCTGTGATTACAAAGTTGTGATCTAACGAGCTTGCAAAGATTTTGTTTTGTTTAATTTAATTTTCATTCAGGTACGTGTTTTCTTTGGTTGTGACTCCAAGCCTATCCTATTGACCGTCTTTCCATTGAAACTATTTACAAACGAAGGAGTGCAGAAATGATGACATAACGGCAAGTATATTTCTAAAATGAGTAAAAAACAAATAAATGATAAACACAACAATGCCCCCTCTTCCACACACACACGTGTGTGTGTGTGTGTGTGTGTGTGTGTGTGTGTGTGATGGACAAATGAACCATGCATAAAAAAACAGCAAGTGTCAAAGCGGTTGCAATATCACAGCAAAATGTTGGCGAGTTACAAATTTGAAGAAGCAAAAAGGGGTGTAACGACGTTCTAGAATGAAGGCAAGTAAATGGACCACAGAAGCAGAAAAAAAGAATAGTGGACGATAGCAAAGAAAGATAGAACAAGAAGAGTCAAAGAGAATGCCTGAAAATATGGTAAAACACAAAATTTCCTGGCAGTGGCGATACAATTCATGGACACATACACAATACATACACCAAAACAAACAAAAAAAAAAAACCAACCAAACAAACAAAAGAAAAAAAACACCTGATAACAGACAATGGATGGCAAAAGAATGGGGGGGGGGGGGGGGGGGGGGCAGGAAGGGGCAGGGTCGTCCACCAAAATGCCACAAGTGATACAAAAACATGAAGTAAATCTCCGGACGGATGTGGCCAGGAATTCAGTGTCTACCACTGCACGAACACTCACCAGTAAGTGGCAACTTACATTTCCTATGTTATTGAGTTTTGCTTTAGGAATGTCTTCTTATTTTCTGAAGATCTGGGACGACCGATAGCTGACACTCTCCCACTTTCTCTCATTATTAAAACAAAAATAATAAATCTAAAACAAAGGGTTTTTTTTCTATTTGCTGTTTAATGTCATGAAAAAAAAACAACAACCAAACAAACAGATAGTCATTTGCGCACTATTTGATGATTTTTTTTTCTTCCTTTTCAAAATTTGTCCAGTATTCCTTATATGATCCGGAGGGTCTCATGTATAGCACAACCAGAAAAGGTACACACCTGTATTGAAAAATAAACCGCACACACATCAAGAATCAGGACAAGTGATCCTTGTCAGTACACCCTACCCCAAAAAACAAACAAATCCAGACCCCAACATCAGTCTATGCTCAAACACAGATGCACACACACACACACACACACACACACACAAACACACACCACACCACACACCCTACAGCACAACTGTTGCTTTATCGTGCTCTAATATGGTCCCTAATGCATGTTTAGTCCATGAAGCATACAACATGGGCAAACATGCATCACATCCACACAAACATATTTCTCACTGATCAGACCATTACCTGAAACCAAGGCAACCTATCCAGTAAACATACTTTTTCATTGATTTCGCCCAAACCTGCCTCCAGATGACATATACTCACACAACCGCCAGTGAAAACTAAGTGATGTTGCTGTGCGTCAATCCCATGAGCTGTTTGAAAATCAACAACTGCAGATATAGAAACCAGGCAGGCAAACCAGCTCCCTGAGAAAAGAAAAACGAAGTTTGAAATTTAATGATTGACATGACTGAGGTCAGGGGGTAGGTGGACTGTACTGTATGCAGAAACACAGTATCAGCCACAGGCACTAGTTGGCGACAGAAAAAAGCTTATGGGGAAGATGGTTGCTTTTAAACCACACAACCGAGAATGCGACAGTCCCTGAATATCCATTCACAAAGATTTCAGTCATGTCCCCCATCCCTTTTCTTTTCAATGGAAAAAAATGTTCATTCAGTTGAAATTAATTACTTTAAAAAACAACAACACAGAAATCTGCCATTGAGCAGAGAGTTGACATGCCTGCCAGGAATGATACTTCGTGTTCAGAACAAACTAACATTATAATCCAGATGTGGAACTGAAGACTGGCTCTGAACTGTCCTTGAGACAGGATGAGCCTTTTGAGATCAGGAGGCCGGGGCTTGTGGCTGAGATGTGAAATCAGTGTATCCACCCAATCATAAGCCCTTTCTGTACCTCAACTGCCATTCCGTATCATAACTGCCAATCTCTGTGAAGCAAATTCAGTTATACTGGGTGGAAGTGGGGGTCAGGAAAGGCTACATCTTCCTCCTTGTACCACGGAGATTATAAGCAGATGAGCATGAAGCATGGCAGGCTTGCAGGAGCAAAATAGGACACAAACTTGTGTGCTAACCAGTGTGGGACAAGGCAACAGGCAGTGCTGACATCGTCATTAGAGTGTCCGATGAGTCACAGGAGCAGTCCAGTGTGGAGTTAGATCTACACTACAAGCTCCAGTCTCCTGGAGGGAAACAGTCGGGCAAAAATCAGTAGCAAGGGATGCTTTGCAGCCTGGACTAGCACATCTCAAATGAGAGAAAATCATATAATGTATGATATCTTCTGTAAGGACTGCACCAGAAAACCATCCCAAAGAAACACGGACTGGGCCTGCTGGCACCTCCCACAGTTCATCGCATTGTAAACTTGTACGAATTTTGACAAGGCATTCAGTATCGTAATAAATATACACTGGGGGGATTATGATGGTAAAAATGGCTATGCTATCTTAATGTGTTACATGACGAGCTAACGGCTGAATCACTTGCATGAGAGGATTGGGGAGTGGGGTGGGAGGGGAGAAGGGGCTTCTTCTCTGAAGACATTCTGGTCTCCAACCTCTACATTTGTTCCTATTCGGAATGCTGCACCTAAATGGTAGATAATTAAATTTCAATAATAAAATTTTAATGATATCATCCTTACGTAGACCATGATGAAGGCTTCACATGTGAGGAACCATAATTCCGACCATTTCATGTTGCTGTGGAGTAGCTGCTTCTTGCCGATTAATTCAAGTTACGCTGTCTCTATCTTTTATGCATTAGGCCTAATTGTAGTCCAATTGTTGAGCTAAAACATTCTATGACAGCTCGGACTATTGCAGAGGCAGTTATGAGATCGGTAGTGGAGTCCATGGTGTCATGATTTATTTGTTCCGTGCAGATTTGGTCAAATTCAAGTCAGATCACAGAGCTGTAAGGTTCTGTGATGGTTCTGAATGTGTTCAACTGTAATGACCTGTTTGCTACATTGTGTTTTACATATATCTTGTTGCTGGGGCAATTATTATGAGACTGGCAGTGGAATCCATGGTGTCCTAATTTTGTGCTGAAATTGAGTGCAAACTAAAGCCGACTGCATCTGTATCTACAGTTCCGATTTGTATCTTCATTGTAATCATTTTATTTCAGGCATGTTTGATGCTAAACGAAGGGTACAAGTAGATTTAACGACACTGTAAGATGCATGGATAACAAGACGAACATTGCCCATGGTTTAAGAATATGAAAACAGCTACATATATTCTTTCCATGTTCAGTATCAATTCGGAGTCCAAGGATGGTTAGTTAATCTTGAACCAGGATGTACAATTATTTTTTGACAAGGATGGTCACTTAATCTGCAAAGATTGCATCACATCGTTAGTCATTTTCAAACTTAATTTGTAAAGTCTGCAGTTGGACAAAATATCATGATTTGTGACTAAAAAAGAAAAAAGAAAACTTTTTTTTACATATTTTGAATGGTGCGAACATGAAAATGAAATGCTGATGTCAATGTGGACACCCACATCCATGTCACTGTCGTGACTTTACTATATACAATCTATAACATTCATCATCATCATTCTGAATCATCACCTTGGTCTACATTCGTTGAATGCTTTGCAACGAAGGAAAGCATCTTGGACATTTATTCTGCAACGTATTGGTTGGTGGACATATCTTACACTTCATGAACTGGACAAGAGACATTCAAATGAACACAGAGTCACAGAGAGGAATGGTCTACATATTGCTGTCTCCATGCCCTGAACAGGGAAACTAGGATATGGATGGATAAGTAAAGATACCTAACTAAAGTCAACATGCATCCATACATGCATCTAGACATACTTGAAAACAGTCGTTGCAACTGATCGAATGGAAGTGAGCACCTGTGACTTAACATTCATAAATCATTCATCCTTCATCGTCTGACCATTATCACCATTCATAATCACCAAGTTCCCTTTGTTCATTAAATTTCATTCATATTACAAACTAAGCCTGTCTTAGTGTGTAAGGAAATGCTTGTGTGGGGCATTTCATCCACATTCTTGCCTGAATTCATCCTCCGAACAAAATCAACAAAATTGGTCATGATGGTGTTCTGCCTGAGCAGTCTTGCCAGGTTGATGATCATGCTTCAAAACGACCTACATTTAATCATCACCACCCAGTCCTGGGGTGAGGAAAGCCACCAGATCTGCACAAAGGCAACACACCTGGAAAGAAAGCTTCCAGCAGTCGGGTTGACCTGGGGTGCAGGGCAACATACACACAACACACACGCCTGGTTATTTCACCGACTGAGAAGAACAGCCAAAAATTACCAGAAGTATGACATTCTTGATTTCCACATACCGTGATCAAGTATGAGACAACCTTTACCATTACGTGATGTTCAATGACTCTCTAGAATATGGGAGATATGAGCTGAGATCATTTCATCAACATGTGTGTGTGTGTAGTGTGCAGTGTGTGTGTGTGTGTGTGTGTGTGTGTGTGTGTGTGTGTGTGTGTGTGTGTGTGTGTGTGTGTGTGTGTGTGTGTGTGTGTGTTGTGTATGTGTTGTGTGTGTGTGTGTGTAGTGTGTGTGTGTGTGTGTGTGTGTGTGTGTGTGTGGTGTGTGTGTGTGTGTGTGTGTGTGTGTGTGTGTGTGTGTGTGTGTGTGTTTTAATGACTTGTGAGTTGACTTTAAAGCGGTGACAGCCCTGATATGGTCTTCTGCGGTCGGCTGGGCAATAAGCAGCTTTACCTTTCCTTACCTATCAACATCTGTGTGAAACTTTTACACTGTAATCAAAACACAATGATAAAACTACAGCGACATTCAAGGCATGAGCATAAATTTCTCTTATGTGTTCGATAACTTTGACTGCGTTTGATAACATTTAGTTCATCACAGTTTTATTCCTTCAACAGCATGAACAGGAATAAAACTGAACATATTTTTAAGAGCGCACAATCTACGTCAAAAAAAAAAAAAGTCATCAATACTTTGTATATATCAGTTGCATTTCACCAATGATTCAGACCCAGTTAAAAACACTCTTAGTTTAAACATGGCCCCTTCATTTCTTATCAGCAGAGAACAGAGTACAGAATGTCTACATTAAAAAAAAAAATATATATATAATATAATATGATATAATCAAAATGGGATTGACAAAGCAATTTTATTTTTTAGCAAGGAAACCCTCTCCATACCCTCCTATAAAAAAAGGTTAAAATAAAAAAGCAGGTATTTACATATACCACCAAACCAAGCAAATTATAGGTGTATGAAACCATTCAAGTCTCAAAACAACAGAACCATATCGTCCCAGATACACACCAAAAATGCATATAAAATGGCAAACACACCATCTTTGTTGTTGCAGGAAGCAAACAGCACAGTACACTCACTTTAACAGAATCAAAGTAAACCTTTATTTCCCTCTCTGTGCACTGAGAATATCACAGTCACAGCACAGATTCTCACAACTCACCTGATTTGGGTTATTTTTTTTTCTTTCCTTTTAATTTGAGACAGCTACAAAACAAAATGGCAAAATTTTCACAGCTTATATATAGAGTAATTCTTAAGATTAATTTTCTCTCGGTTCAAAGTTGGCAATCAAATCACAAGCACAGTTGCAACATGTGTTAAAAAAAAGTTAAAATGATTTGTTACAAATGAGATAAATCTGGGTCTCAATGCTTAGTTCTGCAATAAGCATCCACTACACACACACACACACACACACACAGTCTCCTTCTCGGTCTCAGATTTTAGATCTGTCTTTTTCTCTTTTAATATTTTCCCTGCACTTGGTCAAGTCTTCCTACAGAGAAACACTGGTTACCTATATTTGTTTTTCTCTGCTCTAAATTGTTCAGTTTAGAAAAACAACTTTCTTTTATGTTCAACAACATTCATTTAACTCTGAGGAGTCATTGTAATTCTTTAACCCTTTTATTGCCACAATAGCTGCATGGCTATTGCAGTCAGAGTGCCACAGTCTTCTCTTGGTACAATGAACATGCGCAGTTCAGTTGGTTTTTTTCGTTTATTTACACGTTTTCGTTTTAGGTTTTCTCTCATGTTTGAACAGTAAAAGAGATAAATTTGTTATGTCATATTTAAAATGGTGTTTGAGTGATTAAAAAGTAGTTCAGTGGAAATCTAGTACTCAGCAGCAACTCTGGTCTGGTTTAAGCTGCTTGTAGCTTGTGGATAGCTATACAAAAAAGGGTTAAACAAAACCAAACAACATTGTTTTTATGTAGTGCTCATTGTAACACTTAAAATGTAGAATTTATCATGACAACAACCTGAGGAAGGAACACCTTTGGAAGCGTGCTGAAAAAGTCATGACTTTCAAATAACACTTAAAATGTAGAATTTATCATGACAACAACATGAGGAAGGAACACCTTTGGAAGCGTGCTGAAAAAGTCATGACTTTCAAGTTCAAACACAACAAACTGTTGGAATGGTAGACAGCCAGTGAGCATAGCATGTAAGTGACATTTGACCTCATCCATAGAAAACACATATTAAGGGGATTTGAAATCTTTAGCTGAACACTTACCCTCATCAATGAAAACACACATTCAGGTCCTTTGAAATCTTTAGCTTCATCAATCGACTCATCCACAGAAAACACACTGTCTCAAGTTCCCTTTGTCAAATAATCTCTTCACATTAATACACACACAAATCTGAAGCACACGCAAAAACCCCACAAACAAACAAAAAAATCAATAAAGTTGGATTCCTCAAATTTGTTGGGGAAAAAAAAAAGAAAAAAAAAGAGGCTGGCATCCTTGAAATTTCAAATAAACAAAGCAAAAATGTTAAGAGTCAAAATCTAGCATTCACCATCATTCTTTTGTCAAATGCACTGCTCCAATAAAGCCACAACACTGGACATTATCATCCTTTTCATCGCTTGAAGCCAGGTGTATTATTTCCATGCCATCAATTTACTGATCCCAAGTTCAAATGCATTTTTAATCACCATTTCACTCGCAGAGCACTTGGATTTTACCCTTAAATGCCGCAAAAATGACAGTTTTATAAGCAATTCATTTCACCTTGTGTTTGGAAATCACAACAGCAATTGTACGATTGTATTACCATCTAGCAGATATTCAAAGGAAGATCTCCAGGTCCATACTGAAAGTCTTATGGTGAATTCTTCATTCACAGATCTGGAAGTATTTACTTATTTTGTCTCCTGTTAATGGTCATTTTCACTGATGAAAGCTTTCATACAAGCTGTGAAGTGAACGATCTATAGTTTTCCAACCTCATGATATGGTCTAAAATGGAGTGAAAACATACCACAAGAGCAATGCTCCAAACTGTGTTCCCAACGATCTGCATCATTGTGATCCGTTTACCGAGCATGAGAAATCAAACAAGCATTTGAAAAAAAAAAATCCAAGACTCAACTGTGAAATGGGTTGAACACAGCACTTGCCACTACTCATCAGAATTCAACTAAGGGGTGGGTGAAAAGCAATGCTGGACATTCCATCAAAACATCTTGTCAGTGACCTTGCTACCTACTGATGATGAGATAAAAACCCTTGTTAAATGCAGTAAAAAAAAAAAAACACCAGCCATTAGCAAAAAAATTATCCCTTACGTAAGCAATCAACCCACTCTGATAGCTAAATGAATATGTACAAGTAGATAAAAACAAAACAATGGCGCTGAAAATTGAAGCTGAGCTCTCCGCGGAAAGTACAGTCCATCTTGGAAACAAATTTACTGTAATGATAAAATGAAACAGTCCTGATTATTTAAAAGCACACCTGCACTGGTATAAAACGGCACACACCTGCACTAGTATAAAACGGCACGCACATTGTGAGACAGTGGGCAAGACACTAGCAGTTATTTCTGTCAGGCAAACAGTCAGCTTTGACTGAAAATACCTAAACATTTACATATGATAATAATGCCGAAAAAATAAAACGAATGTCATAAAAGTATGCATATTGTATGTCAGTATGTAAATATGAATTGCCCCTAATAAATACATATTCGCTGCCCATTTAAAAAGATAACACACACAACCAACAAAAAATGGGATGAAGAAGAAGAAAACCATAAAGTAACGGAAGGCAAAATAGAATTACCACAGAGAAGACAACCAGTTGGATCTTTTCATGATTATCGTCTGAAACTGGAGAATATATATGATAGAATTTGTTATCTTGTACTTAAATGCCAACACCTACCGTAAAGTTCGGTCTATTGAGCGCACCTGTATATAAGCCGCACCCACTAAATTTTTCTGAACTTTTTTCACAAATAAGCTGCACTGGTTTATAAGCCGCACAGTCCGATGTGCCGCAGGCGGCAGCTGGCCGAGCACTGAGTTAACATAGTGTCGAAAATCAACACATACAATGTGTTCATTGCATTCATTGGCGTTTAAATAGGTCAGAATACAAGAGCATGTTTCCAGCTTTACTTCAGTCTTTTTTTTTTTTTTTAGTACGATGTGTTTTAAATCAATTAGAATCGAAGCTTTTATGAGGCTTCTTACAAGTGTTGTCTTTCCAACATCATTGCTTTAAAAAAAATACCGAAAAAAAACAACACATTAACGATGCACTAGAAAGGCAGTTCTCTCCTGCATTCACTGGTGTATCAAGCTAAGCAATTGGTTGAGTACTCGAAAGCGCAGGCCAATCAAAGCGAAGGTATCAAATGCAAACCTTCACTCCCTGTCCACGATTTCAACAATGGCGGATCGAAGCCAAGGTCTGACAATGACCGAGTCGAATGCGCTAATCATTTTTTAATTGCAAGACGCACTTGGTAAGATAACGCATATAATAACAAACCAGAACATTAATGAAACGATTTGATTGTTTTATTTCGCCTAATACTGTGCCAATGCTTAGTTATTTTGTTCGTAATTCAGCTAGTGTTAGTCATGATTAAACAGGTCGGAAACGGCCCACACATTGCGTCGTTCAAAGCGATCGTATTTTTGTAGAAGACACACTGATGAAAAAAGATATCAGTAATGGGCTTTACTTATGTCGATTCCTGTATTTCTGAACGGGTTACTGATTCCATTGCACGATTACAGAGAAAATCGTAGTTAAAAGCATCATAAAAATTCATGAACAGTAAGCACGATATGGTGAGTTACAGATAAGCTAAGAATAGACGAGGGTGTGATGCTTCTGAAATCGGAAAAATCTGCAAATAAGCCGCATCGTTGTTTAAGCCGCAGGTTTAAAGATGGGGAAAAAAGTCGCGGCTTATAGTCCGAACTTTACGGTACATCATCTGACACTGCAGAACACATATGATTTCAAATAAATGTAGTAATCTTGTACTTAAATGCACACACCTACACCATTTGAAACTGCAGAACACACATGATTGAACATAATGTGATATTGTACTTAAATGCACACACCTACATCATTTGAAACAGCAGAACACATATAACTGAGCTTAATGTCATCTTGTACTTAAATGCCCACACCTACATCATCTGAAATTGTAAATCACACATACAACTGAGCGTAATGTTATCTTGTACTTAAATGCACACACACCTATATGTTAAATGCACACCCAGCAGTTTAAACACAAAATACGTTTGGCACACTCTCAAACAAAATAAATCTGATCAACGCATCTCCCCATTTAAAAATCCACTCTCTCTTCATAGATATCTAAATGAAAAAAGGCATATTTTTCTCTCTGAATGTCGATGTTGGAGACAGTCTAAATCATATGTCAGCGCTTCTTTCCTTGCCCACTTTCTCCCGGGCAGAGAGTTCACTGCCAGCCAACCCAAACACAACGACGTGTCTGTGACATTCAGCAAGTCCAACACCACAATGGCACCTCCCTCATTCTGCTCATCGACTGAAGTCCTTCCTCATCCTCCGCAATCTCTTCCCCTCCTAGCTCTCCGTGTCCGAGACTTGAACCCCAGCCACCCGGACACTTGGAATGCCTTCAACGAGCTCTCCACCAGTCTTCGGGCCCACCCCATCATCGTCACCACCCTCAGAGGAAGTGGTCGGTGTCAGAGTCCAGGCTGCAGAGCCGTGGATGTGTAGTGTGAGGGTGTGGTAGGGGCGGATGCTGTCGCGGTGGCCGATGCTCATGACGGTGATTCCCAGGCTCTGACAGGTGAGGTACAAGGTGGCCTCCATCTCCTGACTCACCTGGCTGGTGGCCTCGTCTAGCACTACACACACACAAGCAGGTAATTATGGAGCTCAAAAAAGCAGCTTATGAAAGAACCTGGCAATTGTGTATCTTTTGTGAGAAAAAAAAAAATCAGATTTCCCCAATAATGCCAACAGCTTTGAAAAACACATACACATGCACAGCAAAAGTGAAACTAATAAACTGACAAAATCATCATCTCATGTAACAGGTTCATTAGCCGCACTGGACAGGAAAGGCTATGTTCAGTGACACACCTGCCAGAGTGCCAAGGCCGTTGACCGTTGGTCTGGCTGAACCTCAATGGCTTATTCAGCGCTGCCAATGCCTCAAAAGCACATGGCTGATTCAGCATTGCCAACGTCTCAAAAGCACAAAGTGTATCATTTTGATGTTCTAAGCGTAGCATTCCAAATTCAAGTATAGCACTTATAGGTCATGCGCGAAGTCAGACCTAACAGCCCTTTCAATCGCACCTCACTTTGCACATGACATGATGGACTATGAAGATGGAAAATCTTGATAGTTATTGCATGGTTTATAGTGTGACCCCCCAAAACAACAACAACAACAACAACAAAACCAATCACTAAGGTGGCAAAATAGCCCAAGTTTTTGCTAATTTTTCTTCTTGTTTTTCTTCCTCTCCTTAGTATAAACTTCAAGACAAAACATACCCCCAGTCTAAAGAACAACACTGTTTTAAATCTTTGATGAAACAAGTCTTTACAGTCCAAAGACCTACACTGTTTCCATTCTGTTTCAACCACTACTAAGTCCATGAAGCATTTTTGTACTTGAAAAAAATAAAAAAACTTTTGGAAGGGGGGGCGGTTGTAGCATTTTGATGCAAGGTATAGCAGTGTAGCACTATCAACGAAAGGTTAGTAGGTCTGAATTTTGTTGTTGTTGTTGTAGATTCTACCTACTCACACCACTGCCAAATTACATTGTGGCTTTCAGTGTGCCCTCACAAGGAAATGGAAATGACAATGGAACACACACTGACTGAAATGGTGGGAGAGAAGGCACATGAAGACCTACATTTTCACCACCCCGACTTTCACCAGTTCTTAATGCTTCCAGACAGAGATCTCTTTAACGTCAATGAAACTGAGCACGATGAAAAAACAAACTAACAAACAAACAAACAATCATCATAAGAAAACCAGCCTGCTTTCAACAACCACCTCCATTCACCAGGCCACACTCACTTGCAAAGCGAGGCTTGTGGAAGAAGAGTCTGACAAAAGATAACCTCTGCGTCTCGCCGGGGGACAGTTCATCATACCTGTCAATCAACATCCACTTTCATCAGCAAAATACTACGTAATGACACTGAACTCTTTTAAAAGAAAATATCGACGCAGAACAGACATAACGTTTGGTTACTTTAGAGTCGCTTTCCTCTTCTCGAAGGTTCTGTACTTTGTTTCAGATGTGCTGATGTTCATAAGGCACTTGTCAATAAAGGTTTAACCCTCACATGTGTAGACAATGATAATAAAAACAACAAAGCCTTGCTAAGTATTTGTAATGAATTGGCACAGAGAGTTTTGCAACAACCAGTCCTCTTATCTGATCATATAATATTTGAAGCTTTTCTCCCTCACATTATTCCTATCCCTTTCAACAACGAAATTTCAAAGCTTGGCTTTGTATCAAATTACAATTCATTACTCAGTGAGTTCTGTTAGCCACAGGTAACCTTAGGTAGATAATCTGAAGCTAACTATATTACAAGCAACCATCACAATAAATAAATCAACTCTCAACTTAAAACAAAACTCACAAAATGCAGTGACAGTAAACATGTCAAACACACTGTAGGCTGTTAAGTCCATTACCAGTTCCAGTCCAAGTTTACATCCAGTCCACCTAAACGCTGCAGTACTTGATCCAGCCCAGCCACTGACAGGTAGTGGTACATCTTCTCATCATCTGTAAAAAAAGAGACATCATGTGATCTCACATGCTTGTGTCTTATCTTATACACACTTACCTGTATAAAGGCAAAATATTGTGGTAACCGACATTCCACATGTACCAAAGTCAAACATATTTGGATGTATGTAATGTACTCATTTGTGCTTAGCCATCACGGCTAATGGGAGGGGGGGGGGGGGGGGGTCCCAAACTTCCGTCACTGATTTTATGGTCATGGTCATTAAAAATCTATTTCCAAAGAACAGAACAGATTTCAATCTGCAATAGGCAAATCTCTTTGGAAATATTACTAAGGGTTTCCACAGATTAATTTTTCAATCACATCACATCACCAAGGAAAAGTTCAACCAAGTCTTCTAACCAAACTGATGAAATTTATCTCAAATCATGAATGCCATAAGAGTTATCATTATTCCAAATCTTAAATTAAAGCAATTCACATGACAATGCTTGTTGACCACTTAACACACATACTGTGACACACTCCAAAGGACTGTTGCAAAATTTGTTTCTCAATAAAATTGTCAAAAATGGCACAGAAATCTGGTCATAAAATAAAGAGGCAGTAATTTGTGTATCAATATTCGCTGCAGAAAACTTTTGCAATGGGCCTGGGCATTCATATATTTGAGAATTATGCTATATGAAGTTACTTTTGCAATGGGCCTGGGCATTCATACATTTGAGAATTATGCTATATGAAGTTGAACAGACCAGTCTACCTCAGTAAATGCTCTTCAGAATTTTTCCCACATAAAAAAGGCAATTTTCAGTAGTTTTCAAATGTTTTTAAGCAATGCTGAGACTCAAGTGGAATTTGTTCCCAAATATGCTGGCTAAACTACAACCATAGTATAGTATGCACTTTCATGCTATACTTTTCCATGTATTTTCATAGAAACTATGCCTTCTTTGACGAACGACTCAGACATCATCACAGACTTTTATTAAAAAAAAAAAAAAAAAAAACCCTCACTTGATTAACAGACAAATTCACCACCTGCCTAGAAACCTCATACAAGAAAAAAAAAAGTCACCCTCACCTGGTATTACCTCTGCCTCTGTCAGCGGGAAAAGAATCTGAAAAAAAAAAAAAAGAAAGAAAATCAGCTACTTCCAAAATGTGTGCATAAAACCATCCTGATAAATTTAACAAAGTCCATCCTGATACATTTAACAAAGTTCCACAATGTGTGCATAAAATAATCCTGATATGTTTCACAAAAGTTTCGTAACTTCCTTTACCAGTGAAACAAGCATGGTGTCATTCCAGCAAGTTGAAGAATAGTAAAGACAGGCTTCCTATATCACTTCTGATCAAAAGAAATACAATTGCAAAGACAAAAAAACAACAACAAAAATCCCCTATGCCAAAGATCCATTCTACTTTATTCTGTAGTCTCTCTTTGAATAATATCAAATGCTAAAAGTGCAGTTATATTTAACGTTTAATTTTGCTTGATAAGTTGAAGTAATGAAATTTCATTTTCCAAAAATTTTGAGACCTTGCAAAACTGGCTAATTTCTCAATTTCTACCAATTTTTCAAGAACAAATGAACACCCTTTACATAAGACTATGACACTACATCTTATTCCAATAACACTAAATCTTGAAATCCAGCACACAAAAAAACAACTAAATAATAATAACATAAATGAAGCTGTACATGCAGAAAAAGTTGGAATTGATTTAAAATGAAAAAAAAAAAAAAAAAAAAACATTTTCCAAAGTTGTACCTGAACACAAACATTCACATGAACATATATTCATATATGTGTACCAACAAAAAGGCATGTGAACATCAACTACCATACACATATGTATTTGCACACTGACAGACACACACCTGTGCACAGATAAACGCATTAACAAATGATGTATGTAATATGTTAACCTGATCTCTCAGTGAGCCAGTGGTCAGGTAGGGCTTCTGAGGCAGGTATATTATACCTGAAGGCAAATGCTTGACGACCCGGTTGACATGCCCTGCAAGGATCAAACGTCAAATGTACAAGACAGGGAAAGTTTGCGTTTCTAAATCAAAACATGCAACAACAAAGTCAAGTCCAGCTCAAAATGGACAACTCAGAACAGGGCGAACACAAACAGAAATAAATGAATACGTTACAAAACATGAAGATGCTTCCTGGCTAGTGTTCATTACTACACACACACACACACACACACACACACACACACACACACACACACACATATGTATGCACACACACACAGAAACTCTATTCTCAAAGTTGTTTAATTAGATCATTTTGTTTTTCTGTTGCATAATACTAATAACATTCACATGAAAAGATCAGAACATGGCTGTTACAAGATTCATATAGACTTCCAAACAAAAAAGTTTCACATTTTAAGGAACTTTTCAAGGACTCTTTAACCCGTAGAGTGCCTTTAAGCCGTCAGCTGACGCCGCATTAAAAATGCTTTCCCAGTGCCTATGGGCCGTCCACTGACGTCATGCATTTTTCTTGAATTTTCATTCGTTACTATTTCTATCAACGGACTTAAATAGAGTGTGCGTAGTAGCCTTATATGTCTGTAGTATTAAAATGATATGTAAATGACCACACGTGAGGGGAAAGCCCATTTATTCTCATCACTGACTGGATGACCAGCCAGCACTTCGTCTCGCTTGCAAAGATGGCGGCGCAACCTTCGACAAGCGCAGCGACCAAATCAACGTATTTACACAGCTGAGCAGGCTCTGCTAATGATTTTTGACAAAGACAATAATCTTTTATTCAACGACTCACTCGAGCATGAAGGTGAGATGATGATAGTGATGGAATTGCCAACCGTATTCGTCAGTTATTGTGTCGGGCTGTGTGACCTCAATGTGTGTTCAGCTGACTGGTTTGCCAGCGTCGAACGAGCTCGCCTAGTGTGTACTCTGCACTGCGTGCCAGTGGTCAGTGACATGGTAGTCAGCGTGAGAGGGGAGCGCGGCCTGCTCGCGGCGCGGCACAGGGCAGAGGGAAAGGTAGGGGAAGAGGAGCAGTGAAAGAGATGGTTGAAGTCCAGCAAGGGGGCGTGGTGGGGAGAGGGGGGCGTGGTCGTGGACTGACCTGTCTGCATAGAGTGTGAGCGTCTTGATAGACTTCTAAACTGTTTTACTTTCATTTACAGGTGTAGTGTGACAATACAAACTTTATTTTCAACTTTTTTGCTTTGTGTTCTTGTTTGGATGTGAAGATGTAGTGGTAAATACATATGCTTTTGATCGTGCAAAAAAATCTATCCAAATCTAATTGTCTAAATACTTTTTTATTATCAAAATTAAAACAAAAGAAGCCCAGATTCAAAATCTTCATTCAATTTCCTTCAAAAATCATATATATTTCATTGTTATATCTTTTGTAGTTTCTGAGCTAGAATTTTTTGTTAATTATTACCCCCAAATCATTAGATTTCCCTGGCACTGGGAAAGCCTTTGTTTGTAACATTTTCAAGCAGCTTCAAGCAGCGAACGGGTTAATATAATACTTAACCACAGTAATACAGAAAATATAGGCCTTTAGAAGTAGTTTGGTTACTTCATAACAAACCAATCCGGTTAGAAGCAGCCATTAATCTGCAATGGAATTAAATATAAGGTCACCCTTGAAGGACAGACATGGATGAATCTCTATCAGACTAGTAATGGTGGACAGGTTTAAAGATTACTGCTTTCATACAGACAAAAGATACATTCCGAAGTTTAAAAACCAACAACATGCTCACTGATGTAAAATTGCAAGCACAGCCAAAACACTGACGGAAATAATAAAGATAAGGCCATAATGAACAACATGGGTGGAAAGAAAGGCTATTCCACGGACCTGAGGTAGTTGTCCACAGGCCTGCGATGACACGGAACAATGAGGTCTTTCCACAGCCGCTATCTCCTGTCACCAGCACACTGCTCCCCATCTGGAGCTGTAGTGTCAGGTCTGAACACAGACGCACAGCCAAATTAACACCAAAAAGAACAAAGAGAGAGAGAGAGAGAGACTCGTGACTCTAATGTGAGGCCATCAGCCTATTCACATGAGTACGCAACAAGAAAAAAATCAATTTTATATAGTTAGAACAAAATTTTCCATGACTGCAACAAAACATTCTTCCATGACAGTATGTACATGCAGAATTCTATATTAATTATACATAAATACTTCTTAGTACGTTCTTCCTTATGAACATAATATAAGTATATATATTATTATTTTAAAACTCATGATATGAATGCTGCTGATACTAGCATGCAAAACAAATGTTATCTATTTCATTTCCCTCGTCGTATTTTCGTATGTATACAGTGGAAACCCTACTACACCTGCGTCGTATAATTCTCCAGAAAGCCGTACTATTTTAAGCATCTTTTATTTACTACGTTTACGCATGCGCCAAATTATCGCCCTCTACTGTGCAAAGGAAAGGAAAACCCCGAATCTTGGGTCTGTATAACAATAGCTGCCATGCTAACCTTTGACACTCAGTGTGTGTTCTTCTGTGGTCCTGTTCATGTGATGCTGGACTTGTGTTGTTTATATTCGTTGGATTTAGCAGCCCCATGGATAAATTACTAAAGCCTTTCCCTGTATCAGGTTAGTACTTTCCTTCAATTATTTCACTTTAATTGTAGTTTTCCCTATTTCTTCAGCCTGTGACCCTGTCGTATCATGTCCCGTGGGTCTTGTTGACACTTGACTCGTACACATGTGCCTCAATTGCCTATTGGCCAGAGGAGTCTCTTAATGGTCGAATCCCTAAAATTCAAACTTTAATAATTCAAAGCAACCGTCGGAAAATAATCAAAATGCATATAATAGCTATCATTAATCAAAAAGTTCAAAACCATACTCTTATAATATGATCTGTGGGCAGCCATTTCTTAGCAGACGATCCAGCCTCCGTCCTGTCCCTGTCGCCCCGTCTGCCTCACGTTCCACCCCCCCCCCCCCCCCCCCCCCCCCCCTCTCTAAGCGGAGAGCGAGAGAGAACGAAGGAACGCGCAAGCTGGCGACACGGACTGTGTGTGTGTGCTGCAGTGTTCACGCGACTACATGCTGATTTGCATGATGACCTACTGAACTGAGTTCTTGACCTACTTTTCATTTCCTAGTTTATCTTATTTGTATACTACATCACATCATGGTCAGTTGTTTATCTATGTTTCCCTTGGTATTAATTTCGTAGTTTTACATGTGCATGTATATACCGATTTCCTTACTTATTCTAAACTTCCTCTCCAAACGTTTCCTTATACAATTGATTTTTTTTTTTTTTTTTTTTATAAATATTATATGCACATTTCCATGCTCACTTAACTTAGACCATTCATATTCCTAGATACTACCCCCCCCCCCCCATCCCCACCCGGTGCCACGTTATTCCAAATGGTTTAATCCGGTCTCTGCATTGCTTCCTCATGACTCCCTTTCCAGTCCTTTTTACTTGATCACTTCAAATTTCATATCCATTAGATAATTACACTTATTTTCTTACTTACTTAATTGTACTAACTCTTGAAATTACATATTATTAGTTGTACATCAATTCTACTACACCTCTTGATCCCTGAGAGAGAAGAGAGAGAGAGGAGAGAGAGAGAGAGAGAGAGAGAGAGAGAGAGGCCAAACATGAAATATGATAAAGACTAGAAAAAAAAAAGCAAAAGCAAACTGAAAATCAATCAAGCATCTTGGAATGACACTGAAAACAAAAATTGATAATGAATTCCTGGCATGTAAGAATCAAACTAAAACAAACATAAAAAAAAACCCAACTAAAAACAAAAAAAAGGAGCTTCATGCCACACCGTTAAAGCTCGTTCAGTATGCACCTCCAAAATATCCCCTGACATAGCAAAGAACTCTTTAAAGTGCTGTTCAACTCTGTGAAGTAACATTTAAAAGAGGCTCGAAACAAAGCAAAAATCCAAAACTAAAACTTTATATATAAGAAAAAGAAAAGATATTAACAAAATAAAACAAACAGAGGAGACCTTTCATAGGTGTTCTTACATGGAGTTGACAGCAGGCAGAAAAAAGATACTTTCTGAGACATCACACACTATGTTCCTCTACAAATTCATGTTCTATCATTGCTCCACTCTGAGACATCACACACTATGTCCCTCTACAAATTCATGTTCTATCATTGCTCCACTCTGAGACATCACACACTATGTCCCTCTACAAATTCATGTTTTATCATGTCCCTCTACAAATTCATGTTCTATCATTGCTCCACTCTGAGACATCACACACTATGTCCATCTACAAATTCATGTTCTATCATTGCTCCACTCTGAGACATCACACACTATGTCCATCTACAAATTCATGTTCTATCATTGCTCCACTCTGAGACATCACACACTATGTCCCTCTACAAATTCATGTTCTATCATTGCTCCACTCTGAGACATCACACACTATGTCCCTCTACAAATTCATGTTCTATCATTGCTCCACTCTGAGGGACTGCCATGCATGAAAATCCACAGTAAATGTTAACTACTAATGACAGTGAAATTAATATTACTGATCATTCACAACACACACACACACACCCCACACAGAGTGCCCACACACACACACATTCAGGTACAAATCCACTGTATTTGCTGGACTCCAAACACTTCCCCTCCCCCTCCCAAAATGTATATTGCACAACATCATGGCTCCATTCAATAATTACGTTTTGTTTCATGTAAGAGTCTCCTTAGGTCGAACAGCTGGATTTTCGTCATAACACACACACACACACACACTTCCTTTCTAAAAACAATATATATTGTACTTTCAAATCTATGGCATGAACTTAAAAAAAAAAAAAAAACAAAAAAAAACATGTCCCACGATTTGTTACTTCTTAATCAAAACAACTGCATTTTGAACTTTTCTGTTCACTCCACAGTATCCTTAGCAGAAAGAAGTAAAACTGCAGACACCACACTGCTCTCTGTTGCGTTGGCTTTGAATGGTCAGCCCTACCTCTCAGCAGAATTGTGGAAGAGTTGGGTGGCCCGTAAGTGATGGATCCGACCTCAAAAGCCGGCTCAGTGCCTTGCATCTCTTGTGATGAGGTGGTCACTAGTCTGCACAAACAGGTAGAGGGAATCAGTTGTTACTGTTGATTGTCACCGCACCATTATACAGAAACACACATTACTGAATTGCAAAACATGACCAACAACACGCCCACCAACCTCACAATAGTTGTACAGTTATCTAATACCCTCCCCTACCCTCCATTTTTTTTTCAAACCTCGAGTTAAAGGTGACAGCTGACCTTTAGGCTATACTGTGTACATGCTTCTAACCATAATTTATTCCATGTTCTAACCTTTACAGAGAACAAAGTTTCAATCTTGTCACCATGGATACAAACTATTTCTATCCCATCAGTTCCCACGTGGCTGCCAGACTACGAATGCAGCAACAATGGGTTGTCCTTGTCCCATTTATGAAGAAAAAATCCACTATAGGTTCCACTTTATCATCACAGCCCTGCTGGCCATACCGGGCCTTTTGGGGACTGTCCACTCACGGGGAAATGTAAAGGTCCCATCATACAAATCAAAACAAACAACAAAGACAATATCATCATACATACATAAAACAATAATGTGGCAGATGAACTACTCGACCTCATTAAGAGAGATAAACCTTAAGAGTACTAAAAGTCATCAGTGAGACTTTTAACTCTCAGTTAACAACTCATTAAAAAAAAAAAAAAAAATTAAATAATAATAAATACAATAAATAAATGAATAAAAACGAAATTTTAAAAACAAATAAATAAATGAAATATAAAAGGGGGAAAGCAAATACGAAAAAAAAAAGAGAGCATGATTAAAACATGTATGGGCAAAAACAACTGGACAGTTTGTATCTTCTCTGAACATTGTGTACATTCTCACAACCAAGTCACCAGACTACAATCAAAAACCTTGCATAGCAGAAATTCTGACCACAGAAAAAAAAAAGTACAAATTTCCCTGAAGGAAGAAAGGTGAATGGGACACAAAAACAGAAAAAAAGTAATCTACAAGTTACTACATAAAGGCAACTGCCGGAGCAAAGAGAAGCATCATAGTTGGGGCAACCTTCTCACAAATGGAGAGTAAACTGAATTTACATAACAAAATATATTCTGGAAAATACAGTTTGAGACCAGAGATATGATATGTCAAGACATCATCATAGACTTAAAAAAGAAAGAAAGAAAGAAAAAAGTAACCTATCAATCTTTATCAGAGTTTTATTAGTTGTTACTGTAGAATTTTAGTCATAAAATCAAAAGTGAAAACTTATAATAATGACTATGCTAGTGTGTGTGTGTGTGTGTGTGTGTGTGTGTGTGTGTGTGTGTGTGTGTGTGTGTGTGTGTGAGTGTGTATGTGTGCTGGTGTGTGTTGGTGTGTGTGTGTAAGCATAAATGCACATCCATGTGTGTGTGTGTGAATAAAACACTACAAAGACTTTGTGGACGAAAAGAATCTTATGAAATATGAATTACATGTTTAATAGGCTGGCACCTGCCCAAGTTTAGTTTGATTAGAGTCTATTATTTCTGGCTGAGTGATATAATCACTGACAGAAAAACAACAACAAATTATGAACTCTTTACTGATGGGTTATTGCCCAAACATTTTATTCATGAAAGAATCGTGACTTTTGTTGTTGTTGTAAATTTCACTAAGATTAGCCAAATTTTCAAGGTCATGTTATAAATCTATACATACTATTGATGGGCAATGCAGAATTCTCCCCACAGTTAAAACTCGCATACAGTTAATAACACCATCAGATTCCTTTCATGCAGCCTTTTCAGATGGTTAGTGTCTGTCTGAAAAATACACTGAATCAACACTGAAGCAAAGGAGGAGTAAGACAAACAGCCATTAAGTTTCCGAGGTGCTCTGATCCTTCACAGAGTACAAAATGTTCTCAACACATTGTCCTGGCATCAGTGGAACTACATTTTTTTTTTTTTTAAAGATCAGCAACATGGCTGTTTAACAATCAAATGAAGCTTTCCTGTTTAGCTTACAGTGTAACACCCCCAATACAGTGAGACAACGTTAGTACAGGGGAGATAAGCCAAGACAGGTTTTGGGGAAAAAAACAAACTAAAAATATTACTTTAAGCATAAAAAATAGGATAACAAGTTATCAAGACTACTTGAAAAATCCAAGACCAGTATTATTAAACTGAAAGAATCAAGACTGTGATGCTAAAAGACATAAATCAAGCATGCCAAGGCACTTTTTCAGAAGTATCCAGTTAATTCCCAGATGTAAGTGATATGACTTTCAAAAAACCAGCAAGAACACAAGCAAAGATATTTAGAATGCCACATTTACGTACAAATGAATCTATTCAGTCAATGACCTCTTTCACTTAAACCTGGGAAACATGCCTTTTTGATGGAAAAAAATCCAAAAAACCCATTACTTTGGATTTCTGACTGCACAAACTTCTTGACAAAACAGTGACTTAATTTTATCATCATCTCTTTCTCTCCCTCCCTTCTCCTCCCTCTTTCCAACTTAAAACAATACCATTAATTTCATATTTTGCATTGGACAAACACTTCATGAAAAAAAAAAAAAAACCAACAACAATAAGAATCCATTTAAAGAAGAAAAAAAATGCAAACAAGAAAGGTGAAGCCTTTATGACTCGCACATGAACACTCCTAAATCTACCACAGGAATGGTGAACGAGAAGTTTAAGACAAGGTAGATGACGCAGTCACCTACGATACAAAAAAAAGTCAAGGATCCAAGGCTTAAAAATAAACCTTACACAGTTAAGGGATTTTTTTTTTTCTTACTCTTCACCTTTGTACTACACAAAAGCGAAGGTCAGAGTGCTAGTTTCACAGATGAGATGGTAAACTGAGGTCCTATGAGGAAGTACTCTCTGAGCGCATGTTCAAACAAACAAACAAAACTCAAAAATAAAAATTAAAAGGCTAGAAGGGAGTTGAACCTTATAAAATTCTGTATAAAATCCACTTAACAGGAAAAAAAATGAGATGCAAACAGAAAAATAAAGAAGTGTTTTATGGTATCCTGCTCTTCTGGAGGGAAGCAGACCACTGCACTGAGAGATCTACTGTAGCATACAGAAGTTTTTGCAGCAACTACAGCAAAACACTGAAAATGAAACAGAATAACAAGCATGAAAAGGCAATGCACAGTCAGGCATATGTATGCCTCAGTCCTGTTCTAAATAGCATCATGTAAGGACTTAACTTTTTACCTGTGATTTGTCTTCCAGCTGGGTTCATGCTCAGAGTATGATCAATCAATCACTGTATCATACTGAACTTGATAACTGGATGCACAAGATCCCAAGTGTGTCCCTTTGGTTTTACAATATGTCAGGTTGCCAAACTGAGATCAGAACTTAGCTTCCAAGAGGTCCGTACTGTCACAATGAGTAACTGTCATATCAAACAATGAAAATCGGAAGCAAGACCCAGCTTCTTTCACCGTATGAAAGCTCCATCTGTAATGCCATGTTCTGACCTTGACCTCTGAATTCCCATTACTGAGTTTGATGAAGAATGGAAGCCAGTTGCAAACTGTAAAAATCAATGCTTTTCCTTTATACCATACCATGACTTTAAAGCAGAACTCTGACAAGCAACAACATCATGAAGTGGATGCTGTACAAGTTCTCACTGAAAAGATCTTATAACTGTCTACTATCCTGACAAGTCTGTCTTTTCAATAAGTATTTGCAGATGCTGAGAAAATGTCAATGTCAAATTTTACCATGGATACATGCACAACCAAAGCAGAATGATTATATTGATCCGCTTTAATACACCAGTCAAAACAGAAGTGTAAATCACATCAAATGCGAAAAAAGGATCAGGGATGAGGTACAACATGCTCTTGAAACAAATATCCATTTTTAATATGAGTTCCTTTGCAATGTACAAAGAGGACTATTTCAAATACCTCAATGGACTGCAAATTCACACTGAAACAGAAAAAAAAATAGGAAGAGACTTACAAACCAGAAAATACCAACAGCTTTATTTTACAAAAAATCTTTGAAAAATACAACCACAAAAAAAAACTGTTATGAACAGTCATATGGTGACTTCCTACTGATCAGTAAAAGATTAAATAAACAATTATCTATGAATCTCTTACACTTTTGTCAACCATTCTTTGGAGGCCAGTAAATTTTTTTTTTTTTTAATTAAAAAAAAGGTTATGAGGTTGCATTTGTCAGGACTGAATGTTCTTGATGTGTTTATAAATCAGTATTTTTGTCAATGAGCATTGACAAAGGGAAAAACAACAACTTAACCTAGCAATTCTGCCTCAGGTTGTATTGTTGCACTCGTGTAGATAATGATGCTGCATGGTCAAGTGTGAGCAACTGAAAATTAACAATTTCAAGAGATCCACCACAACACAGTGACTGAGAACTGGTGCAAAGCACTGAAGATAGCCGATTGTCAGGCTCATAGTGTGTGATACTTCCATTATCATAGCCGTGTACATGTGCAAGCACGCCATTATACGCCTCCACACATGAACGTTCTCCCCACTATCAGTAATTCACTCTGACTCCAGGAAAATACCATCAGCTTGTGGTTTAATACATTCATTTTCTCTGTTTTATCTCAAAATATTTCTACATCTATCTGTTTCTATTTAGAGGACGAATGGGAAAAATAAACACAGTAAGTAAGGCAAATAGTGCAGCTATCTGGAAAAAAAAAAGAAAAAGAAAAAAAATCCGTCATGGAAAATGAACTGCAGGTATCACATGAAGCCATGGGAAAACTACTACAAAATTAAACTTTGCTTGCTCTTAAAAAATTCATTTGTAAAGTAAAAGCAACAAAAAAAAGCTGCACTGTAAAATTCTACACTCTGGAGGTGTTGATCACAAGAGGTCCAACAGCAGTGGAAAATTATCACTGTTCTCTGTGTCTGACCCAGTGATCAGCTTGAGGCTGGTAAAGAGTAAGCATACCCTTGTGTTAAGTTTGGACCAAACCAATGGTGAATTCTGGGCAAGTGGGTTTTTCTTTTCTTTTCTGTTTAAAGAGTAAATTGAAATGATTAGTTCGAGATAAAGTCAGTTTTGGAAGGACAGTTTGAAAGTCAAATTTCAATCAAAAACTAGAATACTTCATGTGTTCAAAGGTCACAAACAGACAAAAGCTTTGGTAGTTAACATGTACAATTTTTGCAGCAAACTCATTGAAATTGTGTGCTTAAAACCACCACCATCAACAAAATAATACTAGTCAAACAAACTGTTCAGTTGATAGATACACAGACAGGACAGCCTCTGTAAAGTGTGCCGGCTGTGTGCCGTAGCAATGTCTGCTGTTCAGGTGATCAAAGCACAATCTCACCCTCAGATTCCTCATAGGTGCTATGCAATATGTTTTCAACATCAGAATGTCTGAAGACCTATCAATCACCCAAAACATATCCTCAGAACTACATAATTTTATAAGGTAACAAGAATTACTAGCAAGTTTCTTCTCATGACTATGTCGCCTAAAATGAAGGTAATGTAACAGCGTAATTGTAATTTTGCTAGCTTGAGTAGTTCAGCCATAAGAAAGATTTGTCACTGTTGTCTTTTTGGCCATTTCATCATCCACACCATCTGAATGACATTACCACCAAGCTGCTCCTTCTGATTCCCTGTCACATCCCAGCTTGTCCATCTTGCAGGCCCACTCCAGCAGTCCACAGAGTCAGTTCTAAGTGGTCATGAGGCAACCCACCAGAGGAGAAACTGCACTGCTGCTGAGTCATTCAGCAGCATGCAGTGGCGCCTGTTCTGATTCAACAGAAGTAGGACACCACCTGCTATGCCCCCTATTAATAACAATAATGGCTTACTCATGGAGCAACCACTAGAAAGCGCCCACTTCTAGAGCGCATCATTATAATATGAAAGAATTCTATTTGACTGTGATTCTGCTGATGAGACACCTTAGCTTTGCTGTACAATGTTTACATGTGTAACACCGTTCTAAATCAATCCAAGCAAAGCACATAGACTAAACTCTTATTGTTGACAAAAAATTTTTGCCATAAAACCAGCTTCTGCCCTTTTAACCTTTTAATTACATTTTGTTTCCAGAAACAATTCTGAAACTATCAAATTTATTTCCCAAAGCATCAAATTAAATTCTGAAACTCAGTTTTTAAAAAAGTCAAAACAAAAAGATTCATATCTTAACCATACAAAAATCTACTTGTAGATGTAGTTCACTATGAATGTGTCTGTTTTCGTGTTAGTTATGTTTACAATTAGCCATTGCGATAACTTACCCATTTCCCACAAATGTGGAATTCATCTGCACTCAAAGCAGACTGGTCCTCTAACCCTCTGCCACTGAAGTTTGAAGCAAGTGGAAGGGCACCTGAATAGTCTGCATGGCTCTCTGAGCTATTCTTATTGATTCAGCAACATGTACCACTAAAGTATCCACTATCCTCCTGAACAGATCTGTCACTGTCTGAAGGCGACACACTCAACATGAACCCGTTTTTCTCAAACAAAATTGTTTAGAAGCAAATCAAAGCAGATTCACTATGGCAGCAACATAAAAAAAAAAACAACACTGCTATCCTCAAACAGCATGTCTTGACACACAAAACTTCCAAAATAGCCAACATGAAAACAAAATGTATGGTCAATCAAGGGACAGAAAAGTGTGGATCAATCGACAAGTGGAGAAAGTTGGACAGGCAGAACACACATTGAAAAGGTTTGCGATTCCACGCTCCTCCAACAACTAGATCCCTAAAGCATTCCGCTTTGGAAGACTTTCACACAAACCTGTCATGGAAGAAGGCAACAAACCCCAAGTCATATCAAATCAGTTGTGATGAACAGGGATCCATACCAACCTATGCAAGAATGCTTGCCACATTTTAAAATCACCCCCATAACACAGCTGATGTGACCTTCCTCTTGTCACACCTCACAGTGTCTGTCACTGGTTGCCAAAATGAGGGTTGTACAGAATCAAGGGGTTGATTTAGGGATTTGGGGTAAATCTTTCATTATGATTCGTCCTGCACATACTATTGTTTATAAATTCTTAATGTTTTGTGTGTATCCTTCACATGCTATTTGATCCACCACTTGATGAGGAATCTGTGATTCGTTTTTACCAGCCCCCCCCCCCCCCCCAGCATCAGATTTTTAAAATGATTTTCATCAACGAAAAGGCATAAAATGCTAATATTCTTGGGGAAAAAAGCCAAGCAAACAAGCAAGCAAAACACATACACACATCTGAAATGATCCATCAGAGACAAGCAGCTGATTCTGTGGTGGACTAAAACAGCTTTGAAACATACTACAACGAAAGAAGTCGAGTTGAAGACTGCACATTCTTTATCTGCTGGCAATGAAAAAAAAAAAAGACATGTTAAACTTGGATGCCCAGTAAAGCTGCCAGCAACTAACAAAGCTATAGGAAAACAAGTGACGTGTTAGTATGCATGACTTACTTTGCTAATATAAACGGCTATACCATCATCAGTAAGCAGAACCGCTATTCACTGTTATAGAACTGCTATAACATCATCAGAATGCATGGCGGCTGTTTACTGATAGATGGCAGCCACAGCAATGTCATCTAAAGACGGACACAAAACTGCAACTGCATGATCTGGTATACATATGAACTCTGACAATTGATACAACTTATTACCAAGACATTAACATGCACACAGGCCATCCACCCCTCCCTTCCAGACCGTCAACAGATCAGAAATGGCCCACAAGATTTTTTTTCCATAGCATTTTCTAATCATGTTCTCATGATTTACAGCAAGGGAAGAAGAAAGGGAAGGAGGGGTAAGCCAGCCGAAGGTCAAAGTGCCAGAGTTAATGGGATCATCAGCAAGGATTCCAGAACCATTATTAGCTTACAAACAGGCTACTTTTCCTACAGGCCTTTACCAGATTGCAAACGGGCCTTGTATTTTTTTCTTTCTTTCTTTTTCAAAATCATAACAATCCTAAGACTTTCAAAGCAAGTGGAAAGGAAGGAAAGAAGAGGTGAATAAGCAAAAAAACAACAACAAAACATGTGCTTATGGTCAGGGAATCATCAGCAAGGTAGTCTTAAGCATTTTCACAAATCTATGCCATTACTTGAAGAAGCAAAACATAAAGGTCTCTAAAGCTTTTCACTGCAAATTCAAAGGCCACTCATAAAAAAAATACCATACCTTGGAGACAGTTCTATGCTGATATAAGAAAAAATAACATACTCTGACAAAGAGAAATAAACATTAAGACAGGCAATACATACTACTTGCAACAGTACCAAAGTAACTCTTTGTGCAAGTATAAAATGTTGCTATAACCTTCAAAATGAATCAAAACTTGTCCGAACGGAATATTAAAAAAAAAAAAAAAATCATTAATGCTAAACAGTTACTGCAATAATCCCTTCATCTTCACATATAATTGTTAGTAATTCAGCCAACCATGCAGGATCAGATCAGAGCTGGAAACACTCTCAAATTTTTATTTAAAAAAGAAATCAAAACTACCTGACCCTTCTCAACACACACATACACACACACACACACACACATGTACCACCTATGTAAAGAAACCTTAAAATGTGTCTCTGTCTGGCTTCACCACTTACATCCAGGTTAAATTATTTTGTACTTTTACTGTAAGGGTTGTCCAATGCTATGTTTTATTTTTCAAGTTGAAAAAAAAAAAGAAGCTTTTTTCCGTAACATACAAAACAAAAGCAATTTTCCACCACATGCACTCTTCATGCCTTTAAAAAAAAAAAGTGGGCATGTAAACCACTTCTTGATAGCAAATCTCTGCTGAGATTGGCACACATGTTAAACCAAATACATGTAAACTGTGTACAGAGTCACGAAGGTATGACGAAAGTGACCATTATATCGAGCAAAGAGGAGCAGACTCTACAGCATCCAATAGTGCATCAGTGATTTACTTGCACTTTATGAAACATTTCCTCTAATTGTTCTAAACAGTCCACAAGAGGAAAGAAGAAAAAAGTAAGAAAGACACTCATGAATTCATTTCACAGTCCCAAAACGTTTCTTTTCTGCTCCTCATTTTGAATTTCAGCACAGTCTGGATGACTGCTTCACAATCATGATCATGCTGTTGATAATAGTTGATACATGACAAACAGGAACGTTCATAGTTAAAATTAAGTGCCAGTACAATGCACTGGTAGTTTTACTAGGCCAGCAGAACCCCTGACCAAAGCACCAAGTTTTCTGCCTCCACCAAGAATGATGCTTCAGGCTCCATCTGTTTATATCCATTGCACAAACAAGGTCATGCATATATACAGCCACATAAATGCATGTCTTAAAACTCACAGACAAGAAAAGAAAAATGTGAAAGGAGTACATCATACCATACCTGCAAGGCTCATCATCAGAAAATTCCTGATTCTCCTCATGCTCTGATCGTATCCGTCCCATCACTTCAGTCAGCTGCCCTATCCTGTCCACAACATACAACCACACCGTCTACACATGTGATCATCTGGTTTGTCCTGCTCACACATTACACTGTAAGAGGATGGATCAAGACAGACTGGCAATGTTCCTAACATGAGGTATGGCTTTAGGGGGAAGGCTCAACCATGCTCTGTTAATGCAGGAGTGAACAAAGTAGCGGTTGCGCAGCAGTTTGTCTAACAAGTCTTCCACTAAAGCAGTTGACTTGAGTGAATCCACAGTGTACTTCTTTGCCGTGAACTGGTGAAAAATGTCTATGAATTAATTCATTATTTTTGGATTATTTGTTTGCTTGGTCCATGGGCAGATGATCATTACTATTTACTTTTTCTTCCACAAGTATCTTGAACGTTGAGGGAGAAAGCTGGAAATTTTGTTTTTCTAACACTTAATGCAAGAACCTTTCTCTTAATCTGTACATACGCACGCTTGGAACAAGTGCATCACTGACCAACAAATCTGGAACTGTATTGGATGAAGTGAACCTGTTGCGCCTGCAGAACATAGTTGGGACGTGTCACCATTGTGCCAGTGCTTTCATAGCATGCAGTGTTTGTCAGCCATCTGTTGACCGATGCTACATATCAACGTGATCACCACAACACTCACCCCCATACCCACCCACCAACCCACTCTCATCCCTCTGATGTACTCTGATAAACTGTTCTTTTATTGTGTTATTGTCTGATATACTATATCAACAGACAGGAAGACTATTATGAGTTTGTTTCCTTTCCCTTTAGTGCTGAGAAACAGCCACACAAAACAGAACAAAACAAAAACAAAAGCAAGAAGAGAAGAACAGACAGT
>CM065717.1:29202073-29254573 GCA_033310375.1 Conus canariensis
CTGAGAAGTCACTGCACCACATACTATTCAATGACTTCAGCAGAGATCAGTAGTACTGTTTTGATCCAGCATACGCTGAACACAGTTTTTTACGCTGGCATGACTTTAAAATCTGGACTTGTGCAAAATGTGAGCATTTCTAATGCCTCAATGCTTCGGAATTCTATACATATTCTACCCTATCTTTAAAATCTGGACTTGTGCAAAATGTGAGCATTTCTAATGCCTCAATGCTTCGGAATTCTACACGTATTCTACCCTAAACCACAAACATACATGAAATAAGTATAATCTCTGCTCACAGTTCAGTGCAAGCTCCCAGTGAACGAGTCTTTTCTGCGTGCTGATGAGCCGATCCAGCTTCTGGTTGGTCTTGGCCTCTTCCACCTTGCCGGCCTTGTAGAAGGCCGCCGATTCTGCGTACACCCGCATCTGCATGTGTTTGAACCTGCACAAAAGACATTCCACTGCCAAACATTGTTCAGTGCTGCCCCTGCGTTCATTGTTATTCCAGTTGCGTCATCTTCATATTGCCCCACGACTGATTCTTTGGGTCTTCAGGGAGCCATGACACTCAATCATAAGCAGCATGATGGTGATGTTTTACAAGTATATCAGCAGCATTTTAGAGGGCGATAAGTGAATGTTTTTTGGTACCCATCTCTTCTCTGCTAGAATATTTCTCACCAGAGTATTTTCTTGAAAAAGAAACCTGGTATTTTCTGGAAACTTCTTTGCTCTTGAAGGTTTCATCCAAAGGCTGTCAGCTTGTATGAATGATATTTCAATTCCTTCACATCAAAATATTATCTGCAAGTGTATGACATTTTCAAACCTTTCCCTGGCAAAGTGTGTTCTTGTTGAGCTCATCTCTATAATGCTGAAAAGTCAGTTTTTTTTAGCCAAACCTCAAAAAACAAAAAAGAAGCGGCTTTCACCTTAACTAGATACACTACATGACTACCATCATTTTTCTGGGAGGAGTGGAGGGGAATGGGGAGGGAAAGGGAAGGGCATGTGGAGCAGTCAGTATGCTTTTTAGAAAATGTTGTACCAAATATAACAAAAGTGTGGTGATGCACACATCTTTCAGGTGCATGCTGGATGTTCCAATAATCCACCAAACTCTAACTTGAACTGGAGAATCTTTAATGTGTGATGTTTCTGTGAGCATATACATGTGAACAGGGAAGTTTGCATGTGTTCTGTGTGCTAACCCTCTAACTCGATGTGTATACACACACACACACACACACACACACACACACACACACACACATTCATTCACACACACACACACACACACACACACATTCATTCACACACACACACACACACACACACACACACACACACACACACACACACGCACGCACGCACGCACGCACGCACGCACGCACACACACACACACACACACACACACATACACACACACACACACACACACACACACACACACACACACACACACTCATACAAACCACTTTGTCAGATACACAAATAAAAAGAGTTACGTGTCAAGTTCCGATCGTGGAATTTCCATGTACAACAGAGTTGTATTTCAGTATATCTGTGTGGTCACAATGTATGCTTAGTTGACTGCAGAACTATACTGGATATTTGGGGCCTGCACTGGAGGTAAATCTGTGGTACTTGTCTCTTAAACAGGAAAATCCTGAATACACTAAACTTACATCTAGTTTGGAATGGTTTGCGTTGGTCTGGGTATTCTCACTTGGTGGCAAGCATGAACAAAGGAGATGGACAAACTGGAGGATGGTTTTCAAATTCATTAACAAAACAAATATAAAATCAAAGCGATTCTAGATTAAAATACATGACAGCATTTAACCCGTAGAGTGCCTTTAAGCCGTCAGCTGACGCCGCATTAAAAATGCTTTCCCAGTGCCTATGGGCCATCCACTGACGTCATGCATTTTTCTTGAATTTTCATTCGTTACTATTTCTATCAACGGACTTAAATAGAGTGTGCGTAGTAAGCCTTATATGTCTGTAGTATTAAAATGATATGTAAATGACCACACGTGAGGGGAAAGCCCATTTATTCTCATCACTGACTGGATGACCAGCCAGCACTTCGTCTCGCTTGCAAAGATGGCGGCGCAACCTTCGACAAGCGCAGCGACCAAATCAACGTATTTACACAGCTGAGCAGGCTCTGCTAATCATTTTTGACAAAGACAATAATCTTTTATTCAACGACTCACTCGAGCATGAAGGTGAGATGATGATAGTGATGGAATTGCCAACCGTATTTGTCAGTTATTGTGTCGGGCTGTGTGACCTCAGTGTGTGTTCAGCTGACTGGTTTGCCAGCGTCGAACGAGCTCGCCTAGTGTGTACTCTGCACTGCGTGCCAGTGGTCAGTGACGTGGTAGTCAGCGCGAGAGGGGAGCGCGGCCTGCTCGCGGCGTGGCACGGGGCAGAGGGAAAGGTAGGGAAAGAGGAGCAGTGAAAGAGAGGGTTGAAGTCCAGCAAGGGGGCGTGGTGGGGAGAGGGGGGCGTGGTCGTGGACTGACCTGTCTGCATAGAGTGTGAGCGTCTTGATAGACTTCTAAACTGTTTTACTTTCATTTACAGGTGTAGTGTGACAATACAAACTTTATTTTCAACTTTTTTGCTTTGTGTTCTTGTTTGGATGTGAAGATGTAGTGGTAAATACATATGCTTTTGATTGTGCAAAAAAATCTATCCAAATCTAATTGCCTAAATACTTTTTTATTATCAAAATTAAAACAAAAGAAGCCCAGATTCAAAATCTTCATTCAATTTCCTTCAAAAATCATATATATTTCATTGTTATATCTTTTGTAGTTTCTGAGCTAGAATTTTTTGTTAATTATTACCCCCAAATCATTAGATTTCCCTGGCACTGGGAAAGCCTTTGTTTGTAACATTTTCAAGCAGCGAACGGGTTAAGTAATAAACAAATTATCACAAAAATGGGCTCGATAGCAAGTGCTTTCAATGACCATATGAGGTACAGTGACTGAAAGAAGTTGAAAACTTTTTGACAGAAAAGTAAACTGCAAAAGATTTATCTTGAAATGTTGAATTAGTTCTGTTTGGAAATGATGACAATACAAAACCTGATGAATGTTTTTTCTCATCATATCATGGGTTGAAATCATCATCTACAAGTGTTGAATTCTTAAACTTAAGCCAAGAAATCTTATATTCTCTAAAGAATATTACATTCAAACAGTGCATTGAAACATTAAGACACATTCTGGAAAAATATAAAATACTGATCAGGAACAGGAATGTTATTGTACATAGGGCATATGCATGAATAATCATCTCACCCTTTACACTTTTTCTGCTATATATTCATGAATACATCCTGTGCCACTTAAAACGATTTGTTACATTACTGTTCACAGTGGAATGCATGCCTGTGTTGTGTGATGGAACAACATATAGCTACTTTAGGGAAAGCAAAACAAAAACAAAAACTGTGTAACTGCTGCCCCCCCCCCCCCCCCCCCCCCCCCGTTTAATTTTCCGCCCCTCCTCCCCCTTGTTTAATTTTCATGGAAAGAAAAATATGTCATCTCTTTGCTGACTAGTTTGGTGCAATGTGATGACATATGTCAAACATTCTTATGGGTAATGACAGGCTGATGGGGATGAGTCAAGTGGCAGGGTGTGTGGAAGGGAAAAGGGAGGTGGGGGTGTGGGGCTTTGTTTATTTTGTATGCGGGCTATGACACTGATAAACTGGGTAAGGGGCAGGTTACTCAGAGGTAGGACGAGTTTGAGAGGAGGGGGAACAGTATGGAGAAGGTTACCGGGGAAGTGTGAATGTGCGCAAGCATAAGTTTGCAAGTGTGTGTGTATGTGAGTGTGTGTGTGTGTGTGTGTGTGTGTGTGTGTGTGTGCGCATGCATGTGTGTGTGTGTGCATGCATGTGCATGTAAATATAATTATGTATGCGGAATGGAGTCAGGAACTGAGATGGACAAAGTGTCATAGAATATGAAGATTAAAAAAAAATACTCAAAAAAAAAGTTTACATGTTGCTCAAAATATGACCTCTGTTCCCTCCCCCCCTCCCCACCCCCACACAACTGCGCAGATACACACACACACACACACACACACACATACACATACAGGCACAATACCCCATGTGCACAAGTGCATACTCACACACATACACACACACACACACACGTAGTATGCACTCACTTTCATATGCACACACATATACACGCATGCACGCACACATGCACATGGACGCGTGTGCAACACAAACATATCCCATGACATGTAACCCCCCCCCCCGCTCCCTTCCTGACATCCTATCTCAATACTAATGGTTGGTTGACTGCAGGACCTGGATCAATGAAACAACTCAAGGACCTGCTACCATAACCCAGGCAAGTTATCTCAATACTGTATTCACCAACAGGTAATTAAGGACTCATCAGTTGAAGCTGAGGTGATGGCCAAGCATCTGTAGGAAAACAGTACCCCACAACAATCAGATATGTGACTGAAGTAAGCATCATTCATTATCAGTACTCACCTGAAATCACCCTCCCTGCACTCTTGCTGGAAGACATAATGGACGACAGGGGTCATGAGAAATTTATTGATGATGGTGAAGATGACAAAGAATATCAGGACACTCACAGGACCAATGGCGCCAGTACTGGATAAACGAAAACAAAAAAAACAAAAAAATCAATGTCTGTGCAAAGTGAAACCAGCTCAAATTCCAATTTCCTTCTTTTTTCTGTACACTCAAGCACATAAATGAACAAGAAATGTGAAGTTATCCAAACCCTGGCAAATTTCACACATTCATGAATTCAGTTTACCTCAGGCGCACACCCAAACCATGGTAATCAGTAACTAAATAAATAGGGTGAGGGAGAAGGAATAACAAATAATTTCTGTTCATATAACTTTCCTTTCACTTCATTTCTGCAACATAACAAACACACAGATAATCTTATGACTAAATTATATGAAAATATGTTTATAATGAACTTTATTTCTGTTGGTGACGGCAAAGAGAAGTTTCCTTTTCCTGTAAGTCAAACCATGAAGTTTATAAAATAACACTGGCTGAAAAATACAACAAAATGATCAGCTTTTTATATACTCTTTTTCTATGTATGTGTGTTTTGTGCCAATGCAAGTTTCTTTTTAAAAAATGTAATTAACTGGCTGTAGTTACCAGGGTACGATGACTTCCTTCACAATAAGTCATTTTTTCCCCAAACAAAGCACTCTTCTTTACTATACATACATAAAAGAAAAGTCATTGTTCCCTTGAACACAAAGAGACAAACAGATTACAAAACAAAACATGTGTTTGGACCAAAGAGACCTCTTTGGTCTTACTCAGACAAGACAAACAACAATGAAGACAATCAAAAACAAAGAACAAACAGTCACTTATCTCTTGAAACTACACATACATGATAAATGTTACTACATATGCCTCAATACATACTGTTTTGAATCCTTGATGATCATTCATCAATTTCAGCCCCATAAAGAAACTGAATTTCCTTTGAAAATTAGGTACATAACTGGCATGTGGGAAAAAAAAAACCCTCTATACTTGGTGATGGGAGTTTTATGAAGAAGTAAGAAACTTGGGGTTTCTGGGAAGAGTGTGTTGCTCCTTCCCAAGGTCAAGGCAATGACCCTCAGCAGCCGCAACATCCTTCATTCTTGATTGACAGTTCAATGTCCATGAATTAGAGAATCCTGTGTTTGGATCAGACCATACAGCCAGCAGCAAACCAATACATTTTTTTTTTCTGCTTTCATTTCCTTCTTGAACTATTTTCCTCTTTACTTATCCTCGTTTGGTTTTCTCAATTCAGAAATCATGCAAAAGAATGTCTTTTTTGACTGAAGTTTGAAATGTCTAAAACAAAACTGCTAGAAAACTAGTAACTGAAGGTAGCTATGGAACTTACGCATTTGATGCCTGGTACATGTAGTAGGCGATTGTGAAGGGGGAGATGATCAGGGGCACAAAGACTTTGCTGAAGGTGTCGGACAGACGATCAACATCCTGGGTCATTCGCTGATCCCTGCAGAAGGTCAGCAGAATTTGAAAACGTTATTTCATCAATACTAGTTATTCGCTACATCTGCAAGCAAAAAAAACAAATAAACATTACAACTGCAGAAATGTGTTAATCTCATTCGCAGCAACGTATTCATCCTTTTTTTTTTTTTTTTTTCAATTTACAGGCTGAATTTCAGCTGGTGATAATAATTATTCAATGCACCACTGTAAAAAAAAAAAAAAAAAAAAAAAAAAAAAAAATCAACAAAAAAAAACACAACAAACAAAAACTAATGATGAAAGAGCCCTAGCCTACATACATTTAAAAGTCTGGAACAAACTTGATTCAAAGAGAGTGCAACTAAAAACAGGTCGATTCAATGTCCTGTGATGCTGCTTTATTTACCAAATTGCATTTACACTATTCTTCATCATTTCTTCAGCATGTCAAGATGCAGATTCACAGTCAGGTTCTGATCAAAGTGGCAAAAATTCAAATGTGTTATTTGAACCTTCAGTGAACATCCAGTTTTGCAAACATACGTTCTCTAAAAAAAAAAGAAAAACAAGTATTTATAAAATGTTTCACAATCTTTTTTAATCCTGCAACACCCTAAAAAAAAGCTCATAATCATTCACACTTCCATTGAAACATTTGAGTTAAAATCGTGAAAAAATTACTTTTAAAAAAAACAAACAAAAAAAAAACAACCCTACAAAGCGCTTAAAAGAGAGAGAGAAAGGGAGACAGGGGGGAGTTATAAGCACAGACTCTGTGTGTATGTGTGTGCGTGTGTGTGTGTGTATGTTGTGTGTGCACGTGCATGCATGCATGCCTGTGCGTATATCCAAGTGTATGTACGTGAGAGATGGAGGCTGAAGAGAGAGAGAGAGAGAGAGAGAGAGAGGGAGGGAGAGAAGGCAGACATACATTCAGACAGACACAGAGAGACAAAGGGAGAGAGAGTCAGACAGACCAATTACTTGGGAGTTTATGAATCTACTCCCGTTTTGTTGTTAAATGTTGGACAAGAAAAAAATTTTCTTTCAGCAGAAGATACAACCTAAGCCTAGAACAAAAATGTAAAACCTTTTGACAAGCATTACACATTTATTCAAGAAGGAGCCTTTGAGGCCTCTCCTCTAGGACACTATGTAGCTGGTGACAGTTAACATATTAACCCTTTACTGGCTAGTTGCTTCCACTGCACACATTGTCACTGAGAGTTTTATTAACCCTTTCCAAGCCAGCCTGCCTAAAGGTCAATGCTAGCTGCACAACGGTCTGCTTGCCTACTCCTGGGAATGAGAATATGGGGCGTTGCCCATCACTCTTAGCATAGGGTAGTCTTGTCTGTAGTTTGTACATACTCCATGGTTTGCTTTTCCTGTTCAGGATGCAATGTTCTTTGAGTTTGACAGCCTCAACAACGCCCTGTGTGCTCAGCTGGGCTATAATGTAAAGCCTATAAAACTACAGTACATTGTAATGTCTAGCTACATAGGCATAATCGGCTGAGTTGTGGGTTACATTTTCAATGTATTGTGTCACATGGAATCACTGTCATCAAATGGCTCCACAGAGTCTACTATCAGAGTCTACTCCAATATCAGAGTCGCTTTACTGATGTTCACTAGATCTGCTGAAATGTTCCATTACTTTTCCTTTTGCCTTGAAGACAAAGTAATAAACACACTCTTTCCCCCTTCGATGAGGCAATATCGGTTGACTTGTAACACACAGACAATCTGCACTTACACGCTATTCGTACGCTGAATCAAAGGATTTGGCAAGTGGTGACTCACTGTAGGTGAGAAACAAAGAGTTAAAATCCATGACCCCTTCTAGATCAACAATATTTGTCCTTGTCAATCTCCACATGCATCAACAAGTGTCAAAGACAGGTCACTTCCGCTGTTGACACTTCAATTTGTCACCACAGGTCAAAAGTGATGAGATTATAAAACAATGGCGTGCTAACAGCTTGATGCAAACAAGAGTACATGTTCAAGAGTTTTTGTTTTGTTATATACTCAAGAGTTTTTGTTTTGTATGTGTGTTTTTGTTGTTATCTGTGCTTTTGTGGTGTGTGTGTGTGTGTGTGTGTGTGTGTGTGTGTAAAAATGTGTGTGTGTGTGTGTGTGTGTGTGTGTGTGTGTACGCATGAGTGTGCAATTCTGCACATGCATATGTGTATGGGCATATGTGCATGTCAGCATGTGTGTTTGTATGTGTGTGCATGCATATGAGCGTGCATGTGTGTGTGTGCAAAAGTGTGTGTGTGTGTATGTATGTTTGTGTGTTTACATTTGCATTTCTCTTTGTGGGTGTCTGTATTTATGTGTTTGTCTATAAGTGAGTATAATATTCATACATGTGTGCAAGTGTGTATCAGTGCGAGTGGTGTGTGTGTGGGGTGTGTGTGTGTGTGTGTGTGTGTGTGTGTTTGTCTCTGTGAGTATTTATGTATGTATGTACGTTGTAAAACTGTTGTGTAAGAATATTCATAAGAAATAATACTAATAACCCAAACCCTTGAACGACCTGTATGATACCTGGATGCACACCTATTTATGAAACGTACGGATTATCAACTGTTTTGTCCATCACATTGACATGGTAATACAGAACGGCTGAGAAGTACAGACGATGCAGCCTCCTGCACAACGACTGGCGCCACGTGATGTACAGCAGCGATGCTACATAAGTTATGCAGCTTTTTATCTGAAACAGTAATAAAAAGTCCAAGGTCAAATATCTTCCCGACTGGTGTAAAAAAAATTAACCTTAAATTCTAGCTGCTATTATTATTAAAAAGAACATACGAAAACTTTTCAATAGAACAGTTGCAGGGGAGTCTGCTTTTCAAGAGTTTCAGCGGACAGTAGAAATTTGCATGTGTTCACAAGTAATTCATGCCGAACAAATATTCTAAAGGCTAGTCCAGCTTGGAACAAATGGCATGGGGATAATAATAATATTAGTAAAAACAACCATAACAGTTACGATAATGGGGATATTTTGTCAGGTGTATCCAGGATGAGCTCAGAGCGCTCACAACAAGCAAGTAAAACATACACTACACATGGCAAGCCAATTAAAACCAGCTGGTACACTCATCACAGCATGTACTTGCTCCCATATAACACACAGGCACAAAAAGACATGCATGTGCCTAAGTACACACACACACACACATACATACAAACACGCACGCATGCACGCATGAACACACACACACGAAACACACATGCGCGCATGCACAAACACACACCAACACATTCATGCACGCATATAAGCATGCGCATGCGTGCACACACACACACACACACACATACACAAAAACACACACAGAAACACACACACATGCACACAGGCGCACACACACACACACACACACAGACACCAAATCAGAAACTGAAACGATGTTGATGGCAGGAAGAAACAATTATAATGCTGTCAAGTTCAAGTTGTCAACAGGCAACCCACTACAGACACTGCACTGCTGCAGAGTCACTTTGATGGTGTTCAGCGGTGCCTGTTCTTATCCAACATACACAGGACACCACCTGCTAAGCCCCTTACTAAGGACAATAATTGCCGAGTCTTGGAGCTGGTGCAAGTGAGCTTTCCCTCCGGAGGGCACCACCATGTCTCCCGACAACAGCCCCCATGAATCTGCTGATACTAGTGATTCCAACAGAATCAAACCAAGGCCACAGACATGGAGAGGACATCGAAACTGAGATCACCATGACAGCAGGGCATGAAGGGCCACAGAATTTGAGCCTTTTTCTTTTTAATGCTGTTCAGTGAGAATGAGGATGATGGAGATGATGCTACGGCTTTCCATTCCCATCTGAGACTACATGACAGGGCTGTACTCCATGCTTACTTTCATAATATATCCCAGCGTCAACCAGGCCCGAGAGACACAGACAGGAAAGACAGGAAATCAGAGCAACACTGTCAGCGACACATCCATTTAGCGGAGGAAACTTGACTGTGTAGTCACAGTCTTCCCAACTGAGCCTGTAGTAAACTCAACTCTGGGAAGGAGCTAGTCAGGGGGAAAGGAAAATGCCACATGGCTCTGATGGGAATTGAACCCACAACCTCCCAGCCAGGAGATGCGCTTTTAAGTGCAGCCTCGAATGATGACAGAGACTGCACATAGAAAACACATAAAGGAAGGAATTTGTTCCAAATGAAAAAGCCTGTCAGAATAGGCACACTGTCACGTGATTATGCCTGCAGTTTGTTTGTTTTTTCCTTCTTTTTTTTTGCATGCATCCAGAAGGCAAGAGAGACAAGTATAATCAGAAGAACAGAGATACCCAGAAGGAGTGTAAAGCTGAAGAATGCAAAAGCACTGAGATGACAGTCTGAGACGAACACTCATTTGACTCAATTTTCAGCAGCAGTATATGCAATGATAAAAGCACAGGGGAAAAAGCTCACAAGAAGCTGCAACGCTCACTTTTACTTCCATTCATTGCAAAACCTACAAGCAACCACAGAGATCTGAGTCATGTAAACTCTGTCAGTGACTTGACCCACATTATAAGGAATCTGTGTAACTGTGAAGTTGAAATAACTGGACTTCCAACCTGCTTCTAATAATTAGTGTGACCTGACAAGTTCTACAGATGATACATTCATGAGAGCAACAATCTATCAATCACATGAGTTCAGACTTTTTATCAAGACTTGTTATCAAGAATGTTAAGGGCTTTTTTTTCCCCACAGTATTTAGTAGTATCTGATTCACATTTCTTGGCCAAGTGCAAACAGCTGAATCACTTCAGTTTTGTGTGGCAATCATAGAATGCAACACAAAGCCATTTCAAAAGAACCAGTGATACAACTTTGCCATCATGGCACCTGATTGTTCACATTCTTTGGTAAAGTTGTGGTTTAGGTCAAAAGTTCACATTATTTGGTAAAGTTGTGCTTTAGGTCAAAAGTTCACATTCTTTGGTAAAGTTGTGCTTTAGGTAAAAAAAAAGAGGAGATATTCCCCATCTTCAAGTTGTAAATGACAGAACTTTTCGCATGTCCAGGACTGTGAACGTTATCATTAATTTAAAGGTAATGTTCAAGCTCTTACCTTAACTGGGATATTTCAATACAAGGGCCCCTTTTGGATGAGAATGTGAAAGCTGTTTAAGTAACTGACAATCATGACATCAAGATGTATGTTAATCTGATCTTATTTTAAGCATCAAAATATCAACGGCTATCCATTGTAAAATGAAAAAAAAAAATTTCTAACTGGAAAAGCAAACACAAATAAAATGTCCAACAAAATACAGCTTTAAGTGCAAATGAACACAAACATTTTTTAAGTTTACAGATTCTTGCAACGGGATTTCCACCACACGAATTATAATGTTTCATCGTCACGACATCAAAGGCAGAGTAAATTTCTTGACGTATGTCGTAGGTATAAAACAAGTACTCACCAAAGCCTCTGCCAGTATAAGCAAGACCGACGTGATGGTGTGCATGGTAAACCCCTTCCTGTCCTTGTCTCCCAAAACCTTGAAGTACTGACTGGCAATCAGACCTATATGGTAGATCACCACTTGCTCTGCAACGTCAGAACACAAGGTATCCACATCCACTGTCGTGGAACAAAAAGAATTGGAAAAATAAAATGCAATGTCTGCAAGGAACTGACTGAGAGGAAAAAGCATGGAGTCTAAGTAGGCCCATGGGTATAAGATCCCAATGTAAAAGGGTCCCAGCTCGATAAACCAAGAGAGAACGAGTTGGAATAAAGACTTACGGATAACACTGAACACATACCAGACCTGTGCATTAATCCAGCCCGCTGATCAAGCCCCAAGTGCACGATATACTCTGCCACTAATCTGGCGTTTTCTGCAAGGAGTATCTTACCACCACAATAATTAATTACTTGTAGATACTGAACTTGAAAGTACGTCTTTTTTTATGTTAATTTGTGGACAGATTTTTTAGTTATCTCACAGATAGAAGACATTGTTTGGGGGTTATCTTGTAGACAGACAGAGAATGTCTTGAGTTATCTAGCAGACACACTGGATTTCATCATCATGCAGATGGAAAGAGACTGTTTTGAGTTATTGTCCACACAGACAGTTATCCTGTCCATATGACTTTTTTCGTTTATCTCGCAGATTGGTGTTTTGTTGTTGTTGTTGTTATCTAGCAGCGAGACACAGACTTTTTCCACTTATCTGACAGACAGGGAGACTTTTCTTCCCAGTTATATTGAGGACAGACTGAGACTCTTTTTTTTTACCAGACAGACACAGACTGTTTTTCATTTATCTTGCATATTTTTTTCACATCTTTTTCTTTTCTGCATATGCAGGCTGATACTCCAGCGGACACTCCCTGTATAGACAGACAAGGATTAATCCCATTTACCCAACAAAGGGGGTAGAGTTGTGTGTGTATAACCGTTTTTTTTTTATCCTGCCGTTACAGCAGCCGTACTTCAACTTCAGGGAAGTGCATGCTATGTGTAACGTGTCATCCATACCAACAGCCAAACTGGCCTTCTCTTCCGAAAGTTGGTGATGGGATTTTACGCGTGTGCAAGATGTTATGCATGCATTTACAGACAGAACCTCGGTTTGTAGTCTCATCTGAAGGACTGTATCGGAAATGGAGTCAGAACCAATGTTAGCTCTGAAGGAAATATCCACCTGTACCGAAACGGCCAAACGGAGATTCAAACCCGCAACCCCAGGATCACAAAGATTACAAGTCTGGTGCTCTACCACTGAGCTATTCCGGCCCCCACACCACATCTTAGATGCAGACTTTTCGTTTTCTTCAAATTACTTGCAGACAAGCAGACTCACTGTTTGGGAATTACCTTGCAAACTGATTTTGGGGGGTTGTTACTTTGCAGATGGACTCCTTTCTTTTTTCTTTACTCAATTTTGCACAGAATACTTCTGAGCTGTCTTGCAAAGAAGTATGCTGTTTTGAGTTATCCTGCAAACCAACCATTTTCTGTTTAATTACCCTACAAACAAACTCTTTTCTAGTTATCATGCAGACAACCAGCAACACTATTTGTTTCATTTTTTTGTTTGTATGTTTGTTTGTTTGTTTTTTTAATTAAATCTTGCAGACAGCTATTTTTCTTCAGTTATCTTGCATGCCGATAGTTTTCTGACTATCTTGTAGTTTCCCAGCTTCTAGTCTATCTTGTACACAGACACACAGGCTGGCAGACGATCCGTTTTTGAGTTAGCTCGCACACACAGACAGACAGTTTTTGCGTTATCTTGCAGGCAGACAGACAAGCACACAGACAGGGCTGAACAGAAAACTAGACAACCGCACTGGTCTTACCTAAGAGAAACAAGAGGAGAAGAAAGAAGGTCATCACTGCACAAGTGTTTCCTAGGAGAGACAAGAGGAACAAACGAACGAACTTACAAACATTTTATTTTAAGAGGGTAGTGGACTAAGCATGAATACTTTTTAAAATCCAGCCCTCTGCGCATGAAAAAAAAAAAAAAATCGATGTATAGTAAAATGCAAATCAAACAAATACATGAAAAAATGCAACAATTACTTGCATGAGAACCTTTGACAAAAAAGAAGAAAGAAAAAGAAACCAATAAACATCACCACCACCACCACCATGAAAAAATGATCAGGGCAAGAGGGGTGGGGGGGGTGAATGGAGAGAGAGAGAGAGAGAGAGAGAGAGAGAGAGAGAGACTGACCGACTGACCGACTGGCGATAGATGGGCAGAGATAAAAGAAGAGAAAGACAATAAAGCAGACATGGATAAACACACCCACGAAAAGTTTTGAAAAACACATTAATGGCACAGGATTATCAATGCAATTTGTGTAGAATTGAGTCAACTTCGAACACCACATATTTGTTAAATTAAATCTGATTTGAGAATTATCAATACATTTTAGGGTAGAGTGCAGTCAAATCTGAGACATTCATCAGATATTTTTGAAAATTAGACTTGAATTTTTCAAAGTTTGATTGATTTTTAAGTCCTTGAGGAATATGGTTCCATAGCCAACCTCCGGAACATGCCAAACTAGATTTGTATAGATTAATCATTGCAAACGGGAGGTTTGTTTTATGTGAATGTCGATAGTCGTTAAAAGTGAACATATTTGTTAGAGAAAGTGGAGCATTTCAACGGAGTACCTTATGCATAAAGAGTCCCTTATTGTATAGAAGTTTGGCTTTAAATGGGAGAATGTCTGATTGCTACTATAGTTATAGTCTGAATCTACCAGTGAGGATGGTTGACCTAACGTTACTTTGACAGCTCTTTTGTGAAGGCTAATTAGTGGTTTGAGTGAATTATTGCTCACTGAGTCCCAAAGTGTTGAGGCACAGTCAATAACAGGCTGAATATAAGAGTGGAAAAACAGTTTTCTTGCATGCAAATTTAAGAAGTTCTTAATCCTTTTTAGAAGATGTAGTTTTCTTGCAACGTTTCTAGATAAAGACTCTAAGTGTTTTGACCAAGTTAGATTATTATCTATTGTTATTCCTAAGACTTTGTGACTGGATACTTCTTCAATGTTTTCGTTAGAAATGCAAAGTACTGATAGATTTTGGCTTAGAGTTTGACATTTCTGTCTTGTAGTTATCATCATGAATTCAGCCATGTGATTAAATCATGTCCATTTAACCAAAAGATTGATGTTTTCTTGGATGTGACTGCAAACCTGTTGGGCGTCAGAATTACTTGTGTCTAAAGTTGTATCATCAATAAACATTTCGCTGTTTATTTTCAAGTACAACGGTAGATCATTGATGTAAATGAAAACAATAGAGGACCTAATACTGACCCTTGTGGGACACCAAATTTGTTGGGAAGAAAATTAGATTTGCATGTGTTTACGGACACAATTTGTTGTCTGTTGGAGAGAAAAGATGAAATCAGTTTCAGTGTTTTGTATGATAACTTATACAAAGTTAGTTTTCTGAGTAAAAGTTCATGATTTATAGCGTCGAAAACTTTTGTGAAATCTACAAAGAGAATTCCTGAAAATGGTTTGTAGTTCATGTTTAAGAGCCATCTATCTATTAGTTTAGTTAGCACTGTGTGGCACGAATTGGATTTTCTGAATCATGATTGAACTGGGTGGATTAAATCATATTTTACTGCATGGGAATGGAGACACTTATTGATGTGGCGTCCTAATGGCTTAAAAAGAGGAGAAGATTGAAGATCATCACTGCGTAGGTCTTACCTAACAGAGACAAGAGGAGAAGACTGAAGGTCATCACTGCACAAGTCTTACCCAGGAGAGACAAGAGGAGAAGACAGAAGGTCATGAGGGCACAGGTCTTACCTAACAGAGACAAGAGGAGAAGACTGAAGGTCATCACTGCACAAGTCTTACCCAGGAGAGACAAGAGGAGAAGACAGAAGGTCATGAGGGCACAGGTCTTACCTAACAGAGACAAGAGGAGAAGACTGAAGGTCATCACTGCACAAGTCTTACCCAGAAGAGACAAGAGGAGAAGACAGAAGGTCATCACTGCACAGGTCTTACCTAACAGAGACAAGAGGAGCAGAAAGAAGGTCATGAGGGCACAGGTCTGACCCAGGAGAGACAAGAGGAGCAGAAAGAAGGTCATGAGGGCACAGGTCTGACCCAGGAGAGACAAGAGGAGCAGAAAGAAGGTCATGAGGGCACAGGTCTGACCCAGGAGAGACAAGAGGAGCAGAAAGGAGGTCATGAGGGCACAGGTCTGACCCAGGAGAGACAAGAGGAGAAGACAGAAGGTCATGAGGGCACAGGTCTGACCTAGGAGAGACAAGAGGAGCAGAAAGGTCATGAGGGCACAGGTCTGACCCAGGAGAGACAAGAGGAGCAGAAAGAAGGTCATGAGGGCACAGGTCTGACCCAGGAGAGACAAGAGGAGCAGAAAGAAGGTCATGAGGGCACAGGTCTGACCTAGGAGAGACAAGAGAGCAGAAAGAAGGTCATGAGGGCACAGGTCTTACCCAGAAGAGACAAGAGGAGCAGAAAGAAGGTCATGAGGGCACAGGTCTGACCCAGAAGAGACAAGAGGAGCAGAAAGAAGGTCATGAGGGCACAGGTCTGACCCAGGAGAGACAAGAGGAGCAGAAAGAAGGTCATGAGGGCACAGGTCTGACCTAGGAGAGACAAGAGGAGCAGAAAGGTCATGAGGGCACAGGTCTTACCCAGGAGAGACAAGAGGAGCAGAAAGAAGGTCATGAGGGCACAGGTCTGACCCAGGAGAGACAAGAGGAGCAAAAAGAAGGTCATGAGGGCACAGGTCTGACCCAGGAGAGAAGAAGCAAGCAGGAGACAGAAAGAAGGTCATGAGGGCACAGGTCTGACCCAGGAGAGACAAGAGGAGCAGAAAGAAGGTCATGAGGGCACAGGTCTGACCCAGGAGAGACAAGAGGAGCAGAAAGAAGGTCATGAGGGCACAGGTCTGACCCAGAAGAGACAAGAGGAGCAGAAAGAAGGTCATGAGGGCACAGGTCTGACCCAGAAGAGAAAGAGGAGCAGAAAGAAGGTCATGAGGGCACAGGTCTGACCCAGGAGAGACAAGAGGAGCAGAAAGAAGGTCATGAGGGCACAGGTCTGACCCAGAAGAGACAAGAGGAGCAGAAAGAAGGTCATGAGGGCACAGGTCTGACCCAGGAGAGACAAGAGGAGCAGAAAGAAGGTCATGAGGGCACAGGTCTGACCCAGGAGAGACAAGAGGAGCAGAAAGAAGGTCATGAGGGCACAGGTCTGACCCAGAAGAGACAAGAGGAGCAGAAAGAAGGTCATGAGGGCACAGGTCTGACCCAGGAGAGACAAGAGGAGCAAAAAGAAGGTCATGAGGGCACAGGTCTGACCCAGGAGAGACGAGAGGAGCAGAAAGGTCATGAGGGCACAGGTCTGACCCAGGAGAGACAAGAGGAGCAGAAAGGTCATGAGGGCACAGGTCTTACCCAGGAGAGACAAGAGGAGCAGAAAGAAGGTCATGAGGGCACAGGTCTTACCCAGGAGAGACAAGAGGAGCAGAAAGAAGGTCATGAGGGCACAGGTCTTACCCAGGAGAGACGAGAGGAGCAGAAAGAAGGTCATGAGGGCACAGGTCTTACCCAGGAGAGACAAGAGGAGCAGAAAGAAGGTCATGAGGGCAGCCCTGCTGCAGAAGGAGGGGAACATCCATGAGCATAGCTTCAGGAATCGCTTGAAGAAAATCAAGTCGAAGCGGAATCTGGAAAAGAAAAGAAAAGAAAAAACATATGCAAGGCTGGGTTACAATTTCATGTCATACAGTCTGAATGTCAGTAACCAGCCTGTTGGTTTATGTTGAGCTTTCATAATGTTACCAAATAAATTTCAGAGCCACAAATGCAACTTTTCAAAGGAATATTCATTCCCTCAATGACAAATGAAGGTCTTTCATACCCTTAATTAAACAAATCAGAAATGGCAATCCTTTGTTAAGCTGGACTGCTGACTAGTGACTTTGTGTGTGATCTGCACCACAACTGAATGAGATGGTCAGTCATCTGACCTAAAAACAGGTGATACGACCGGTCCTAGCTCACTAAACAGTAAATGCGATGAGTTTTAATATTGATCATGACAGGTAAAACTGATAAACGCTAAAGTGTGATGCATTAGCAAGACAAATCATTTCCAGAAATTCTGCAAGGTGATGCTATCCAGAAATGATGTAATAGTAGTTCCTTTTTAAATTACCCGATGAATTTTTAATTTAAACTTATTCTAGTGATAAGGTCAACGGATTGCATACCATGTAAAACACACTGAGAATCAACACAAACGAGCACTTAGCAAAAAGACACTGCTAAATCTAACAGGTAATTCAATGTTATAAAAATGGCCACCAGTTCCACAGCAAAAATGGACCTGTCCTCATAGATCTACATAGATTGATTTATCATTAAGGGTTGGAAATGCAAATCCTGCTGTTATCTGCTGATCATCCAGCGATGATCCATCAGCATAAACATGCAGGTGCTGCTGCTAGTATTCATGGAGACAGCATTTCATGTTGAACATTAAAAACTGAGAATATTCACTTTTTTTATAAACTGGATTTGTCAGCCTATGCCTCTGCTCTTTGCACCACTCATAGTAGAACTGGGGAATTCAAGGGCTGAGAAGCCATAATTTTTCAAATCAATTCAAGCTTTGTAAAAGGATTCAAAGAGTGTGTAAGTGTGTGAGTGTGAGTGTGTGTGTGTGTGTGTGTGTGTGTGTGTGTGTGTGTGTGTGTGTGTGTGTGTGCGTGTGTGTGTGCATGTGTGTGCATGTGTGTGAGTGTGTATGTGTTCCCCCAACCCCAAACCATTTGATGCAAATCCTCCATCATGATTGAAAGTACCCAAATCACGATAACTAGTTGCTCTTCTCGAATGCATATTCACGAGGTCAAATGGGACAGACATAAAGTAGAGTTATCGATGGGTGGTCAAATGTTTTCCAAAACACCAAGTGCACAGGCTGATCAACACAAGCTGACAGAGTAATGTCTTGAGGGGAGCATGTGCACCAAAGAAACATTCATATGGGTCAAGTTCCCCCGAGGCCCTCCTACATGAAGAATACTGTCCCTTTGGACATCTGCCGATCTAGTTTGATTCTTTCACTGATAATGGGTGTGAGGAGACACTAAAAAATCACCGAATCAGTGGGCAAAGAAAACTTTAGCTCTCATACCTCCTGAGCATAAAAATGCTGTCCTTGTTCACACCTAATCAATAAAAAATGGTACATGTTCATACCTCTCTGCTAAAAATTAAATGTCAGTGTGAGATATTCAGCAGTAGGAGGTACTATGGCTCTAGTTGTACATGACCTGGAACACTGTCAGCTGAGAGTTCTTCACTTGCCACACCCTTGATTCAAGCTTGATTAATGAACTAATTTTCTGTCATTTCTCAACTTTGTATATGATTCACCCTCAAGTTACATCAACTGCATGGTAAAAATAGCCCAAGGACTTTTGAATGCTTTTTTCATTCCTCTCCTTTAATGTGAGAATTACTCATATGTGACCCTCAGCCACGAAACTAGTCTAAACACAAATTTTGAGATATACATGAGATAGGTGTAAACTCTGCATACTTCTTCTTTTTTGGGGGTGCAGGGGGGGGGGGGGGGGGGGGGGGGGTGGCGATAAATTTGATCTAAGAATGACTGAGCTAGGACAAAAACTATGAGTTAACGGTCATTTGGAGGGGGTTACTGTAATAATGCCACTCTTAAGAAAACAGCAACTTTATGCAATACCCTCCTGTACATTTTCCACAGCCTGTAACTTAAAAAAAAAAAATTCAATCTAACAAATACTTTAAAGTAAATGGACAATGCCACATGAAAATGTAGGATATCAGGAATGCATTATGCATTACCTTAAACTAACCAAGACTGACTCCCATCACCTACTGTGCCTCTAACAGCAAAAAGGCCTGTGCGAGTTGACACTAGTTTGAGTAGTTTCGTGCTGGACAGATCATTATAATAGAAACAATAAACCCAAGAAAACGAACTACCAACAATGAAAACACGCAACTGATTTGGAAAACACTACAACAGAATTACTTCCGGTATAAAGTCCACTCTGACTGCACACCATACCTGTGATTCATTGCAGGTGTACAAAAGCTATACAGCGCAAAGGTAAATGATATGTGCAAAGATGTAACAGTGAATCCTTTGGTAAAGGTCTTCCTTGTTAACGCTACCTTTCTTTAAACCTTCTTGTAACGACCTTTCTTGTTAACTCTCCCCTTTCTTTCATGACCGACATTTCTAGAACATTTTCTCTTTGTATCATATTTACCTCCCAATCTAAAAGATCCAATTTTTTCTTCTTTTTTTTTTTGTGGTCAGGGGTATATCGTTTTATCCAGAAAGTCATGTACGGGGAGGAACAATTTTTGTTGAGATGTCTATGGCCCTGTTCTTAAGGACATTTTTTTCAAAAATCAAGAAGAGAAGAGAAAAGGGGAGGAGGCAACAGTACAACTTATCCTCTTTAAGCAAAGAAACTAAACCCCAACTAAAACTGGGTGACCTGCACACAACCCCATTCAGCAAAAAACTTGACAAGCAGCATCTGCCCAGAGCTGAGTTTGCTATGGGTTCAGTTGGTAAGACTGGGACCAAACAGTCAAGTTTCATCCACTTAATGGCTACATCTCTCATTTTTAGCTTGAAACATTAAATAGAAATGGGGTGCCACTATAAAAATTCAGAACGTTCAAAAAACCCTTATTGGGACCCTTTGTCTGAAACTGTTAGTGATTGAAACCTACAAGGGCCTTTTGGCTGGAAAGAATTCAGACTATCTCACTTAGTTTGATAACTTGTTTTCCTAGAACATTCTTCAATATCTCTGTTACATTTACCTTCCAATTCAAGACTCTATCCATCTAGAATTAAAAAAAAGTATCTTTGAGGATGTTCTGAAGATTTGCAATAGAAAAAAAACAAAAAAAAACAGAAATCATCAATGTTTTGGTCGTGGACTGTCTTCAGGACTGATGACATCAATGTTGATGATTTCTCTGTGTGTGTGTGTGTGTGTGTGTGTGTGTGTGTGTGTGTGTGTGTGTGTGTGTGTGTGTTGTGTGTGTTTCTATTGCAAATCTTGAAAACATCCTTAGAGATAGTTTTTTTACTGTTGAAAAGGAAGATCAGCAGTCAAGAATCACTTTTACTATCTCATCTAGGTTATCAAAGTATTTCTGCATTTTGAAAGGAAATGTAGAGTAAGCAGTCACATTGTCTCATACAAAAATGGAACACCACTGTATCAGTTTCATTCATCATCAAGAAACAAACGCCTCTTTTGGAATCACTTTAACTCTTGTGGTGACCTCGATTAGTCCCCCATATCCATATCCACAGTGAATTTGTGCAATGGTTTTTAGATTTTGGAGTCAGCCAGTGCATGGGTTGGTACCATTGCTGGTCAAAGTGGTGGCAGAAGACACTCCCTGACTGTTAGAACAATCAGTTTGAGTTACATTTGTATTGTTTGTTGGTTCAGATCTGTGTATTTTTGTTTTGCTCTAGATTTGTTCAGCTCCACATGACATTTGTTAACCAGTTGACCTATAACTGATAAGGTTACTGTTCCAGAAGTCTTTCTTTAAAGTCTCAGAATCATCACAAAAGTACAAGAAGCTTCAAGAAGATTAAAGAACCTGTTTCTAGATTGTTACAATTTTATAGGCTTTACTATGTCATGGTTCCAGAAGATTCAAGAGAATTCCACGCATATTGATCAGTTATACTATATGTAAAACATTCAATGTTTCTTTTATTGAACAGTGCTGGAGTATTGGTTCCTGAACTTTTTATTTCATAAACTACTACTTTAGTATAAATGACCAGGATTTTGGTTGTTTGAGAGACAGCATTCTCAAAATCTACTTGGGGTTGAAGGACACATCTCCATTTTTAAGAACCACTGTAACAGCATAATAGTGAGGATTGATCTGGCCTTTGCTGCTTTGAAAGCAAAGAGTTTTAAACCAGTAATCCTTGCTGACCTTTCTTCTGGATCTGACTAAAGGAGAGATTGGTACCAGCTCTTGTCATTCACAAAGGTCAGCGCTCTACATCCACTGCAGCGTCTTCAAGAAAAGCAGTTTGATTCTCTGTCAAACCACTCATTCTATCTGTATGGCACCCTATGGACCGCTGGCACTGGGATTATGTCAGAACAAATCTGGATGCGGCTGTGTTTTGGAGAGCCAGACTGAGGACAGTAACAGCTGTCACATAAACAGCACAAAAGTTGAGATTCTTTAAAAAAAAAAATCATAAAAAACAAAGTACAGATCGAAAGCAAGAGAGTCTCAGCAGATTCTGCAATAAATAGCACTGCACAAGCTATAGGTGCCACCTAACAGGTAAAATGCACAATATCTGAATCACCAAGTACAGGATATGAGTTATGACAGACTAACTCTGACCAGTTAAAGTACATGGGATGTTGACATTTGCATGGATGATATGACACCTGTGACAGGTTACAGACATGATGATGATGCATGTCACATGGACTGCCCTATCATTGTAGATAACTCTGACCACTTGAACTCTGTTTAACTCTGAAGCACACACAAAAAAATCTACATACATCACAGCATGTCACAGACAATTAGCTGAGATACATACATCTGTGGAAAGATACCACTGAGTAACACACGGAATCTTTCAGGACCGATAACTGGTTTCTGAATCTTTTTCTGCTTTGTTTATCGCCTGTATTTCCTTCTTGACGTCATTTGCCAGTCAGTTATGAGAGAGGTTTCCTAACCTTCTCAACCTTTCCTGACACAAGTCTGTCATCTAATCTCAAATTTGTCTTATAAATCTTAGGTGTTTTTAGTTTGTTTGTTTGTTTTCATATCAACCCTGAGTGACCTTCCACACAATCTCGAAATCATGTAAAATTAAGTTTTTATGGGAAGCTAAATCTAACATAAAGACAAAGTCAAAAATATTCCACAGAAGCTAGACTGTGAAACTGGGGTGGACTTTCATTTTGGAGAAACTTTATTCACACGGATCGTTGCACTGCTTCTAAGACCAGCTGACTTCTACTGTTTGATCACCTTGAAATGGAACAAACTTCAGAACTTTCAAGATCTCCAAGGACTGCATGACCACTGTATATTCAGCAGTCTTTACACAAGTCAACATACATGTACAGGGGTGTACATGCATTGTCAGTTGCAGTTGCTCTTAAACTCCTGTTTTTTGTGTAATATGATGAAAGCCTGGTCAATACATATCCGGGCACTGACTACTGATAACCTTGGTGCTGATCCTACCTACTCACTGCTCTTGCAGAGTAAACAACAACAAAAAAAGTGAAAGAACTCACTTTGATTTACCTTTATAAGTTTTTCACTGAAATATTAGTTAACTGACAATAGAGGCTGCTGAACTGACATATAGTTGATTGACAAGAACTCTTTGAATTTGTCTACGCGACAAATTTCTTGCTTCAATGCATTACATAAAAATGTTTTAAATGAGTTACATATATTTTCTGCATATGTCATGCAAGTTAAATGTGTTTTCGGTATATGTCATCCAAACTGCTATTTGCTCTTCTTTGTGTTCCTGAATGACAAAATAAGAAACTGAGAACTGCATTCTCTCATAAATTAAAATATCTAACTCTAAGGGGTTTATCCAACCTTAGTCTAGCTCTGCAACAAAGCAAATCACTGGCACCAGGAGCAGGTGACATCTTTTACGAACTGAATGATGTCGGTCATGGAGACTGAAAAAGTACTGAAAGCTCCCTACAGATTGCCTGTGCTCAATTCCATTTATGTTGCATCATCCAACCGCGAAGGGCCATATCAGGCCAGTGACCTCATTGAAGTCAACTCTCAAAATAGATTTTACACACACACACACACACACACACACACACACACACACACACACACACACACACACATACACACAAGAAAACTAATTAAAACAGATTTATAAAAACACGCAGGATTTTTGATCTTTTGTTATAACTTTTCTTCTGCAAAATCTTAGATCATATGAAAAATGTTTATCTCTTTCAGAAACTCAAAAATCTCATCAGCTGATGCTCAAACTCCAACAGGGCAAACTTGGGTGTGACTGTCTATTGGGAGAACTAGAGCAAGCAACGTGAGAGTAAAGCCACTGCAAAGATGAGACAATCACCAAAAAACACACACACACAAACACACCACATCTGTCACATTAACATATCGCATACTGCAAGCTTACCTTTTACTAAGCAATCAGAATAAACTATCAACACAATCTGAAATAGTCTCGTTTTACATCCATCAAATAATAAATGAATCAAAATATTTGCTCACAAGATGTTATTAATAAGACGCCAGACACTGACAGTAAACAGAGATAGTTACAGTCTTCTTATTCAATTTTTACTCAATGCCATGACTTGTTACAACAAATTCTGCCATTGTAATGTGCGACTGTTCAGCAGCAGACAAGAAACTGTAACACCTTTCTCTTTGACTTTGGTCAGCTCTGTTTCCATCCACAGTGGCTCAACTGAAAGGGAGACTCTGAGAAATGTTGACCTCTTTGCAAATAACTGCACAAAATGAAATCCCTCCTCCCCTCCTCACCCACCCCTGTCTCCTCTTCTGTGCCACCTCGTTGATACCACCCACATGCTGCTCATTCTGGCCTTCATCAACAGCCCCCCCCCCCCCCCCCCCAACATAACTTCACTTGTCCTGCCACAGCCCCAGCATGACAGTTAAAAGAGGGCAGTCAAGCCATCAGAAGGCAACCCACCAGGGAAGATGCTGTGCTGCTGCCGACTCACTTCAGCGCGCACATACACATGCATGCGCACACACACACACACACACATGCGCATGCACACACACATGGGCCTGTGCCCACACATCCATACACACACGTGTGTACGTTCACCACACACACATACATATAAAAAAAAAAAAGAAAAGACACAACCATTGTTAGGTAGGCACTCAAGGTCTGACCAGCGTGTTAGGCTAACGCATAGGTCAGACATCTGCTAAGTCATAGCCATAAGACCCTCTTCTTCAATTCTCTCATCTTAGTTGCTAATTCATTTATCCATCATGTGCAGTATGGTCTCAAAATTTAGCGGACGTGGTGTAGCGTATATGGACTAGCCCGCACGCAGTGACCCCTCCTTGATGAAACCGAAACTGAACTGAAACACAGTGTTTGGTGGTGCCTTTTCTGATCCAGCATGCATAGGACGCCCCATTCACCAACCCCCCCACTGACGAAGGTTGCTGCTTTGCCACAGAGCCAGCATGAGTGAGCATCTCCCTCCTGATGAAGACATCATGTCCATCCAAGGTCTGTCTGAATTAGCTTGACAATACTGGCAACTCCAGAATTAACTCACCAGAGACACCTGCAGAGTTGGTCAGGAGATTAGACTGACACCCTCTGAAACCCATCCACTCAGTGGATGAAACTCCACTGTGTGATCCCAGTCTTCCTAAATGAGCCCACACACACACTATCAGCTTTGGACAGGTGCCAGTCAGGGCAGAAAAACTCCACAAATCAATGGTTCTGGTGGGAATCAAACCCATGATCTCCCAGCCAGAAACCTGTGATGCTAATCACTGCACCATGGCGGCTGGTCCCCTTGTTTTCTTTTTCCTTTTTTTTTTTCATTTTAGTTTTAATTACCAATTTGTCCAGTTCCCGTTAGTATTACTCAGATAACATGCAAAATTCTTTTATTTGAATTTACTTATTTTACTACTCCACCTTCTGTGACTTCTTGACCGTTTTTTTCACTCACTCACTCAAGTCTGGCTCATTCGAACACAGCTGATCTTGCATCAGTGATAGTCACATCCAGCATTCAAAATACTCCTCGCCTGATCAAGGAGCTATCAATCTTGTAGTCAAGATGACATGGGACCACCCACCACAGAAAACATTGCACTGGAATCAAGTCAGTCTGGCTGGGTTTAGCTGCGACTATTTTGATTTCACAGTCAGCATTTGTACATGCAGACATTATTTACAGTAACATTATCTACACCAGAAGCCTCCTAATGACCACATGTTTTATTTCTATTTGTGAAAGCAAGACAGAATGAAAATACTACTTGCAAATGGAGACTGCTACCTGTGTCTCCTTCCACCAAATATCCAAGTAAAACTATCAACAACATGTGTATTACTGTTACTTATTCTCTGGCTGATGAGCATTGTCATTGCCATAGTATTATACACTTGTATCAGTGTATGCTCAGAAGTTACAGGAAAAAGTTTCACACAAAAAAAATTGTAAAACATAATGTACATTATGAAGTATGATGTTTTAAAAATCTACAGTTAAAGTTCTTTTGTGTTTGTTTTTTTCTAAATTTTTTCTTCTCATATTAAAGTTCAAGTTTCACAATATTGGTATATCATTTCAAAACACAGGTACTGGTCATACTAAAGCTATTCTGCTTTGACACAAATATACTTTGTTTCATTGTTTCATTTCATTCTTTTTCTTTATTGCATTTTTTTGTTTTTTGTTTGACTGATCAAATGTTGCATTCATTCATTTGAATAACAACATCCACTTCGTTAATTATTATTTCAGCTGAGTAATTTTTTTTTTAATCAATTTTGTTTATAGGTACAAATGACTTCATTCTACTATTGTTCCTAAGAATGGATCATGACCATTTACGAATTAACACTTTGTTTATAAGATTATAAACAAATCAACTGGTTATTTTTATTATTATATTCTTCAGGCCCACATTTCCACATTGTATACACCTTGCTTATATCGTGTGCACTGTCAAACCCGTATATGTAACACTAGCAGTCACTTGCTGAACTGGCGGCTGAGTAGTGAATAAAGCGAAACTTTTGAGTAAATAAATAAAACATTGATGATCGCGACGACGTAAACACACTAGCACTGCTGATCGGTTCGGTGATATAAATATTCTTTGCATTCTATGCATCGCACGAGTTATTAGATTGCATCACCATGTACCCTTACTTTACCAGCACTGTTCAATGATAAAACATTCAGTGCACTTATTGTAATACGCATGAACCATGAGACAGCATCACTGTGCATGCTTACTTTGCCTGCACCATCCTCTGTCGCCGGACGACCGCACGCTACGACAGCAGAAGCCGAAATGATCGCTCTCACACGTGCTCAACATTTGACCCTGGTACCCTCTTTCATTGGAAAAGAAACGAAAAAAGACTTTCTTTTTAATGAAACAAAATATTCAATGTTCGTCTTTCATAGATAGTAGAATTAAAACAGTTCTATTAGCTGCTCTTTGTATCGTGCAAATATAAAACTAAAACAAATGAAAGCTGTTAGAATATCTAGGGCAAATTCCATACTATCAAGGCTCCTAAGACTTTGAGAGTAATGTCCCCTTATCCATATTGCTGTTCTGTTTTCAGTTTCAGCTGCAACTCTTGACCAACTCAAGAATCTAAAGTCTCAGATATGTCTCAACCCAGTGATGACGAAGATGACTACATGTCGGATGCCTTTTTGTTAAAGTGGTATGTATACCATGCTGATTTAGTAAGTGTAACTTCTATATATGGTCTACAGAATCTTCACAATGATGAAGGCGGTAGCAAAGGGAAAGAAGATGACATCTCTACTTGACTTGATCGACGATTTAGGCCTCTTCCGAGGCCTGTTCGCGTTCTAAAAACAGTCACTGCGCGGGTGAACCAAATCAGTTGGTCTGGCAAGACGGCTTGTGCAGACCAGGTAGGTCCCTCCAATGTTTATCCAGACGGCTCTTGAAGGCGTTGACAGATGGTGCCAGGACCACCGAGTCTGGGAGACTGTTCCACTGTGTCACCACTCGATTGAGAAGTAGTTCCCCTGACATCAAGGCGAAAGCTTTTTTTTCTGGAGCTTCATGGTGTTGCCTCTGAGGTTTCTACTGAGTGACGGCTGGAATGCTGGCCTCTGTACATCGTAGTGACCGTGGAGGTGTGTAAATACCTCTATCATGTCCCCTCTCAGCCTCCGGTGTTCCAAATTTGGTAGCCCCAACAATCTCAGTCTCTCAGGGTAAGGCTTCTCTTTCAGTGAACTTAGGAGTTTTGTTGCTCGCCTCAGAACATCTTCAATGTCACTACATAGCGTTTTATGAAACGGTTGCCAGACACAGTGGCCATATTCCAATAATGGTCGGACGAGGCTTTTGTACAGCTGAATGAACGTTGTCTCAGTCAGAAAATCAAACGATCACCTTATAAGCCCAACCATTCTGTTTGCTTTAGCTGTCGACTGTGCAACATGCTCTTTAAAACTCAGTTTGTCGTCAATGAGCACTCCCAGGTCCTTTTCGCTTACCGTCTCTTTCAATGTCACCCTTGTACTGTTGCCCTCTTCATTTTTGCCCGTAATGTAGTATGTTGCCTCTGACTTCTGCTCCCCCCCCCCCCTCCCCAGTTTCATTACACTGCATTTCTGCGGATGGAACTTGAGCAGCCACATGTCAGACCAGTGCTGAAGTAGGGCAAGGTCATCCTGAAGATCTTTTAGTCCCGTCTCTGTGTCATTTCTGTTGAACACTTCGGTGTCATCCGCAAACATTTTCACAGTGCTCTTTACTCTGACTGGGAGGTCGTTGATAAAGATAACGAACAAGATCGGCCCAAGCACACTCCCCTGGGGGATGCCACTGCTCACGCTGGCTTCCTGTGACTGCGTGCCATTCACAATAACACGCACTAGATGCACTTCAGTAAGGTGCCGGAATAATATTGAATAATTAATTAGCGTATTCAGATTGATCGTGGCCCTGAACAGAAGAAGAATCGACTGTTATAGATATTAGCATCACCTTTTGAGTTATGTTCATACATGCTCTGTACTTTGAAGATGGTGATAATCAAAGCTTCATCTTCTGTCAGGTAGCAACCATGATCAATCTTGATCTTTGCTGTTGCGACAGGAACGAAGAAAGATCAGGAAAGAGAGAGAGAGAGAGAGTGATGATGATGATGATGATCTTTATGATGATAATCTTTATTTCCAAGGGTAACAGATAAGCAAACACATGCTTTTTTTTTTACCCGGCCCTTGCTAAAGGACTAACTAAGAGAGAGAGAGAGAGATGGCTGAACATAATTGAACGAACCTTGGGTTTGCGAATCTAGATCGCAAATTAACAACAAACCATAGTTTCTCACAGAATTGAAGCCCATGATCTAGTTCGCAGTCATGAACTCACATTAGGCACTCATTTTGTAGGCATTGGAATCCTTTGTTAGAGATATATATGCGCTTGTTGCATACTTGGCTAACAATAACATTGTGTGGTTTAGGCAACAACAAAACAAACAAAAACAAAACAAAAAATGCGTTACACATCTTTTGGAGGTAAGTGAAGACATTACCAAGATGATGGACACAGGAAAAGCAGTGGACACTGTCTGCCTTAAGAAGGCTTTTAGACAGTGCTGCATCAGAGATTACTTTCAAGAATGGCAGCATATATTTACTGGTAGTATATTGAACTGGACAAGAAGTTTTTTGACAGAGGTCTTAGGTTGTAATAACAAATGATATTAAGTTTTCTAGTGTGCAATTCCTTAGTAGTACACCACAAGGCAGTATTCTTGGATCTCTTCTCTTTACAGTTTTATTTAATGATGTCCCAGTCTGTGTAAAAAGTAAATTTATGCAAGATCTTTGTAGATGATGCAAAGATGTATGGAAATGCTCAGGATTGCCATCAAATGCAAAAGGACAGATATAAAGTGCAAGAGTGGTTGGGTACATGTAATCTCTGTTTTATCTCAGAATGTGAAGTTCTTCATGCTGGCAAAGAGAATCCTGCAAAAGAGAAAAGAAGCTGTGTCAGTCTTGAATAAATGTTAGTTTGTGTTTGTTCATTTCACCAGTTGTTGTATGTGTCGGGTACAGATATATGGGCAAGTGTGGAACTTCCTTATCCTTTTTCTTTCTCTCTCTCTCTCTCTCTCTCTTTTTTTTTAATGTCACCTTGTTTGTTCTGCATGCTCTGTATTGACATTTGTGCAAGACGATTTAATGTCGTAAGCAGCATTCATATATGGAATTATGGGCATGTAATCATTTAATCATGACAGCAAGAATTACCTTATTTGTTCATTTTTTTACTGTTGTCTGTTCCCTGCTTTACTTAAGATTTTCTTTTATACCAATGAAACCTGTGTTTGTTCCTGTTCATCTGGATGTTCTGTTTACCTTTATTCAAGATCAAAAAGGCTCTAGATGCCTGTCTTGAAGAAATATTACTTTGTTCATTTTTGCAGCTGTTGTTGCTGTGTGCATGTGTCAGGTACAGGGCATATGGGCAAGCTTGGGGAAGGGGGGGGGGGGGGGTTTGGTTTGGTTTTTTTTTTTTTTTTTTTGGGGGGGGGGGGTCTCCTTGTTTGTTCTGTGTGCTTTGTGTTGACATTTTTCAAGGCGATTTGGTATCATAAACTGCATTCACTTGGAGGTATGGACTTGTATTGGTTGTAATTAGTTCACTATGGGAGCAAGAGTTACCATTCCTGTTTGTTTGTTTTACAATTTGGCGTATCTTTTCCAAATATTTTGGCTTTGAAATTTGACGATTCTTAACCACTTTTCTCTGAAAGTGAAGTTATCTTTAGAGGTTTTGAATGGGGGGCAAGTGAAATTTAGGTTTGCAGAGAAATCTGGTTGTGTACATGTTCAGAGGTACATTTTGTCATGCATGAGGCTAAATGTTACACATGTTTGGAGAGAAGTTTCTTTGTGACATCATGCAGTGAGTGTATTTTTGGACTGGATTACATGCTAGGAAAGATGATGGCACTGTGGCTGCCTTTTGAACAAAGTGTTACAAATCTATCACTTTAGTCATCACTTTATAATATAATGTGAACTATCTGTGTCAAGCAGATGTTTGCTTTTCTTCATTTTTTGGAATACAGTTCCAGATTTATAAAATAGATTTGTTGCAAAAGGGCAACCAAAACACAAATGGCTGCAATGTTTTCTGGCATTCAAAACTACTCTGGAGGGGTTGTTGGTTCCAGGTATCCTTAATCACCATTTAAGAAATAATGTCAGATCTAAACACCCTCCTTACTTTTCTAGAATGGAGACCCTGGGTTATTTTTGTTGTTTGTTTGTTTGTGTTTGTTTGTTTTTTAAGAAGTCCAAGTATCATGAAAACTAGTTCTTGAAACTGTAGTCTGGCAAAGGTCAATGTGCTGCTCACTGGCTTTATCATTTGCCAGTTTTCTGCCTTTACATAGATCCAAGATCATCCAGTGTACTCCAGAAATGGTCTAGTTTAGGCTAGGATTGCATTCCCGTCATGCAGTATGGGACGGTGTTGAAGATTTAATGCAAAGACGTCATAATGTTGGAGTGAAATTGACCTTTTTGTTATGAGTTTATTGTAGGCTGTCCAGGTGATATTTTCTGAGAACTGGATACCTAGGTAAGGACTGAAAAAAATGTTAGCTTAATTGATGTCATTCAAGAGTACCGAAAATCATTGACAGGATTCTGTGCCAGGGTTACGAGATGTGGCTGATGCATACTTGGCTTTGAAAGACATGTCCAGTCTCTCAGTCAGCAACTCCAGGTTCTTCAGGTTTTAAGGAAGAAATAGTTATTTGATATTGTTGATCTGTCAGTAGATGAACAACGAGTCATATTGTGAGGAGTTGCACATGCATGTCACTGCTTGTGGGAAAGTGTTAATATGGTAGAGATAAAGCTGCCTTCACCTATAACCTGCAGAGTAACTTTTGTGAGGAAGCAACTATGCAGTGAGACAGCATAGTCTTCATAAGAAGATGCCACACTCTGGTTGATTATGAAGTGTTGACATTGCAGCATTATATATACACAAAAGAATGTTCTTATGAGTAAAAAAAACATGGACCATATCTTTTGTTAATAGGAATATTTGACTTGTTTATGTTATCGTGTTATTGATAACACAAAATATATTAACAAACTGCATGTGATGTTTTCACAGTGAAGACAAGAGGCCAGGATTAGTTTTTTCATCAAAAGCCGCAAAAGAGATTGAACGAGAGAAGAAGCACAAGGAAAGCAATGAAAAGAACAAAGTCAAGCCCAAAAAGGTATTGGAACAAGAAAAGCGTACCGAGGGGCTGTCAACAGCAATCTCCACAAACAACAAAGGTTTTTCTCTCCTTCAAAAGATGGGATACAAACCAGGAATGAGCCTTGGCAAGAAAGGTAATGTATGCATCTGTGTGGAAGTCAGTCTCAGAAAAATGTCAAAATCAATTTTTGCTTCTTAAGTCACTTTGCCAATTTCTTTCTGAGAACAGCATCACACACACACACACACACACACACATGCACGCACGCACACACATTATAATTCTCTACTGAAAAACACATGATCTATAAGAATGAAGAATGAAAGTTTTTATATCTTATACGATTATAATGATATGGTTCATTATTGTTATTTTTTTTAAATTATTATTGTTATTACTGTTATTATCATCATTGTCATTATTACTATTATTAAGAGTAGTTAAACTGCTTATCCACAGCTAGACATGAAACTTGAAGCGTTTTTCAATTTCAATCCGCACTCTCATTTACACAATGGGCTGTCTACCTGGGTAGAGCTGACTGAAGGTTGCATGCTGATGCTGTATTCATTTGTTTCCCCATGTCATCAGTCATTATGACTCGGCGTGTGTGTTTTGGTTTCTTTTAACCTTCATTCTCTCAATTTTTCATGAGAATGCATAATAATGTTTCATCCATCACAGTGGCCAAACTGGCCTTTACATTTGAATGTTGGTGATGGGAGTTTCCATGTGTGCAAGAATGTGCGTGTTCACATGCAGAACCTCAGTTTAAGGTCACATTTGAAGAACTATTTGGGGAGTCGAGTCAGAGCCACTGTACACTTGGAGGGTAAAATCCACCTGCACAGAAATGGACCGTGGAGATTTGACCCAGCAACCCTAGGATAACCCATATTACAAGCCTGGAGCTCTCCCAACTGAGCTCGGTCCTGATTAATGTTTAATGCTGTCTGTTGGCAGAGCTAACCACAATTTCACCATAAGTTAGTAGTAGGCAAAATGATGCTGATATTCCAAGCTGCGTGCTTGATTATCCATTTATTCTTAAACTATTACATAGTTTACATTCTTCTCAAACACACACACACACACACACACACACACACACACACACACACACACACACACACACACACACAGGTACTCGCACATGCACATACACATGCATATTCACACACATGCACACACTCACACTCTGTCTTTCTCTCTCTTTTGGTCATAACACACACACACACACACACACACACACACAACACACACACACACACACACACACACACACACACGCATTGTGTGGCATGCATTTAGCATCACAAAGGGATAGGTATCTATGTATAATACAGATAGCACATAAATTCAGTCTTTCAGTTTTATTATAGGGTCACCTACCTATATTCAGTCTTTTAGTTTTATTATGATACAGTTTACCTGGATTAATCATGGTTGAAATGTGAAACATGTTGGAAGTGATATCACTCACCAGCATACATGGATTCAAAGACTAACCACTGAAACTTTTCAGTTATTTGGTGATACCAAGGAAGTTAGACCCTTCTAAGTTCTATGAAAAGTGAATTCAGCTTTTATTGATCAAAGTGGATAGCCCTTACTCTGAAATAAAAAGATCAGGTTTCTAGTGACTTATAGGTAGTCATGTATGTATAAGTATGTTTTTACTTTGGAAGTTTACTCCAGTTGGGTCTTAAATATTTGTGAAACGTTTGTCTATTTGGAACCATTTTTGAGAACGAACCCTGAACTGCTTCAGGTACTGGCCGAGCAGAACCAGTGCCCATAGAAATCAAAACGGATCGCGGGGGTCTGGGAAAAGCAGCAGAAGCCAAGCGCAAGGTGGCTGAAATGCAGGCCATGCGTGCCAGTATGGCTTCCAAGCGCCAGCGAATGGAGGTGAAGCAGAAAGAGTCGTTTGTTCAGCACATGAGCAGTCGATTCGCCACCAAGACTGTGGGCAGAGACCTACGGACCAGTCAGACTGCATGTCACCAACTGGACACGGAAAGTGTAAGGCTGAAATCTGATTTATCTTGCTGCTTGTTTACATTCCTGAAAACAGAATTGAAAGTCAGAAACCAATTATTCAACAAAAATTTTTAAAGATGAGTGGGTGAAATGAAACCCACAAGAAGTCTAATGCAAGCACACACACACATGCTCACGCACACACACAGATACACACACAGGCACATGCGCACGCACGCACACGCACACACACACACACACACAGATACACACACAGGCACATGCGCATGCACGCATACGCACACACATACACACACACACACACACACTCTCTCTCTCTCTCTTTTGCACACTCATGCATACACTCAACACACACACACACACAAAACACACACACACACACACACACAAAACACACACGCACGCGTACACAGTGTCACACACATACATGCGCAAAAGCGAATGCACTCTCAAATGTGCATTCACATACAAATGTACACACACACATACAACTGTACACATTCACACAGAGAGATGGGTAATAAAGACCGTATTTTACCCTTTTTGCTCGTTTTTATTTTCTGGATTAAAAGAATGTACAGGAGATGCCAGTCCCCAGTATGCTGGGTGTAGTTATCAGCATTGCAGGTTTGTGGCCTCAGAGGTCACAGGTTGTCAGACATTTTATTTTTTGTGGGACGTGTGTGCTGTGGGTGCTGATGAGAAGACTGGAACTACACAATCAAGTTTTATGTACTTGATGGATGGGTCTTTAAGAGTGTCACTCAGGTGCTCTGATCAACACTGCCTGCGTCTCAACCCTGGGGTATGGTTGAGACCAGGAGATAGTATGGGAGAAAACACAGAGTAGATCTGTGATGTAGCCGCAGACCCAAGTGGTAGTCCTTAGTAACATCTTCATCATCCACATCCACACTGATCATCCATTAAACAAAGACAAAAAAAGAGAATGAAAAGAAAAGGTCCCCAAATCTGCTGCCTCCTATGCCTGCTTTCGTGTGGATCTCAGTTTCAGTTTCCTCTTCACTTGCCCATTGCCCCGGTGAATTTATGTCAGTTTAGGGCTGTAAGCAAGTTCGTGGAGATGGTTGTTCCATGGACACAGTGTTGCCCTCTGGAGGGAGAGACTCACTCACACTGGCTCTGCAACTTAGCAATGGGTTGTGGGCTGACTGAATGGTGACCTGCATATGTTGGATCAGAACGGGCAGCATCGAGCACCACCCAGGTGACTCAGCACAAATGCAGTGTCTCCTCTGTTGGGTTGCCTCATGATGACTTTTGTGAGCTTCTTCTGGTGAACTGCAGTGCTGGGGCTGCTGTAGGACAAGCCAGAACGTGGCTGCATATGGAATGGGGTGCCAGGGAGGGGGGGGGGGGGGGGGGGGTGAATGGAGGGGGAGGGAAGCATGGGGGATTTGAGGTTGAGGGCTGGAGTGAGCATCATGGGAGTAATGCTTCTAATGGAAGATGGGACCTCAAAAACAAATGAAAAAATATTTACGGAATCAAATGTTTAGTCAGGGAAAAAAATAGGTATTGTTTTATTCATTATTGCTGTTTGTGTTTTGTTTACCTGTGTGTCAGGTAAACCATTTTTACATCATGTTGCATGTTCTGAAAAAAAAACCAACAGATTCTGCCATGTTTGTTCAATATTTTGAGATTGATACGTACCTCCTTTTGATAAAATTGTCTGTTTTCTGGTTCACACAGATATAGTATGTGCCTGTTTTGATAGTTATGGTATTGATCTACAGAGAGCATGTGTGTGTGTGTGTGTGTGTGTGTGTGTGTGTGTGTGTGTGTGGTGTGTGTGTGTAGCAGTGCGTGTGTTTGTGAGTGTGTGTTTCCGTATTATCTATTTATTCTATTTACTTTTTTGTGATTAGTTATTTAACATTAATTGTTACTATCCCATAGGTTTTCCTTTTTTTTAATAAAGATTGATTCTTTATTTTAAGCTTACATTTTACACAGATAAACACATGACCAAATGCACTGTGTGTATGCACACACACACACAACACCCCACACACACACACACACACACACACACACACACACGTGCATGTGGTCGTGTACCTGTGCATGCATGCACATATCGGTAGTAAAAGCAAAGTGCAATAGTTTTAAAATCAAATAGCACAACCAGAAGCTGTCCACAGACCAGTTTTTATTCTTTTCTTCATCATTTTCCTTAAGTCATGCATATACATGTATGTGTGCTTTTGTTCACTTACCTTTATTCTCAACAAACATGGTGCAATGACTTGGCAGGTATGGCATAGCATTATATGGACAAGTGAGCACAGTGACTCCTGCTTGACTGACTGAGAAACTGGGTGAACATTCATGAAGCAGTGCTACTTTCCATGCTTTCTGCCCCTCTCCCGATAATTTCAGTTGGAGGTGGCATCAAAACTGCTTACGCAGTGCGAAGCCGGTTTTGTTTATTTTTTGTTGTTGTTTGTTTTACTTTTCTTTCACTTTCTGTTATCTAATATGTTTAGATGTTTGTTTGTACGTGTGTGCATATGTATGTTTGCCTGCGCATGCATGTGTGTGTGTGTGGTGCGTGTGCATGTGTGCGTGCACATCTGTGTAAAAGTGCACACATTCATTCATTTCCTTGTTTGTGATACATTCTTGCATTTGATGTTCTGTATCCATTTTGGAGTGTTTGAACTTGCCTTTAATTTTTCGTTGTACAGAAATAGTAACTGAGTAATATCTTTTGCTCACACATGATGTTCAGGGTCACACTAAGCCTGTGGAGAGTTTCCATTGGCCTCCTAACTGGTGGAATTTAGAGGAAAAACCAGAGGAAGATAAGACAGCAGAGGAAGGGGCTGAAGAGGAAGAAGAAGAGGAAGAAGATGAGGGCCAGCCATTAACCGTAAGACCGAGTGCACATATATTTATTTTTTTAATTGTGGGAGAAGAAAGACGTAAAATTTTTCTGCCATGTCTTTAGGACTATATACAAGCCAGATAGTTTATGCATTTACCTAAGTCGTGAGTATTAAATAGCACACAGCTCAGATCATGCATGTTATTTATATGTAATTTTGTAGTGTCATATCAGAGAATGTTATGTTTTAATAATTTAAGATGAAGAATAGTCTTTGACAGGTTCATTTTCTGTTCAGCAGATTTTCATCAGACTTGTTTCTAAAGGTAAAACAACAGAAAGAACATTGATTTGATATTTGAAGATGCAGCACATAAACTCAATCTGTACTCTACATGTACAACAAAAATTTAAGATTCTCAGTTTATTTTTTATGTCTGTTGATTATTACATTTCATAACATTTGCAAATTGAAAATAAGTTTTTGAAAAATATCAGATATTTTGCATTACAATTTACCTACTTGACAGATGGAAAGAATCCATGGCGTGTATGTGTTTGCTTTCTTTCTATATTTTTTTTAATAGCTGTGAGTCAGTGTCGAGTCAAACAAGTCAAGTTTCTGACCATTGTGATGTCAGCCCAAATGGCTGGTCTCATACTAAAGTGTTAATCAGCATAAACATTTTGGTAATTTGTGTTTAATTCATCATTTATCTTTCCTTAGCCTGTTTTTTCTATATTTTGTATGACAATACGCATGCACAGAAATAAGATTGCCAGGTCACACAATAAACCCAGTCATCACTCCCCTCGCTGGTTAAAGGGGTTCAAGAATGTTTATTCATTACCAGTCACACAATTGTATTCTGTATATTGTGCGATTATTACTTTAGTTGTTATGAAAATGCTCTTGATTCTTCAGATGGGGAAAAAAAAAAAAAGCACACTCACAAAATCTGAAAAAAAAATTTTTAATTTCTGACTGGTCATCAGCTTGAAATATTTACAGTACAACCATATGTTTATGAATGGTGAAGCCATATCACATTCACATAGGAAGTAAACGCATTCAGTGGTTTGAGTCTGGGATGCTGCATATTTTTTCCTGCTCCCCTTTTTCATTAGTGGTGATGTGAGTGCTAGTGTTCTGGATCAGCAATACACTAAGATCAGTGCACTTTAGGTGCTTATAATTTGCACAGGTAAAAGAATCCATGGTTGCCGGGGAGTTGTCTATTTTGCTGCAGTCAGTCAGTGAAAAATGTTCCTTTGTCTCTGTTTTTGGTCTAAGGGAAACAGGCACATTGAATATTTAGCACAAGATCCTAGATAATGTAGTTTTCATGTTATGAAGATGACCTTTTTGACTCAAATGATCTCAAAATCAACCAACTGTCAGTAACTGGGAAAATCGAAACTGGACATGTCTGGAATTTCCTGGTTAAGCAACATGTTGGGCAAGTGAAGGCACATGTATGGTTATTAGAGTTTTGCTATGATAACATTCTCTACGCCATTTCTCCTCGTCTGTTTTGCAGTTGTTTATACTGATGTGTTTACAGGATGAAGAAAAACTGGAGGCTTTGACGTATTACCTGCGGACAACATACCACTACTGCATTTGGTGTGGAACAAAATATGATGGTTAGTATCAAGTGCACATTTGAATCGGCATCATGTTTGTTGGGGCTTGTAGTTATGCGATTAAAGTGTTCATCTGCAGAGCTGATAGTGGTATTTAAAACCCTCCTCATCTATCCATAACAAAATGGGTACCTGATTCAGTTCAGGAAAGGTTTAAGGCAGCTGAAGAAGAGGGTTACGCTTTTTGATGTCTTGCCTTACAGTCTCTACAGCCATTAGCCTAGAGTAGGCTATGGGCTTTTAGTTATAACAACCTTATTTGTTGGCTATTTATGAAAATAGTAATAATGGATACTTATATAGTATACTATCCACTGAACTACTCAGGTGCTTTTAAGAAAAAGTATCTGTAGACAATACATGTGATATTCTACATAACACAAAACATCAGTGTTACACACATATACACCAAAAATTCAATTCACTAACAAACTGCAATCTAAAACCAAACAAACATTACACACTTTTGTCCATGTTAGCGCACACATAGGTACATACGTGCACATTTACGTAATCAGACATGTCACACATGTGCAGAGGAATATACTGTTTAGATGGACATGTTACAACCCGATCTTTAACTGAGAGGAGAGATGAGTGTTGAGGCTAGATTTAAAGGATGCAAGGGAGTCAGAGTGTTGGAGGTTGTCAGGGAGTCTGTACAGTTAAATAACTATTGTTGCCAATTTCGGACTCCTCATTTGTGTCCTGTGCATTAAATTGAACGAGTCTCTACTGCACTTTTTTTTCTGAATTGACTTGGCAGCTTTTTAAGATTTGTCTAGATTTCCGCCTGCAGTCGCCTCACTTTGCAACTAACTAGGCAGCTGTGTTAGGTCTCCTTCCATGGTTGGTTTGATGGTGACTTGATATCTATAACTCCCTGTGAACTGCAAGTGCTGTCCCTTGGTCAGGGTCAGCCTTGTTGTAGCTTTATTGTTGTCTTGCATTGTTTGTTTCTGTCTGTTGCCACAAAGTTATTTTGTGTGTCAAATTCGAGCCTCTGTCTGTGGGGAGAACTTGTTGACATAGTATGGCTTCATCTGTTTTGGGAGGTTTGTCTGCAGATCTTTTTAAACAGTTAGAATTTTTGTTGACATGGTTGGCGATAGAGTGTGTTTGAGGTCAGCACTTTAGTCTTTAGTCAGCTTAATTTGGTTCCAATTCCTGGTCTTGGCATCTTAACACTTTCAACTCTTTGCCTGAGCAGTTCATAGGTGTGGCTGAGCAGTATTCTTAGCCTGTACCTGACCACAAAAATCATATACATACATAAACTTACAGTCAAGGGAAGTAATTTATCAGAGATCCCTGATGATTTGAAATGTGGCCATTCTGCTCACTAAATTTAGTAAATTTGAGTGCTTTTCTTTTTTCAGTCATGACCATACTAACAAACAGGTTCTTGACAACATCCTAATAGATTCTTGTTGTGATTTTGATCCAGAAAGTGATGATTTGACTTATCATTCATCACTAAATTCTTCTGATATAGGTAATCAATGTATGTCGAAGCATGTCCTTGCGAGTCTGAGAGAGAAGCTTGTCAGGCAGGAAAGACTGTCCAGGCTGTAAACATGAACGTTTGTCTCAAGAATATAACAGTGACTCCTAGGATATGAGAGTAAAAAAAATCAAGTTTGGCATAGCTGAAGAGAAATTACTGTTTTCTGACATGTCAGCAGTGGAAAGTGGATTTTTGCTCACAGATTTTTAATAGGCATAACTCACTGCTGTGGGTTTTGTTTACCTTTTTATATGCAATGAGTGAATACTACGCATGAAACTCAGTTTATCATCTCATCTGAAAAAAAATAGCATTGAGAACACTACTTTTGGACCAGTGAAGAGGTGGAGAAAAAAAGAAAAAAAAACCCCCAAAAAACCATCCCGTATCAGTCTGTGTTACTCCAGGAGCTAGGCTGTCTTATCTGCTTTCCTTCTTTCTTTTGTTGCTGTTTTCTTCAAATGTTGTGCAAGTATTCATCAGTTTCGAACTGTGATTATCAACCATGTACAATTTTACATTCATCATGTCATTATTTAAAACTGATGCGAAGAACAGATCTCAGTTACACTTGGAACTGACCAAACAAGGCAAGACTTCAATATTTCAGTAAATGCTGGCACAGCTGTGTTAAAACTGCACCTTTGTTTTCCTCTTCAACAGATGCTGACGACATGGAGAGCAACTGTCCAGGGGATACAGCTGACGCCCATGAATGAAGAGCTCATCAGCTTTGTCTAAACATCATGTTAGTGGTTTGTCCTAGAACCGATACGTTCCCAACAAACAGTTGGTGTAGTACACTGGTGGAAAACAGCAAAGCTGAGCAACAAGTTGCTATTGCGGTCAAACACAAATGTGGCAGCGCTCAGAGGCTGGCAAAACCTGCAGGATATGGGCAAGTTGACACTCAGGAACTTCTTTGAGCGGGAGAGGATGGGGTTGGGGAGGGGGGGGGGGGTTTGAAAGGATCCAGTGGTTACCTTGTTTTTATTACTGAATAGTCCACACTTTAATTGATGATCAGTGTGATATTTTTTGTGTCATTAATTTCTTCATTGCATGGTTTGTGTCTTTTTGATGGCAGTTTGAGAATGACATTCAGAAACAGAGAATGGTTGATGACGCATTGGACAGTGCTTTGCTAGTCGAAAGAAATCATTCTGAGATCTGACTTTGTAGACATTTCGATGCTCAAGTGTTTCCCCAGGGTATTTTTAGACATAGAATGAAAGGGAAGATGACGGTAGTCAAACTGCCAAGGTGGAACACTAGTTCCCAGAGAAGGGTCCTACATTTTCAGTGATTTAACTGACGTTCAGACCAAGGGCAGAGGGAAGTTCACTGTCCAATGAAGTTTTTGAAGGCATAGGGTAGGAGAAGGGGTGTTTAGCTAAGACAAAACATTGGTGGGGATAGGGTTGGGTGGGGGAAAGGAGGAAATGGAATGTGTTTGCTTTTTATTTCAAGCAGCTAAAATGGGAGGAGCTGGGGGGTGTTTAGCAAAGTTAAAACATTGGTGGGGATAGGGTTGGATGGGGGAAGAAGGAAATGGAATGTGTTTGCGTTTTGTTTCAAGCAACTAAAATGGGAAGGGGAGGGGGGGGGGGGGGGGGGGGGGGGGGGGGAGAATTGGAAACTGCCCCTAAAATGAGGCTGCAGCTGTCCTGAATGGAATCAAATCAGTCATTTGCACTGAATGATTGCATGTAGTGCGACCGCTGTGCCGTTTCTTGTGTTAGTCTGTTTTATCATTGCCTGCACAAGTTTGAATGGTAACAAATCCATCGCAGGTCATGTTCGTAGCAAGTGTCAAGTGCATAAAACTGGGAACCATATGAGTTGATGTGCCAGAGAGGACTAATGACTGGGTACTTTACATCATGAATGATACTGATTGATGGTATTGCTCTTTGAGAGCATATGGATGTGGTGTGTGTGTGTGTGTGTGTGTGTGTGTGTGTGTGTGTGTGTGTGTGGTGTGTGTGTGATCACTGTTATTGTTTTCAGGTGAGTTTGAAAGTAATATGACTGTCGGCAGTAGTCCAAACTATTTATTGTCATCGTTTAAGATGAAAAATATTCCATCATAAAATGTTGGTCAAATGCATTCTTGAGAGCACTTGTGAAGTGAACTTAGAGCAGGAATTTTGTTGTTGTTGTTGTTTAATGTAAAGAAGTTGATCTGCCTAGGGAATATGTTCAAAGTGTGTAAAAGTGATGTCATAAAGTATGAAAATGAGAACATGTAATCTCTCTCTCTCTCTCTCTCTCTCTCTCTCTCTCCCCCTCTCTCTCTCTCTCATTCTCCCCCCCCCCCCTCTCTCTCTCTGTTCTTTCACTGTTTCAGTCTGTTGACATATGTATATTTCAATCTAATATCATGTTTATTCATTCACTCAGGTGCTGTCTATACCCTCATTTTTTTTTTGTCTGTCATTTCCACATTCCCTTCCCTATCCATAGTCATTTGGTCTTCCTAGTTGTGAAGATTGAAAAACTACCCCAACAATGCAACCATGCTTATGAGTTGCATCATCTCATTTATTCTTTTGCTGTCTTTGATTCTAAAACTGTTTTGTAAGAGTGAGTGTATCCCTGAGAAACGGCTACAGATATCACGGATGATGTCAGTCATTGTATGTGCGAGTGTGTGTGCATAGGTATTTTTGTGTGCATGTTTTGGTGTATGTGTGGCTGTTTGCCTGTCTATGTTGTATGTATGTATCTTTCAGTGATGTAGCTGCATGTGCAGCTAGTTGGGGGTATGTCTGACATTGTCATTGTGCAAGAGTAAAGTCTTTTATAATTCTCAGAATAAATGTGCTGCAAAACTGAAAAAGAAAATGTTGTTGGATGTCTATGTTCCTGCCTCACCCCTAAGGATGCCTGCCACCCTTTTCCATCACATGAGTGGTTTTCCCCCAAGTGGTCCCTGTCGCATGTGCGCTTCAAGGGGCTTCTCCAGTCAACTGGACTGGGGCTTTGGGTTCGAATATCCGCCAGGTTGTTTTGGTACAGGGAGATTTTCTCTCAGAGTTAACAGTGATTCTGACTCCATTTCCCAAATAGTCCTTCAAATGAGACCATAAACTGAGGTTCCATGTGTGAACCGCGTAACATCTTTCACACACGTAAAATTTCATCACCAACTTTCAGGAGAGGAGGCCATTTTGGCCGTTGGTATGTATGACACATTACACACAGCGTGCACCCTGCGTGAGAAACGGAAAGAATGAATAAAGGAGGGAAATCAAGAGAATGATATTGACTGGATGATATAGGAAACAACTGAATGAAGCGTCGGCAGGCAGCTCTTCAGTCAGCACTACCCAGATAGGCAGCCCGTTTTGTTCATGACAGTATGAATTGTCAGTGCCACAACTTTTGGCAAGGCACTTTATAAATGCCATGTTGTTATTATTATTATTATTACTTTTTATCGCATGGTCTGGGAAGCTGACTCCGAAGGCCAGGTTTCCTCCTAGAAGGACTTTGACCTAAGGATTAAACTACAGGGGGCTACAGCATCTTGCCTGAGAAGAGACAAGCCTGACTGTTAGCGGACAGCAAGGTATCCATGGCTAGTGACCAGGAAACAAGCCTGACTGTTAGTGGATAGCAAGGTATCAACCTGACTGCTAGTGGATAGCAAGGTATCCATGGCTAGTGACCGGGAAACAAGCCTGACTGTTAGTGGATAGCAAGGTATCAGCCTGACTGCTAGTGGATAGCATGGTATCCATGGCTAGTGACCAGGAAACAAGCCTGACTGCTAGCGTATAGCAAGGTATCCATGGCTAGTGACCGGGAAACAAGCCTGACTGCTTGTGGATAGCAAGGTATCCATGGCTAGTGACCAGGAAACAAGCCTGACTGCTAGCGTATAGCAAGGTATCCATGGCTAGTGGCCGGGAAACAAGCCAGACTGCTTGTGGATAGCAAGGTATCCACGGCTAGTGGCCGGGAAACAAGCCTGACTGCTAGCGGATAGCAAGGTATCCATAGCTAGTGGCCGGGAAACAAGCCTGACTGCTTGTGGATAGCAAGATATCCATGGCTAGTGACCGGGAAACAAACCTGACTGTTTGTGGATAGCAAGATATCCATGGCTAGTGACCGGGAAACAAACCTGACTGTTTGTGGATAGCAAGATATCCATGGCTAGTGACTGGGAAACAAACTTGACTGTTTGTGGATAGCAAGATATCCATGGCTAGTGACTGGGAAACAAACCTGACTGTTTGTGGATAGCAAGATATCCATGGCTAGTGACTGGGAAACAAACCTGACTGTTTGTGGATAGCAAGATATCCATGGCTAGTGACCGGGAAACAAGCCTGACTGTTTGTGGATAGCAAGATATCCATGGCTAGTGACCGGGAAACAAGCCTGACTGTTAGTTATGGACTCTTCCTGGAATTGATGGACCTGAACTTCCAGGCGAGGTGAAGGGCTCCCTTCTTCACTGCACTCTCTGAGTGAAAAGCTTTCATCACGGATGCTGTGCATACAGGCAAGCTGGGTGGAAGTGCACCTCCTTGAATAGTGTTCACCGACGGTCAGGTAAACAAGCAGACGAACTCCGGCAGTACGACACCAAGGTTCATAGAGGACAGGTCTCTAACGTGCAGTTAGATAGAGGGGGTAATGTCGTGCTGAGGTTGTTACTGAGACCAGTACTAAAGCCTCCCATTCATAGGAGACAGTCTCACCATAGCACTGTGATAGAACTGGACAACCGCAGATGGTTACGGTGACATTGATGGTGCTACTGCTAGATTCGGTGAGATTGGAGACTCTGAGACTGATAGAATGACAGACTCGGTCAAGGACTTTGTGCTACAGATAGCTTGGCAAGAATTGAAGCCTGTGTCTGGACTGACCTGGTAAAGTAGAGTGGATGTGCATGTGCTTTAAGTATACAAATGAACACTCCAAAGTGTAGGGTAAAGATTTCACTCACACACACACACACACATACACACGTGCATGCACGCACACATGTACAAGATACCCCACATTTTTATGAAGTGATACTTTAAAAAAAAAACAACCCGAGACTGAAAGGAAAGTTTGTAAAAAACCAACCACCAAAAAACACATCTGTGCAAATGGGAAGGATCCTGCTGTTGAATGTGAAACTGCCCCAATGTTTCTTGTTCTTCTTCAGCGTTCCAGTATCTGGTAGCGTGTGAACTCGTTTCACCCTGTTGGGATCTCACACTATACTCGACAGTATGGTCAGTTCACTCCGACTTCATTGAGTGCAGAAATTTGTGGGAAGAGGTTGTGGAAAAAAGATAGATAAAAGATATGGTAGACAGAAAGGACAGTAGATGACAGTACAGCAAAGGAGGAGAAAGAGTTACTGAGAGCGAAAGGAAAAGGGGACGTTACTAGCACAGAATGTCCAGAAGGAGGAGGAACAATTTGTACAAAAGACTCCCCAGTATCCCCACGGGGGACCCTAATGTTTCAAAAGCTCATGAATGCAATTTTGAAGTGTGCTTTCGTTGGAAACTCTAAAGCGATTTCCGACGTGCACCAAGATTAGTTTTCCTTCTTAGGAATGTAAGACCAAAGGCGTCAGCCGTAGCTCTGACTAATAAAAGAAAATAAAGGCCGCGACATGTCTTTGTTGCTTTCAATCAGTTTTCACCCGAGCCGTGAACCTCTTACCTCCTGTACAAAAGCGTGAGAACATTCTGTACGTTTGTGCGTAGCTTAATTTTCTTGCAGAATAGAATGTTGATGTTGGGCTTTTGAAATCAGACCACCGACGGCGTCTCCTCTCTCTCTCTCTCTCTCTCTCTCAGTACAAATCGGGTACATTCTAAAGCTATTAAACAAAATAACTAAAACAAATTACCGTGACAGAGACTTATATGGGCATAGAGATTAGGTGCAGCTGGTGAGGTTGACTGTCTCTCTAAGCAACTATTTTTTTACTTCTTACGTAACAGCTTCTTTGAATTGTACGCCATTAATGAAGTGGTCTGTCCAAAAAATACAAAAGCCACGAAAGCAGTTTCCTGACATTCAGCTCCCACCAGATGAAACTGACGGATATTTTGCAGGTCCACAAGTAACACATGCATGGAAGAAAACTCCGAGAGTCTCCTGGAACATTCCAGAACAAACAGAATTGTCAGCGAATAAGATGTCTCTTCCACACAGCAGAAAACAATACTCTGATGAAGGAGTATTACAATACAACAGCGGCAAATTACACTCATGGCGAAAAAAAAAGAAGGCAAAACAGATAAGATGACTGTTGTGAAGTCCGCCTGTGTTCAAGAATAAGAGAGCAATGGTCTGTCTGCAAGATGAACTCACGTCCTCACGCGTTGCATGACAACTGGACAATGCTCAAGCAATAGACACTCTCGTTCAATGAAAATACAGAACACCGACGCCTCTTCAATCATTAATAATCGTCCTGACCACAAGAAACTGAAAAAAAAAAAAAAATCTGGGAAATACCGAACGCGAACCGTAGCCTGAGAGTGATCTGTAAACCCAGACAAGTGGGAGTATCAGTCGTCAACTCATTTTCCTGAACAACAGGACGTTGAGAGATAGGCTGTCCACCTTATCAGTGCACAGACACGGGCAAGAACTCCACGAAAAGAAATCCAGTCAATCCTAACGCTGACTCGACGAATGCTGGCCTCAAGCTGAAAGGAACGTTGCTAACAGCTTCGCCTCGAAGAGAGGGAAGTGAGAGAAGCTGTACATTATCTGTCGTGTCAGTCAGGGACCACAGCAGTGGGGGGAGTGGGGGGGGGGGGGGGGGGGGGGGGGGGGGGGGTGAGGAAGTAGGGTGGTGGGTTGGGTATAGGGGCAGGGTAGGTGGGAAAAAGCCAAGGTTGGCTCACAGGCTACACTGGGCTACCCGTGATCTTCCGGGTAAGACCGTTTCAACATGCGTCGGGGAAACTTTGGTCTATCGGCTTCCAGTCGTCTTGTTCGCAATGTGTGTATCCATCGTCATACTGATGAGGCTAATCAAATACTGGCCAGATCAAAAATTAAAAGAAAAAGGTTTGTTTTCGACACAGTCTTGCTGGTGGAGCATTGACAGATGTTCTCTTCCATATTATGTGTGTGTGTGTGTGTGTGTGTGGTGTGTGTGTGTGTGTGTGTGTGTGCGTGCGTGTGTGAGTGTTTGTGTGTGTGTGTGTGTGTGAGTGTGTGCGTTTGTGAGTGTGTGTGTGTATGTGTCTGTGTGTGGTTATCTATGGTAAGTAAAAAAAATAAAAAATAGGACAAGGAGACTAAAACAGATTTCGGCGTTGCTGTAAACAAGAGGAAAAAAACAAAGAGAGAAAACAAAACACAGTGGAAAGCAACGCTCGTCTGATACATCATACACAACCGACAAGTGAATGTCTCCGACTCACATGCCTTCTTCAGACATTACACACACACACACACACACACACACCGCGCGCGCGCGCGCGCGCACAGTATGGGCACATGAAACCAACTGAAGGGGGGGGGGGGGGGGGGATTAATATTTCTAATTTTTTTTTTTTCATTTTGGACGTTCTCCGAATTACACTATGCTGTGCATTCTCATGGCCTGTGTATCATACATGTAGGTACAAAGATGAACATTTTTTTTTACACAAGTTTGCAGTAAAAAAAAATTGTGTCTATAACCCCTCTCTCTCTCTCTCTCTCTCTCTCTCTCTCTCTCGCTCTCTGCGCGCGCGCGCGCGCGCGCGCGCGCGCGCGTGTGTGTGTGTGTGTGTGTGTGTGTGTGTGTGTGTGTGTGTGTATTTCCTTGGTAAAGTTTAACATAAACATGTCGACTGAAAATATACGTGCAGGCACAATCAATCTCAGCAAAACTGAAAATGTCAACACAACTTACGATATTGCAATTCAGTTTAGTCATTGACTGTATTTGCCAAACATGGCGTTTACAATTTTGTGTCAGATACACATACTCTGTCCACATACGCGTGCACACCACACACACACACACCACACACACACACACACACACGAACACACAGAGAGAGAGAGAGAGAGAGAGAGAGAAAAGCACGCACGCGCACGCGCATTTATGCATGCATATGCATATTATAGTTGCTTATTATGATCTTTCAATTAGATTTTATAAGTACACTGACAGAGTGTACATGTTATTCAGGAGTTTCGTTCCCCATAACATCCATCTGCTCAATGGTTCTAGTCGCGAAACGAATGAATCTTATCTCGAACTGTATCAAGCTCTGACAGACTTCTCCAGCACGATTAACAGTCATTCATTATTAACAATGTATTCATACTCCACAATAGTAACATGAGCGATAATAGCGAAGGGAGGAAGAACATTCATATCCAAACATGTTTAAAGTTCACTTTCCTTCCCCACTTTTAAGTACACTGAAAGAAAAAAAAACACATACAAACAAACAAAAAACACCATTTTTATTCTGGTATTTGAAACCAATAGATAAGAATTGTCACGTAGGCAAATCCAATCACACAAGACTGTTGCTCTCTAACTGGGTCACGGTAGCAAAAAAAAAAAAAATGCTTCACGTTATGGACGTGCAAGCTTGCGAAACAGTTGCATGCAGTTTGCATACATGATTCAGTCAAACAACACGTCAACTTTGAATGAATTATGTATGCAAACTGCATGCAACTGTTTCGCAAGCTTGCAGGCTCATAACGTGAAGCATTTTTTTCCCACACAGCTAGAGCCATTATTCTGTTCCTACAACAAAACGTCATCCCTTTCCTTGCCTTTTCTGTCTTTGTACCCTGACGGGGCCCCAGCTGAGAACGCGGAACTGCCCGGTGCAGTGCTTGCAGTGCAGACAACCATATCAGACCGCCCACGAACTTGCCTATGCACTGATGCAGGACTGCCGCGGCGTGCTCCAAGACTTTCTACGTAGGCTTGTGGACCCCCATGCGCAGCCGCTGCCTGGCCTTTGTGGCAGCAGCTGCTGGCGAACTGATGACGCTGAGACGTAAAAGAAGATCACTGGCAATGAAATTGCTTTTTTTAAAATTTTTTTTACTTCCACTCTAATTCACTTTTTTTTTTTTTTTTTTTGCCAGTTGTTTCAAAACATCATCACCGTCATCATCATCATCATCATCATCATCATCAACAACAACAACAACAACAACTCTCTTTGCATCCTATTGTCCTTATTACTTTTCACTTGACAAATGAGCATTGGAACAAGTTACAATGAATGATTACATTCGGTTTTAAGCATCTTCGTCTGTGTTTGTGCAAGTGCTGCGTTTTTTAAGTCTTTCAGTAGGACCAGCCAAGTAGTGGCGAAGTTGTCAGCGTTGCGGACTTCTGGCTGGGAGGTCGTGAGTTCTATTCTCATCAGAGCCATTAAGTTGTGGGACTTTCTGCCCTGACCAGTTCCATCCCAGAGTTGGGTTTGCTATGGAGTCAGATGGGAAGACTGGGACCACACAGTCGAGTTTCATCTACTTAAGGGGTGCGTCTCTGAAAGTGTTGCTCTACTTCCTGACTAACGCTACAGGTGTCTGTATCTCTCGGGCCTGGATGACGCCGAAATATATTATGGAGACCTAAATGGGAATCTGTGGCAGTATCTTCATCATCCTCATCTTCGTCGATCAGCATAAAAATGTCTCAAATTCTGTGGTACTTTATGTTCTGCCCTTACGTGACCTCAGTTTCGATTGCCTTTCCACGTCTATGGCCTTGTTTGATTCTGTCGGGTCGGGGTCACCGGTATTGGCAAATTCATGGGGACTGTCGTTGGAGGGACGTGGCGGCGCCCTCTGGAGGGAATGCTCACTCACGCTGGTTCCGCGACTAAGCAATTAATTTCGTAGGTGGCCAGGTAGATGGTGTTCTGCGTACGTTGGCCCAGAACAGCCACCACTGAACACCACCGAAGTGACATGGCAGCAATACTGTGTCTCCTCAGGTGGGTTGCCTCATGACGACTTGACATTGACTGCTCCCTATGAATTGCCGGTACCGGAGCTGTGGCAATTTGGCCCGGGCTTGGCTGTGGATGAGGAGTCGGAATGAGCGGCGTGGGTGCAATGAGGTGCGCAGAAGATGGAACAGCACAAAAAAAAAAAAACCCACCCCGCCTCTCTTAAAGTTGGCGAGTATTTGAAACATGAATGTGTGAAGTGTGGAAAGGTCCTTATGTCTCAGTTTGTCAACGAATGAGCTGTGCAACCAGCAACGGCACAACAACGCTTCCAGTCCACCTCCTCCAGACATGTGGAAATTAAGGATGAGCAGTTTTCGATGTCACGTGCAAAACATCTACCTTTTGAGAATCGGGAGTGCCTTACGCACGATAACCCACGGCTATCCTGACCACAACGGATGTGCAGTACGGTTATCCTGACCACAACGGATGTGCAGTACGGTTATCCTGACCACAACGGATGTGCAGTACGGTTATCCTGACCACAACGGATGTGCAGTACGGTTATCCTGACCACAACGGATGTGCAGTACGGTTATCCTGACCACAACGGATGTGCAGTACGGTTATCCTGACCACAACGGATGTGCAGTAACACTCGCTTATGCCCCCACTACGGTCTGCGCATCAGACTGGATAACACATTAGCCCGTGCAAGCTCGACATGATCTCTCTCAAGAACTTGTACCCAACACCCTGCATGTAGAAAGGGATTCAACCCAAGCTGGTCCAGCCCCGCTTTGAAAGAAGAGGACCTGTCCATGCCAGACAAAATGTTCACATCCTCAACAAAGCTGAATTACTTTTTGGAGCATGCTAAGCTGGTGGAGGTAGAGGTGGTGGTGTGTTAATTTGAACCCCCTAACTATCAACCTTTGTATCTAGGTTATTTTAACAGAGAAAAATACAACAACTTGTTTTGAAAAGCAAAATGCCATGATCTTTACACTCAAAAGAGGTAAGCAAACATCGACAGAGTTGGTATGATCACCGTTTAAAGACATTTTATGAAATGTTCAGTTTAACCCAGTTGTGTAAATGAACCTGTCCGGTGGGTAAACTGAACCTTCTGTGTAATGATGGAAAGGGATTACATAAACAATTTAACAAAACATGAACTATGATGCAAAGTATTAGCACACAAGGAATATATTCATTTGAATCACCATATGCACGCACCAAGGATATATTAAGCAAAAGTTAAATTCTGTAACAACCGGCACTAGAAAAGATAACATTCGAAAGCATAGTAAAACATAATTTTTCGCATTCATGCTCTCCCAGTTTACCTTTTCGTCAACAAAGCTTTTTTTTTTCTCCAACTTTACCGTATTGGCCATCGAAGTAGCATAATAGAGGAAATGAAAACTATGAACAAAATTCTATTCGATCAGATTACTTTATATGTTCCATTTTGTGTCAATACCAAGAAAACGGAACCTAGTTCTATTTTGTGTCAGTACCAAGAAAAGGGTCACTGACACCGGAGATTATGGCTTCACACACACACACACACACACACACACACACACACACACACACACACACATATATATATATATATATATATTGTGTGTGTGTGTGTGTGTGTGTGTGTGTGCGTGTGTTGTGTGTGTGTGTGTGTGTGTGTGTGTGTGTGTGTGTGTGTGTGTGTGTGTGTGTGTATATATATATAGAGAGAGAGAGAGAGATGATTTTAAACATTTTTTATCCTGATGTTTTACCTGTTGGTTTAAGTGTTTGTGTCCTGCGTTTTGTTTGAATATGAATACATAAACACGTGCTGAGACTAGTTAAGCTCTCCTGTCTCAGAAGGTCCCTTTCGGGACCGAAATATTGGATTGTAATAAAATTAAAAATTAAAAGAAAAGAAAAGGAGTCAACCAAGCAGTTTTGGGATCCAGTTTTTTCTTCTTCTTCTTTTTTTTCCCACTTAAATTGTCTCACCACAACTAGAAACGGATGTGATGTGATGCGCTGGCTCTGTAGCTTGCTGATTGCTTGAAGTTGTGTTACATCATATATTTTCATATCGTATCTGATATATGAAGAGAGTTTTCTGTGCTGGTCTGTCTGCATGCTGTCTGTCTGTCTTTTTCCCTCTTCTACAATGTACGATATTTATTTCAACTCCTCCAAATTTGGCATGGCGACATATTAGCATACTGGGCAGATCAAATGCGAATTTCCTTTGTGCTAGATAATCGCATTACATTACACGTATCTTGCATTCGAACGGAAAAGCGAAGTAATATCGAATTCGATGCGGGTCTAGCACGCCTCGCCGTTGACGTTCTTTAAGATTGAAAAGACCGGACTTACTGTCAGCCGGAATTTGCGTGAGCTTTAGAATGAAGATTCAATAGTACCAGTTTCAGTTCAGGATTCCGACACTTCTTTCTTTCATTTATCTTTCTCTTTTTCAAGGCATTCGAAGCAGACCTACGGTAAAGGGATTAGAGGAGGAGACGAAGAAAGGAGGGGGGAGGGGAAGGAAGGGAAGATGGGGATGTGGAGGGACAAAAGAGGAAAGGATATGGGGACAGGGGGAGTGGAGGGGACTGTTGATCATATTATATCATATATCAAATTATATCATATCATATCAAATCTATCATATCATACCATACATTTATCAAATCATATCATATCATATAATATCAGATATATCATATCTACCTATCATATCATATCATATCATATCTATCATATCATATCATATATCATATCATAGATATCATATCATATATCAAATCATATCATATCATACATCGTATGATATCGTGTTGTGTCGTATA
>CM065717.1:29272073-29284573 GCA_033310375.1 Conus canariensis
GTATCCAACAAACAGAACTCGAAGTCCATATGGAAAGCAATAAATGAACTTACTAACAAAACTTCGTCTTTATCTTGTGATTCGTTTGTCTGCGTTTTCTTGGCGGTGCGGTATTAATTACATTTAAAATTTGTTTAAAACTTCACAGTACAAAATAAGTCCCATAACCAGCATAACACCAAATGAACTAAAAAAAAAACCACTTTACAGCAATTGCAGAACATACTGTCAAAGAAAAGAATACTGAATCAAATGGACTACAAACACTGAAAACTTTTGCAATACTAACATTCGTTCAGCTCCATCAGTCCCGCCTATGACAGTTAGTGATAGTCACCAAGCTTTATGCCAGTTAAAGCAGACAGGAAGTCGCAGACTTGACGGGATTGATGGAAAAATCCTGAAACTATAAGCACCTGTTATATGTGAAACTCTTACCTACATTTATAATTTATGCGTTAATAAGTGTCATTTCCCCGCTCAGTTCAAAGTTGCAAAAGTAATACCCATTTTCAAATCTGGAGACAATTCTGAGCCATCGAACTACAGACCTGTATCCATTTTGCCAGTTCTGTCCAAGCCCTTGGAAAAACATAAATAAACATCTTTGCCACCATCTGGTCCTTAAGGGCCTCAGGCCGATAGGACGTGAATCTCACCCTTAACAGTAACCATTTTGACTCCTTCAATCTACTAAATAAAAATCTGTCGGAATTCAGGAAATTTTTTTTTTTTTTTTTTTTTTTTGCTGTCCCAACCTCTGCGCCACCTCAGAGGCAGTGCACCCACGCCGCTCATTCCGACACCCCGTCCACAGCCACAACCCGGTCGGCCCCGCCGCATCCCCGGCACAGGCAATCCACAGGGAGCAGTCAATGTCAAGTCGTCAAGAGACAACCCACAGGAGGAGACACTGCACTGCTGCCGAGTCACTTCGGTGGTGTTCAGTGGCGCCTGTTCTGATCTAACATACGCAGGACACCACCTACTAAGCCCCCTACTGACGACAATAATTGCTTAGTCGCGGAGCCGGCGTGAGTGAGCTCTCCCTCCAGAGGGCGCCACCACGTCCGTCCAACGACAGCCCCCATGGACTCGCCGATACTGATGACCTCGATGGAACCAAACCAAGACCACAGACGTGGAGAGGACATCGAAATTGAGGTCACCATGAGAGCAGGGCATGAATGGCCACATAATTTGAAACTTTTTTTATGCTGATCGATGAGAATGAGGATGATTAAGATGATGCTACGGATTTCCATTTCGGTCTGAGACTACATGACAGGGCTGTACTCTACGCTTCCTTTCATAATATATCCCGGTGTCAATCAGGCCCGAGAGATACAGGCACCTGCAGTGTTGGTCAGGAAATTTGAGCAACACTCTCAGAAACGCATCCTTTAAGTGGATACAACTCGACTGTGTGGTCCCAGTCTTCCCAGCTGAGTCCGCAGCAAACTCAACTCTGGGTAGGAGCCGGTCGGGGCAGAAAAACCCACATGACTCTGATGGGATTCGAACCCACGACCTCCCAGCCGGGAGTCCGCGACGCTAACCACTTCGCCACGGCGGCTGGTAGGAAAAATCATTCTTGTTATACAACACTTACAAACATAGTAGATAAATGCCTAGCCAGTATTAATGAAAATGAATATATGTGGCGCGCTGCTTTTTATTTTGCAAAGGTTTTTGATGTCATTGACCACAGATTATTATGCAGGAAGCTTTCATTATATGGTATAACAGGAAACACCTTCCAAGTAATCACACCATTCCTAGAAGACCGTCAACAAATCGTTTGTGTCAACAACAATTCATCAGAGAAGCTACCTATCCAACATGGCGTACCCCAGGGTTCTGTGCTAGGCCCGTTGCTGTTCTCAGTTTATATAAATGATCTCTCTCTCTTTATATATGAGGATTCATGTGAACTCTTTTGTGATGATACCACTGTCCATACAAATAGCTCCAGCTTAGAAGCTGTTTTAACTTTATTACAGAAGAATGCTGATATCTTAAGTGATTGGTGCAATGTAAATCACATGTCACTGAATCCTAATAAAGCAAGTTACGAGAAGATAAGTGGTTTCCCGTTCTTCGTTTTCACTGTCCTAAATGTTTTTGTTTGTTTGTTTGTTTGTTTTTTTGTTTTTTTTGCGTGAAGAAGACCCAAGAGGGCGAAATGCATTGTGTTTTGTCCTGTTCTTTGTCTGTGTCCTTGGCGGTAACTAACCCCCTCTTTCTCTAAATTTTGGTAATAAAACAAAACTAATGCTGATAACAACAAGGTAAAGAAGACAAAACATAACCACGCAGCCTCCATCTGTTTTTGTCAATAATTAGAAACTGAAGCGGTGGATAGCCATCGAGTTATAGGCGTACATATTGATAATAATCTTTCTTGGTCTTATCACCTTCACAATTCATGTAAATCAATATCCAGACAAACATATCAGCTGTGCAGGATTAAGCATTTCTTAAACCTTCATGCCAGGAAATTATTCCTACACGCACATATTCTTTCTTCAATCAATTATTGTTCAACACTATTTGATTCAGCTAGTGCTAATGCCATGAAACCTCTTACCAGTGTCTACAAAAGAGCACTTAAACCAGCTCTTTTAAAATCGTCAAGTCTTAATGAAGGGGGATTATACTAAAGCAGGGGCTCTTCCGCTAAAAGAAATGTTTACTGTCAACAATTGTTTGCTGATGCAAAAAAAAAAAAAAAAAAAAAAAGCGTCGGGTTTAGCACCACAACTTTTCAGTCTAAATTTAACATAAATCCTAGGGATTCAGCCAGAAAAAATCGAAAACACATTTCACAGCAGACCATTACTATCAGGGACAAAATACCTGTAACAAGGCATACCTTCTGTTTTGCTACATATTTAAATTGATACGCCGCTTCCTTTCTACTGATTTTTCTTACCCAGATAATGCTAAATGAGAGAATCTTACTCTTGGTTTTATTAACGATTGTAATTATTTGATGATGAAATGAATATTGTGGTCACTGACTTTATTGATGCATTGTCACTAATTGATTGATGTCCTAATACTTTTTATTTCTTGAAGCACTATAACTACACGGTGATAAATATGTGTCCTGATTACTGTTGATTATATTGATGTATTGTTGCTCTTTATTCAAAGTCCACAGTAATGTTTAACATATAATATTTTGGTGAAGAAAAATGAAAATATAATCTCTCTCTCTCTCTCTCTCTCTCTCTCTCTCTCTCTCTCTCTCTCTCCCCTCTCTCTCTGTAAGAAAAACTGGGTAACAAATATTCACTTGAGTTTGTTTAAATATGGATTTGGTTTTGTTTGGGCGAATCAAGATGTTGGAAGTGTGCGTGGTTTTATACGTTGTTTTCAACAAACGCTTATCGACTGCCGATGGCAAACTTGGTCCGATCATATTCAAACTAGTGACAGGTTCAGTTTGTACAGTACTTTTTGCAGTGACCACAGTTTAAGACCTTATTTACATCTAGATATTGATAAGCATCTGAAATATATTACAACTAGATTTAGGCTCGGGATTTCTGATCTAGTGATACACCGTTATCAATAGAGAACGTTTATGTCAAACGACCTAAATTGTCCCCTATGTAATGAAAGCGAAGAAAATGAGGTGCATTTTGTTCTGTGTTGCCCAGCACTTGGACGTACACGTGAAACGTTAATTAAGCCTAAATATTATAGAAATCCTTCACTGTTTAAATTGAGTTTATTAATGTCATCGACGGTTCTGGAAGACGAACATAATATTGCATTATTTTTATATAAAGGATTTAAAATGAGAGATGCTCTGACTACATGAATACGTTCTATATCATTGTTTGCTTTCATTTTGAATTTGCTACATAACTTCATTCAGTTGCATATTCACATTCCCCTTCGTGATGGGCTGAGGCCTAACATGAATAAAATATCTTGAGTCTTGAGTCTTGAGTCTCTCTCTCTCTCTCTCTCTCTCTCTCTCTCTCTCTCCTCTCTCTCTCCTCTCTCTCTCCCGTAGTTACGGCTGCCTATTGATGTACCGTCACTTATTTAATAATTATAGTCTTGGTTAGTGTATGAATAGTTCAGGAAAGGGAAAAAACAAAGATGGGGGAGGATGGGGGAGGGGGGGGAGAGATTATGATGGCATCTCTTTCTCTCTCTCACTCACACACACACACACACACACACACACACACACACACACACACACACACACACACACACACACACGCACACCATACACACTCACACACACACACACACACACACACACACACACACACACACACACACACACACACACACACACATTCACATGCTCACGCACACATACACACTTCATGATAAATAAGTGTTATGATTATTGATGCTAGGAATTCATTGTCGTTGATAACTGATTGTAGTACTGTTAAAAAAATTGATATTATTGATGTATTGTAGTTGTCTAATTATCATCCTTAGCAGCTTGTTGTATGTTAATATCTTACGAAAGGAATGTAAATCTCTCTCTCTCTCTCTCTCTCTCTCTCTCTCTCTATATATATATATATATAGTAGAAAGAAACTCGTGGAGAGCGTGGCAGCAGAGAGTCCTCAGAAGAGAAGCCCCCTTCAAGCAAGTGTTTCGGCCCTTATCTCCTGACACTCTAGGGGGGTTGGGCCACACCCGGTTCATGACTCCGGATGTCCCTCTGCTGCCCCTTTTTTTCCCATCTTGGGACGAGCCATGGCTGGGATTCGAACCCATGACCCTCTGGACATGCTCATTTTCCACTTAATGACTCGCGCTTTAACCACTGAGCCACAGGGACACCTGATATTTGTAGGGAAATTAAGCCTTATGAAGTTCACTTTTGTTCCTCCTTGACCAGATCCAGCTTGAACACCTCTCTGCCGCTTCTGCCATTGCTTTCAGGGCTCTGGTTTTTTCCTTCCCTGCAACTGAGAGCTGTTTCATGAGGCTGTATGCAGACGTTCCTACAAACCCCCTAGCTCCAATTTCTGCAGTGAGGACTTTGACCTGATAGCCTTCTCTCCTCAGGCTGTTTGCCAGATCAGCATACTTTTCAGTCTTGTAGATTTGAGCTGCCTCCATTCTGTTCTCATATGGCACCGTGAGCTCGATCATGATCAGCTGCTTGGTTGACTTAGAGTGGACTACTATGTCTGGTCTCATGCCACTCTTGCTGATGATCTCTGGGTGACTCTTCCATTCTGGGAGGTCTGCAGTGCACTCCCAGTCATCTGCCCCGTCCAGCAGACTCTGCCTGCATGTTTCGAGTGGCACTGTTGTTCTTGGCCATGATTTGCTGCCTCCTGCCGTGAAGAATGTTGCGGGTGCTTTTGGAGTCCTGATTTTCCCTTTTGTGGTGTTGGTACTAGCCCAGACTACTTGTACAATTTCTTTGAGCACTTGGTTGTGCCTCCATGTGTACCTTCCTTGAGCCAGGGCTACTTTACATGAGCTTAGGACATGCTCCACTGTTTGTTTTTCATGGCAGAGGGGGCATGCAGGATCGTCTGTTTTCCCCCACTTCACCAGGTTTGCATTTGAGGGCAGAAGGTCATATGCAGATCTGAGAATGAAGCTGATCCTGAGAGGGGCCATGTGCCAAATGTCATTCCAAGTGAGACTTCTTTGGAGTGCATTCTCCCACGTTGTCCACTGCCCTTGCTGGCTCTGCTGGACTGCTTTTTGGAGTCTTTTTTGGTCTTCTTCTTTTCTCATCTCCTGAATCATCATGTCTCTTTTGGCTTTTCCTTTGGCCTTTGACCACCATTCAGTTTTGGTCACCCCCAGTCCCTGTCTGTTGGTCTGTGTGTGTCCTGTTATTTCTCTGATCTTGAGACTTTCTTTTGCAGAATCCATCGCCTCTTGAACTTTCCATTTTCTGCCTGTCTTCAGCTGGGGCTTAATTGCTTCTACCACCTTGTCTCCTGAGTCCTCCAGCATGCTTTGAAGTCTGATCTTCCCTGCTTTGTATTCCTCCAGGATGGATTTCAGGGGTAGTTTCAGCTTTGCTTGGCGACAGTACAGCGCTATGTCAGTCAGACAGGGTGGGACACCAAGCCATTTCCTTGTGAACTTGTTGATTTTGGCTTCCATTGCCTCCACTATGCTGGTGCAGATGTCGTATATCATCAGAGGCCATAGCAGCTTTGGTATCAGCATGAACTGCAGACACCAGACCTTGTATTTGCCAGGGAGCCCACACTGGTCAATGGTCTCCAAGCCTTCCTCCGCCATCTGCTTGGTTTCTTTTGCTCTTTGTGTGTCTTTCAGCGTATCATCATACCATCTTCCAAGGCTCTTGACTGGTTCTTCTGTGACTGTTGGAATGGCCTGGTTGGCAACACTGAAGACCACAGATCCGGCCACTTTTCCTTTCCTCAGTGAGAGACTCCGTGATTTCTTTGGCTTGAACTTCATTCTGGATGAGGCAACTATGTCGTCCAGCCTCTCCAGCACATGACGTGTCTCGTCTTCTCTGGATGAAATCACTGTAGTGTCATCCATGAAGGCCTTGAGAGGAGGCATCTTGTATCCATCGCCAAGGTCTGTTTGTCTCGCGTTGTTTGTTGCTGCTTTCAAGATGAGTTCCATTGCCAGCACGAACAGTATTGGGGAAATTGCACAGCCCATTGCAATACCCACTTCCAAGTTGATCCAGTCTGTTGTGTACTCCTTGGTAGAGAACCGCATTGAGAAGCCATTGAAGTACTTCTTGAGCATGTCGCGGATGTTCTTTGGCACATGGTACATCTCAAGAGCCAACTGTATCATCTCATGGGGCACAGATCCATATGCGTTTGCCAGATCAAGCCACACTACGTCCAGGTCTCTCTTTTCTGTTTTTGCTTTTTGGATTGCGTCCCATATATATATATAACTAGTAGGAAGATCACTTATTGTATATGTGTGTGCTGAGTTTTTTCTTCTTTGTAATAAATTTATTTATTCTTGTTTGTTGTTTCAGTCGCTTTTTTTCCCTTTAAATTTTTAAATTCATCTACGCCTCAATGTTAATGGAGAAACAACTCATCGACCTTTTTTATGTATTTGTGAAGATATGTGTGTTTGTCAAATGTTTTGTAAGTTTTAGTCCCTAGTCATGCTTAGCTAGTCCCACAGCGGGATAGGGGCCGATGAAAAAAAAGCCTGTGTTTGCTTATCTGTTATTCTTGGAAATAAACATCATCATCATCATCATCATCATCATCATCATCTTCTCTGTCTGTCTGTCTGTCTGTCTGTCTGTGTCTCTGTCTCTCTGTCTCTGTCTCTCTCTGTCTCTGTCTCTGTCTCTCTCTCTCTCTCTCTCTCTCTCTCTCTCTCTCTCTCTGTCTCTCTCGTAAAATGCCTTGGTATGTTTCGCATGAAATTATGAATGTAGTTATCGAATGACTTCACTCATTCTCGTCCCCCCCCCCCCCCCCCAACTCCAACTCCCTGCTCCGTGCATTCATTTCCCCAGTATTCCTAGCCCCCCCCCCCCCCCCCCCCACACACACACACACACCTTTTTTTCCTTTTTTTCCATTGTTAATGGTATATGGAACACGAAGTTTGATGTATTCCGGTGAGCTACATGTTTACTGTGTGGTGTTGCACGGGGTCATCTGGACATTGTGTACATTTAATGACATGGCTACCTTACCGCAGACTATTCAGTTCTGTGTGTCTGATGTCAGTTCTCATGCTTTTTTTTTTTTTTTATAGTACCTTGACTGACCCTTCCATTTGACAATGGACGAAGTGTCTAAGCTGTAAATCATTGTCATTGTCATCCTTCTCTCTCTCTCTCTCTCTCTCTCTCTCCTCTCTCTCTCTCTCCCCTCTGCCTGTCTGTCTGTTTGTCTGTCTCTCCACACACACACACACACAAACATACTCACACACATACACACACGCGCGCGTGTACTCACACACACACACGCGCGCGCACGCACGCGCGCACGCACGCACGCACGCACGCACATACACACACACACACACACACACACACACACACACACACACACACAACACACACAACACACATATGCACAGAATAAAGAGCCGTTGTAGGATGTTTGAAACACGCTAAAAGTGCGTTTCCATCTGGTACCGATTAAAAGAAATATTCAAAGACATAAATGCGAACTCAGAACGGACTTTCACATTCTACATCGTGAATATCAACACAGGGCCTTAATCAACGATAGAGTGCAAGCTAAACTTTTATCTCACCAGAGAAGCATCTTTTTGGCAGGTAAGAGGCTACCCCTGAGAATTCAAGCAGTGCGTGCCTGTTAACCCTTTCACCCGTCGTTGATCAGCCGATTCTCAGAGGGCAACAATGCGTCTGGGCATTCGCTACACTTTGGTGGCGCTGACAGTGTTGGCGATCCTCATCAGCCTTCTCCTCTTCCTGCACTCTTCCCCCTCTGCCTCACGACAGCTCGATTCTGGGCGCGGAGGAGGACTCACAGACGTGGCCATACACCGAGACAAACTTCACGGCCGTCTATACCAAGCTCCCTACTCCTCCCGCTACAGATCTCCTCTGGATCTGATGCCTAAGGCTTTGCGTCAAGTCGCTTCGGCGCTACCTGTGACCGTTACCGCCGAGGAGTTTCGAACGCAGCCGGGCTTGAAGACAGGAAACCCTCTGATAGACACGTACGGGCAAAATGACGTGTTTCTGTCCGGCGAGAGAGGCAGAGGGGTGACCTTTGTGGGGCCGGACAAGAAGGCGTCACTTGCGCTGTTGAAGGAATTCAACGTCAACGTCATGGCCTCTGACCTCATACCACTCAACCGCATGGTGCCAGACTCCCGATTTGAGGGTAAGTAATTTTCATTTTAAGATTATGGGTTTATAAAAGTTTGCGTGACAAATGTCAGAGAGACGTTGAAAAGTGGTGTTGGTTGAAGCCTCTGTCCAGGGCTACTGCTCCTTTCTTGACCCCCCCCCCCCCCCAAAAAAAAAAAACAAAAAAAAAAAAAAACAACAAAAAAACAAAAAAAACATGGGTGTAAACTAATAAGGGAAAGCGTGAAGGGGATACAAGTTCAATACAAAATTATAAGAAGTGAAGAGGACATACAATTTCAGGTCGAATTACATGTCCTATTTTTCCCGATATTAGTCACACCACCGTGGTCATTAAACTAAGCCAAAGAAGCATCAACCTATTGCCAAAATAACCGCATTTGTACCGCTATTATTGTACAATAAGCATGCATATTTATGGAGATATTGGACATTCCTGATGACGATCACTGTTATGTATTCCAAAAGACTTTTGGATTTCGTATTGTATCTAACTGAATTATCCATAAAAAGAATAAACCCTGGCCTTGTTTGCAATGTATTTTCAAATCCAAACCTTGTATGGCCTTTTCCGTAGGATTGCTATTCAAAATTCAAGTGCCTTTGAAAAGTAAATCATTACGCCAGACCAGTATTTGTATAGAGTTCTATATATTACATCTTCAGAATAATCAAATATTTACCGTAGAGAGCAAAAACTCGTGACAAGATCAGTGGCACGGTCCAACTGTTGGAAGATAATCACCACGCATCTGTATGCGTTAAAGGCGTTGCGTGTATGGCCTGTAAGAAGACTGGCACAAACGAGGGTTCCTGCCGGTGACGTCATTGTGTTGGATCAGCCTAGCAGAGACAGTGTGCGTAAGAATGATAAAGGGAATGGGCATAAGAGAGAGACGGAGGAGAGCGGGATGAGAGAGAGGAGCAGGAGTATAATGTGCAAAGAGAGGAGGAAAGGAAGAAAAAACATTCGCCAGGACAGTGGACGATCCATCACGCGACAGGCTGCGCTGGGATCCTCCCTGGAACTGCAGGGTCCGCCTCGCCACCGTTCAGAAACTCCTAAACGATGCTGTTCTTGGCAGGGTGTCAGTCCTGATAAAAGAGGAAAAATGAAAGCAAGCAAAAGAAGATGTGGGGTGTTCCCGCCACCAGGAAACGTCATATGAAGGCCGCTCCGATGTGAACGTGCGGCGCTAACGCCTGGTGTTACTTGGACTGATACATCTATGACGACCTGGCTTTCTAAAACGGACTGCGAGTTTGAAAAGCCTTTATCATATCGAAATATATAGATTTCCACTATGAATTAAGATAAACAGGTAGACAAAGAACATATAACAGACATAAGAAACTAAATACATATATACATATAAGGACTGTGGTGTGTCTCTATTTGACGCCAGGAGCGCAGACACAACCAGCCGTGTCTCCCTGATGAGTCCGACCCAGCGGACGAAAGGCCTCGGAGCAGGCAACACAAATATATCTGCCTTCAAAAGGGATTGCGATGGTTCCCTTATGCAGCTAGTGAAGAGTTTTCATATCTGTAACATATTTCCTTAATTTCATGTTCCCAGTTTCTCCATCTTCAAATTACCCCCCCCCCCCCCCCCCCCCCCCCCCCCCCCCCCCCCCCCCCGTTCTTAAGTCCAAATCTTTACCAAGTCATTACTATGAAGATAGTTCAGTTGTTGGCCTGCGCTTGTTTTTTTCCCCCACTATTAGATTGTTCGTCTATGTATTTGTCTGACTTTGTTCAAGTTTAAAAGGCTGTGCCAGTCTTGAATAAAAGTTACTCTGTGTTAGGTTTTCTTATGGGAGCAAAAAATACCCAACTTGTTTACTGTTTATCGTTTACTGTTCCCTGCCTCGTTTCATTTCCGATTAAATACATATTCTTAAACCTCCAATGGAAAAAATACGCATAACTTCAATGAATTGTAGCGGATGAAAAATAAGTATAAAAGAACATCAATGTTTTAATGCTTTAACAACGAAAAGTTGGACTTGGTCTATGCACAAGAAGCTCATATAACCGTTAGCGATGTGTGTGAGTAGGAAAAACAATGGGGAGGTCATATTATCTGTGAAGGAGGTACCAACAGGAGCAAGGGAGAACTATTTTCAATTGCAAAACACTTCCCGGACAAAGTTGCGATAGTACTGGAACAAGATGGAATATTGATAGTCTCAGTCACATATCATACATGAGACTTCTATTTAGCAAACATCTATGTTCCGAATAACAATGCTGAAATGCTGGCCTTTTTAAACTAGCCTACTTTAAGAAAAATGTAAAGATTATAGTGATAAACATTTTATTTTGTTTGGGGACTTAAACTGTGTTCGTAGTAATGCTCTTGATATAGTATCAGGCGAGCCTCACTGTGGAAATATAGTTCGGGCATCAAGTTAACAAAAGAGCTAGAACTGAGTGCTGTTTGCAGAGTATTTCATGCTAATGAACATGATTATACATAGCGTAGCGCAGTCCATTTACAGTTCGTAGGTTTGATTATCGTTTCATAACAAAGGACATATTACGTGATTGTGTATCCTGTGAACATTTGATCGTTCTCAACTCTGACTATAGGGCTGTCATCATTCATTTATCTATCAGATTGAAATCATGCGCAATGTGGTCTCAAAACTTAGCGGATGTGGTGTAGCGTATATGGACTAGTCCGCATGCGATGACACCTTGATGAAACTGAAACTGATGATTGATTTTAACTAGATTTAACTCATACGTGGACCAGTTTCTTGGAAATTTAACGTTAGCTTTTTTAAAAAATCATTATGTTGTGCGATGAATGAGTAACCTACTATACAAACAGCTTGACGATAATATGAATGACAGTTTGTCTGTAGTAATGAATCGTAAATGCCACGGAAGAAATTTTTGTAGCGAATTTGGAGAAGAATTGTCATGCCTTAGGAAAACCTGTTCAATAAAGTTAACCTACATGTTTCAGAAATGGAAAAAAAAAAACTTATTAAAGATCCCACAAATGAAGAGATTCAAGCCACATATATGCATTTAAAGTTTCAACTAGAATTACAGTAACTAAATGATGCAAAGGGGACTCAGTTAAAACCCAGGGTTAAATGGGTCGAAGATGGGAATGAAATACTAAATATTTCTGCAACTTAGGAAAAATAGTTAGGGAAACGCAAAGTTATCACAAGGTTGTGTAGAGAAACAGTAGAAATATTAACCAAACATAGTGATATTTTATAAGAGCAGGTCTCGTTTTACATAAATTTGTATACTTAAACAATGCTAGCAGAAAATTTTATAAAGGAGACTAACAAATTTTTAGGGCCAGAGGTTTAACAAATTTTTTAGGGCCAGAAGTTTTTCCACGTTTAGAAGAAAACCATGCTGCCTTATGTGAAGGACTAGTTACCTTAGAGGAAACAACGAATGCGCTTAGAAAACTGGTTGTAAATTTTGATTCGGCACTAGGTTGCGACGGAATCACAGCAGAATTCTTAAAATTCTTCCGTGATAAAGAAGGCAAACTGGTCACAAATTCCTTTATTGAGTCTTTTCATAAAGGTGAATTGTCATACACCGAAAGACAAGGAATCACTGCTTTGTTACACAAAGGAAAAGATTTAGAAAGAGATTAGTTCACTAACTGGAGAACGATAACCCTGACA
>CM065717.1:29289573-29292073 GCA_033310375.1 Conus canariensis
CAACATGATTGTACTGACTCCAGATCTAATTTTTTTTTTATCTAAATCTGATTATATTGTGTGCTAACATACATCTTTCGAACCAGGACTAAACGATATCTATCCATATGGGGAAGTGTGTGTGTGGGGGGGGGGGGGGGGGGGGGGGGGGGGGGGGGGGGGGTAAGGGGAAGATTAACACTAGCTAGTAAGTACAGTAGACTTAAGATTCGCTGTTAACCGTTTACGCTTCAACATTTTTCCACCAAAGGATTTATACTTAAATAGTGTGAATCCGCAGGTAGCAGCCATTCGGGGCCTGGTTAATGCTCCATACAGGATTCTCTTTTACTGTTCGTCTGTGTGTTTGTGTGACTATGTTCAAGACGGAAAAGGCTGTGCCAGTCTTGAAGAAATGGTAATTTGTGTTTACTCATTTCTCCATTTGATTTTGCTGTGTAGATGTGTCTGCTATGGGGTATATGGGCAATCTTGGGTATGCGCGCGCGCGCGCGCGCGCGCGCGCGCGCGCGCGCGTGTGTGTGTGTGTGTGTGTGTGTGTGTGTGTTCTCCCAACAGACGAACTGAAGGAGCCTCTGGACCAGTACATCTACGATCACTTTCCTCGGGGTCTTGTGCGCGTTCTGCGCATGCCCAGGCGCAAGGGTCTGATTAGGGCCCGGATGAGAGGCTGGCGGGAAAGCCGGGGAGATGTGCTGGTGTTCTTTGACAGCCACATGGAAGTCAACATGGACTGGTCAGTCTACTCCTGATGTCTTAGTGAGCGTGCATACAGGTATGAGCCTCTTGGCTCGGGGTGTGTGCCTTCCGTCATTTAGAAAAGGAACAAAGTCGCATTGTCATGATTTAGAGCCCCCCCCCCCCCCCCCCCCCCCCCCCCCCCCCCCCCCCATCCTTCACACCCCACTCCCCTTTGTATCAATATCATTGATGAACAATCTCATGGACAAAATGGCTTTTTGTACGGGAGAGCGCTTATGAAAGAGATGGGGCCTCTAAAGTAGGACGACGGCCCTTTATTTTGTTTTTGTGGGTGGTGTCGTCAGTCGTATTGCTCTCCCTCTATGTGTCATGAAATATTATGTACAGTTGTTGTCGTTTTTTCGCTTTAACGATTTAATATGAATTGCTCCCTGTGGACTGCTGGTGTTGAGGCTGCGACAGAGCATTCCTGATTGTGGTTGTGTAATTGCGATTAATTCGAGTGTGGACGGCGAGTTGATACCAGTTGGACAGCGAGTTGTACCAGCGGGACAGCGAGTTGATACCAGTTGGACAGCGAGTTGTACCAGCGGGACAGCGAGTTGATACCAGTCGGACAGCGAGTTGTACCAGCGGGACAGCGAGTTGATACCAGTTGGACAGCGAGTTGTACCAGCGGGACAGCGAGTTGATACCAGTTGGACAGCGAGTTGTACCAGCGGGACAGCGAGTTGGTACCAGTTTGACGGCGAGTTGAAACCAACTGGACAGCGAGTTGATACCAGCTAGACAGCGAGTTGGTACCAGCGGGACAGCGAGTTGATACCAGTTGGACGGCGAGTTGATACCAGCTAGACAGCGAGTTGATACCATTTGGACAGCGAGTTGATATCAGCTAGACAGCGAGTTGATACCAGTTGGACAGCGATTTGATACCAGCTAGACAGCGAGTTGATACCAGCTAGACAGCGAGTTGATATCAGTTGGACAGCGAGTTGATACCAGCTAGACAGCGAGTTGATACCAGTTGGACAGCGAATTGATACCAGCTAGACAGCGAGTTGATACCAGTTGGACAGCGAGTTGATACCAGCTAGACAGCGAGTTGATACCAGTTGGCCAGCGAGTTGATACCAGCTAGACAGCGAGTTGATACCAGTTGGCCAGCGAGTTGAAACCAGCTAAACAGCGAGTTGATACCAGCTAGACAGCGAGTTGATACCAACTGGACAGCGAGTTGATACCAGCTGGAACACGAGTTGATACCAACTGGACAGCGAGTTGATACCAACTGGACAGCGAGTTGATACCAGTTGGAACACGAGTTGATACCAACTGGACAGCGAGTTGATACCAACTGGACAGCGAGTTGATACCAGTTGGACGGCGAGTTGAAACCAGTTGGACAGCGAGTTGATACCAGTTGGACGGCGAGTTGATACCAGTTGGACAGCGAGTTGAAACCAGTTGGACAGCGAGTTGATACCAGTTGGACGGCGAGTTGAAGGCATTTGGGCGGCAAGTTGATAACAGCTGGACAGCGAGTTGATACCAGTTGGACAGCGAGTTGTACCAGCGGGACAGCGAGTTGATATCAGTTGGACAGCGAGTTGTACCAGCGGGACAGCGAGTTGGTACCAGTTTGACGGCGAGTTGAAACCAACTGGACAGCGAGTTGATACCAGCTAGACAGCGAGTTGGTACCAGCGGGACAGCGAGTTGATACCAGTTGGACGGCGAGTTGATAACAGCTAGACAGCGAGTTGATACCAGTTGGACAGCGAGTTGATATCAGCTA
>CM065717.1:29299573-29337073 GCA_033310375.1 Conus canariensis
TAACAAGTTAAGTGTAAGTAAAGCGTAAGTTAAGTGCAAGTTAAGTGCAAGTCATGTTAAGTACTAGTTAAGATCTTAAGTTAAGTACTAGTTAAGTACTAGTTAAGATCTTAAGTTAAGTACTAGTTAAGATCTTAAGTTAAGTACTAGTTAAGATCTTAAGTTAAGTACTAGTTAAGTTAAGTACTAGTTAAGATCTTAAGTTAAGTACTAGTTAAGATCTTAAGTTAAGTACTAGTTAAGTTCTTAAGTAAAGTGCTAGTTAAGATCTTAATTTAAGTCGGTCAAGTCGATTCTCCAGTGGTCTATAGCGTATGAAAACTCAGGATTAACGGAAGTTCGCTTGCTATTGTTAGAGTCTAGTGACTTCTTATTAACAGCAGTTGTGTTTACTTGATGAAGAGTAGAGCGCAGATTAACGTTTGCGTGATAAAATACTTTGCGTTCAAAGAGGGCCTGCTTGTAGTTGTCGTGGCTTATTTCTTTTTTGACAACTTCTTTACCTATGCCCTTGGCTTTCTTCATTACAGAAGTCTGGGTAGCAACACTATACATCTTTGCCCGTAGGCCAACATATTCTTGTATAACCGTCCCATTAAGTTCATCCTTCATCTTTCCAATCACTTTCTTGTTCACGGTTGAATGTAAAGGCGAATCTTTAGGATAGTCGCATGTGTTGTACCATCCGTCAGCTCCTTTAGCTACCTCCGCCTCTAAATCCTTATAGAAGTCTTCAGTTGGGATGTCCAGAATAAAACTATCAGTGTCTATGTAAAGGACATTTGATTCTGGATACAGCGGCTTAAAGTAATCGTACAGAAATTCTAGCATCAATAACTTTGACAGCTCTAACACAGTAAACCCGATAAACACCGGCTTGTCCAACTTTACATTCTGTTTCTTCATCATAACGCCAACCAGGCTGTCACTAAACCGTCTAAAGTCTTGATAATTAGGTTTAGAGACCAGCTTAATTGCTTGTTTTTCTTTTGTAACTAATCTTACATCTTTACGATTGTGTACGTTCTCCATCGTCTTACCAAAACAACTGTTGTTCATCAGTTTAAAGAAGTCTTTTTCTGATGCATCAGTGGCCGCAGTCCTAAGATCAGTGTTCTTCATGATGTATGGCCTCATGAAAGGCTCTTGGTCACAGGTAATTATTCGGTGAACAGCTGTCAGCTTTAACCCGTGTCTTAGGTAAAATTGTAACAGCCTGTAATGACAGACATACTTTCTCTTGTGTCGAAGGTTAGGCACGAGTTTATGCGGTTCGGTGGGACTCGTCTTTAATCTTTCTGCGGCTAAGGGGAAATCGTTATGAAGGTCATGCAACTCTGCGGGATAATCTAAGTCTACTTCTAAGATTAGTCCTATTGGATTATCGGGTGTAAGCTGTGATAGCATACTCAACACGGTAGTAACCTCATGAGGCCCATTTTCATTTTAAAGTTTCTTAATGGCAGTGCCTGGCTCATGGCCCACCCATACAGATTGTTGGCGTCTAAGTACATCAGATAGTTGGATGGTTTAGTGGGGTCATAATCGTCTAAATACTTGTTGTTGGCTCTGCGGTAAGGATGACAGGCCATGCTAATGCCTCCTCTCAGCCCATCCTCGATCATCTGAAGTGTATCTAGATCCGATATTAAGTCAATCTCAATGTTTGTAGACTTCAAGAATGCATCCCAAGAAAGGCCCGGGGCAGAGATGTACTGTGATGAATCTAGACCGTAGTGTTTCATGCAAGTGGATCTATAATTCTGAAACACACCTGCCAATAAACACACGTCGGCCAATAAATATTGATCGTGATAGTCGCCCATTGTTTGACAGTGTAATTCTGTCCAGGCTTTCTGTGCGTATTCATAGTCGGCGTCAGATATGTCCTTTCTTCTAAGACTAGAAAAGAAAGCGCCTTTAGGAGGAAGTGAGTCTTCATCAAACCTCTCCCACGAGTCCATGTATTCATAAGGATAGACGCCTTTACGTACTAAAGATGGATCGAAATATTGTTTAGTGATTGGACAGTCTTGTAGAGATCCTGATAATTTATCTAAGCTGCTCATCAGATGCTGGGCAGAGTCATAGAAGGATAAACAGTCTACAGTAAAGGTCATGTACTTTTCTGATGATTGTGCAATACAGCTAACCCTCTTACATTCAGAAGTTATTGCTTGCATGATAAAGTGCGAATCGTAGCCTCGTAAGTTATGAAAGAAGATTGGCAGTTTCCATTTTTCGGGGTCAACCTTGAGTTGAAGATTACAGCCGCTGTGTGCCGCCCCTCTGAATTTGCCAGTAATGTGATCGTGGTCTCTCACAGTGTCGCCTAATAACTTGCATTTGCATATCCAGCAGTGTGTAGATGATTTATAACGTTCTTCATCTTCGGGGGTCATCTTAATGTCTGAAAGGTTCAGCTGATTAGAGAATTGATTGCGAAGGTGCTTCATCTGCCCCAAAAATCTACAGGCCGCGTTGGGACCTCTGTAAATCTCCGGCTGTGTGTGTCCGCCATCTGGCCTAACAACGACGAAAGCATAAGAACAGATCTGATGACGGGATAATATGGTTGTTTTTTGTTGTGCCCGTTCTTGAGGGCCGTAGTACTGTAGCAAGATTGATTCAAAGTCGGCATAGACTACGTATGGGCTCATTTGCATTTTACGTACATTCTTAAAACTGACTTTAGACCCTGGTTTGGGTGTAAGAAGTTCGATTTTGCAGTCTACAAAACTTTTACAATGTTTCTTATGTTTTGCGGCCGCCTCTATAGTTGGGATCCTGACCAAACACCTTCTACAAAGCTCCTGTTTAGCTGTATCCGTTGTAGTATAAGCCATAAGTCTGCTAATTGATCTGATTAATACATAGTGGCTCTTGGAACCGCCCGCAAACAGAATCAAGTCTACATGATTTTCAAGTGACTCGCCAAAAGTAGGGGCTTCGGGAGAAATTCTTAGAGGGACTAGATTGTCTACTGAATTCCAGGTGTATACGCTTACAGTTATTGGTTTGTTTTGTTCTTCAAACCGGTCGATACTTTCTACACTCACTGGAAAGGTTATGTTATCAAAGTTCAGGCTATCTTTATACTGCCAATAATTAGAAACTCTCTCTGCATTCTTTTTAACAGGGTGTAAATGCGCCAAAACACACCACATGAAACACAAGTTGTCTGAATTATGTATGTTTAAGACTGCTCGTTTTAAAACTAGCTCTCTTGGGAGAGGAATGTAAGAATTGCCGATTATAGGAGAGTATTTGGTTTGTCTTAATTTGATTTCGAGGACTGTTCCTTCAGACCAGCCAGAGCCGCGCAATTTTGCTTCTTCACTTGCATGGTTAAACTGTGTAAGCATGTAATCAGCCCAGCCAGGTGTAAAGTCGTGATAGCTGATTACTTCTTTCTGCCTAGTTGAAACCCAGACTTGCATACTACTATCATCGGGGGTTATATATTCAATCAGAATGGCCAACAACACTTTTGCGGGCGGGGTAATTTGAAGAGACCCCGGGATTTTAGAAATAGCATGTGTTACACTTTCCTGAACGTTTGCGGGGTTAATGATGTCCATGTCTAATTCAATGAACATATTGCCTAATGATTTGTTACTACCCAACAACGTACTGTTGGAAGGTAGTATTTCAAACTCGGACTCACTTGTAGGGTTCATTTTTTAACTCACAATATTTACGTAAATTAAAAAAAAATAAATGTAAGTAAAAGTAAGTAAACGCGCTTTTATTCTTCACCCAGGCGTTGCAATACTTCAAGACACCCTAATCTTACAAGAACGCCTGCCAATACTTTAGCTTTTTCTGAATCACTACAGTCAATGTTTAACTCTTTGATTGCTTTGTCAAATAGTTCACTATGATTTTTGATTAAATTGTTTACATCATTCTCAAACCCAGATTTACTAAAATCAATGTTTAACACTTTCATCGTTTCGTCAAATAGTTCATTACAATTTTCTATTAAAATCATTAGATCAGATTCGCTGTGTTTGGCCGCCATTTTTAAATCTAAAAATTAAATAAATAAAAAAATAAAACCATGAGTTTAACGCTGGTTAATTATGCAGTGCCCATTGTCGGTGTTATAGTTTATTCAACCCTAGCAAAATGTTTGTTAAGAATAAAACCGCCCAACATGGGAAAGATAGAAGATTCGCCGAAACTAGTTACAACCTTATTTTTAGCTCTAGCAACAAAAGATTATCTGATTAAAAAGCACATAGACAGTCTTTCATATTATGATTATTTTAATTATTTTTTTAGTTAATAAAAAACATGAGCGAAAAAAAGATTATTAATACGATTTACCACTCTGCTGTAATCAGCGGCCTTAGTATAGGATATAGCATGTTAGCAAAAAACATGTTTAAAATGAGGCCGGCCGATCTAGGAAGGTTAGACATTGAGGATGTTGTTAAGGTTATAGCTGTAATAACTGCAGGGATTGCCTCAAAAGACTTTCTTGTTGCACAGGGGATTATCCCAGAAAACATCAATGCATAGAAAGATTAATGCATAGAAAGATTAATGCATTTAGGCAGATTGATTTATAAAAAAAAGATTCATTCATTTATAAAAAAGATGTCTGGAATAGTTCTGATGGTGGGCGGGGCTATTGTTAATGCATTGGCTTTCTCTGGCAGCAATTATATGTTTAGTAAATTGCGGTCTGATGAAGAGAGAGAACGCCATAACAAGGCAATGGAAGATTTAGCTAAGGCAAGAGACGCTTACGAGAAAAGAAGAATTGCTCACTTAGACTTTATTAATAAAAAGTTAAGAGAGCAGGGACATGCAGAGCACACATTTACAGACGTTGATGAAGCAATGAATGAATATTACTTAGTGACAGGAAAGAAGTTTCTAACATCGGCACCGCCAGAACTGTCTGACTTTTATGAACCATCTGAGGATCAGAAAATGGTAGAAATAGGCTTTATTATAGGCGCTATGGGAGCAATCTTTCTTCTTGCATATTCAATCTAAAAAGATAGTTAAAAATGTAATAAAAACAGTCTCTTATGGACGATACGAAGTACAAAATATATTATTCTCCTAGAGGGTATTGGAAAGGAAAGGCTGCTATTGATAAACTGAGTAAAGCTGCTAGGGTGTCTGAATCAGAAGCGAAAGACTGGCTTTCAAAACAAGCGATCTGGCAAATATATCTGCCTGCCCCAAAAAGAATAATAAGGCCTCGATTTGTTAACTCAGTTCCTAATGACACCCACCAGATGGACTTGTTGTATCTTCCGCATGACAAAGTTAGAAGAAAAAAGTTTAAGTATGCTCTTACAGTTGTTGACATGGCTTCAAGGTATAAAGACGCTGAGCCTTTAACAGATAAAAGCTCAACTGCTGTGGCTGTGGCTTTACAACAAATATACATGCGAGGTCCATTAAAGTATCCTAGGTTGATTCAGGTTGATGATGGAAAAGAGTTTAAAGGAGCTGTAAACCAACTGTTTTTAAGACATCGGGTTACAGTTAAGAGAGGGATTCCAGGCAACCATCGCTCCCAAGCTCTAGTAGAAAACTTTAATAAGAATCTAGCCGAGCGTCTGTTTACCTATCAATATCATAGAGACCTTATGGACAAAACACGCAACACAGAATGGGTTAGGAGATTGCCAGCAGTCTTACGCGCCATGAACAATGAAGAATTTAAAGCAACGGGCCTTAAACCGGTGAACGCGATCAAATTAAAAAAAATTAGCATTACTGAAGATGCGCGAGACAATCAAAAACTCTTGCCGCTTGGATTAAAAGTAAGATACTTGTATGCTCCTGGAGACATTTTTCTAGGCAGTGATTCTAGTTTTGGGTTAAATTCTAAGCCAACGGTGTCACCCCCCACTTCAGCTAAGGACTTCTTTCTCCGCAGCATATATTCAGAGCCCTGTTTAGTTATTTCAGTCTGCTTTTTCTGTTGTAATCCTGGGACTAGGCTAGCAAGAAGGCGTCCTTCATTCAAAGCTTTTCTAAAATTGTATTTCTTATCAAAGTATACATTGGGGCTTCGTAGTTCAAACTTTAAATTCCAGTTAATGTCAGGAAGCAACGCCCAGGCATTCTCTCGTTTATGAAGTTTGTATTCGTGTTTGCCAAAATCGTTTGCCCTTAGATTTCTTATCTCTTCCAGGGTAGGATATTGCTGTCGTTTTTTATCTTCAATTTCTATTCGTTTGTAAACACCATCGTCGGTGTACTCAAATCCATAAACATTTCCTGCCACTCCTATTAGATCAAAGTCAGTTGTATCTGCTAGATCTTTTAGCTCTACTGCAACGCATTTAGGAACTAACTCCGCTTTTGATTCTGGCCCTCGAGACATTTTTTAATATAAACAATTTATTATAAATAATCTGTAATAAACAATCTATAATAAGCAAACGTATTGAACTGGCGGGTCAGTCCGTAAGCATAGTTTAGCGTGCTTAGATTTTTCTAGCTGCTCTTTTATTTTTGTTTAGTTCATCCTTGTCCCTGATTATATAGTTTTCACTTAAACATTCTTCAAAACTATCCCTGTCCTTAGTATAGAATAAGATGACTGATTTTAACTGCGATCTAAAGTCTTTTAAGACAGCATTGTATTTTTGAGTTAAGAGCCAAACAGAAACTAATGCGTGTCTTCCGCTAAAGGCCAGCTTAGACAGAGTCCTTCTTTTTTTTAACAATGTCTTGTTCGGCTGAACAGTCATCAATAATAAACAGCGTTTCAGTTCCCTCAAATAGCCTATAGTAATGTTCTAAACAGTCGCTTAGCTTGTCAGTAGGATCAACTAAAAATATATTCTCGTCTGTCCAAACAAACTGCCTTTCTTTGTAAGACTTGTTGTGCTTAATGGTTGTGCAGAATATAATAATGTACTCGTAATGAAACCTGTAGACTGTTTGTAACAAATCAAGCACGAAGACAGTTTTCCCACACCCAGTAATCCCACAAAAAAGCGAACAGTGCGGGTCTTTAGGCAAAAAGTTCAAACTATCCCTCTGTTTTAATAGGCTATTTCTTTCAGTCTATTTTCTTCAATGTTCAGCTGGGCGTCATAAACCACAAAAACGTGCATTTGTATCTGGCCATTCTCCTCCTCTTCCTTATTAATCTGTATGAGTATGCCAACTGACCCTACCCTTCTTCCGCTCCCGTGCAGTCTGTTGTCATACGTGGATCTAAAATCCAGCCATAGTCCATATTTGTCTGTTAGATAATCTTCGAGTCTTACATCGTGAAGGTGAAGTTTTTTACACACATGATCGGCTGTGGGGCTTGTCTGTCTACCTCCAGCAAACAATTTTCTTATTTCATCAAAGTGTTGGTCAGGTAAAAGTCCAGCCGAATACAGCTGAAAAGGCTTGCCATCTACTGTGCAAGACAGTTGCTCAATTTTTGGGTTGTAAAACACCTCAGATTCTCTCTGAAAAGGAGCTGAGGGTTTAGTAAATAGCAAGAGAACCCCCTTTAGGGACCTTAAAGAATTGCTTATAGCTATTTCCCAGACAGTGTCTTGCTTGTTTTTAATCGCTAGGCTGTGGTGTAAAACTCTTTCAAAGTAAACAACCGTCCTACTTTTATACTGGTTTAAGATTGTTCTAGCCAGTTCGGGGTTAGTAACAACGTCAAAATTAAGAGAGATGTTACTAACAGTGTATCTGGCTTGAGGATCATCTGATAAAATAACAGACCCGCTGTCATTGAATGTCAGTTCGTAAGTAAGTTTGTCTCTTAGTGCGCCTTGGTAATATGGTTGATGGGTTTTTAACAGTTCAAAATCTAGAGGGATGCAAAATCTGTTCTTAAATGCTCGCGCTATTGCCTGGTCTCCCTCGTCTTCCTTTGCATCTGCAGCATTAAGCCTGTGCTTAAGACCGTTTGGGCTCTGGATCCCCTGAAAGATTTTGTCTTTTCTTTCTGTTCTAGGCAGCCATAGATCAGAATAGAGATTAAAAATGTCTGCGCTACTCAGTGAGAAGACTTCTCTACCTTCCAGTTTAATTACCATATTTTTAATGATGGCCCTGCCCAGGTTAGCAACGACAGTAGCATTAGGATCCGCCGACTCAATGTCTATTTTGAATGACAGCCTGGCAGTGCCTGGCATTATAACATCGTCAGGCCCAAGGTCACTAAATCTTACTGTTAACATTTCATTGGGCTCAATTGTTGATGGATTATTTACAACGCGCACAGTCTGTCTTATGCCTTTTATGCCATGGGGCTCCTTCGCTTTTCTGAATGGATCAAGGTCGCAGCCGTATGGGTTCATTTTTTATAAAACAAAAAATAATAAATATATAAATATGTCTGGTGAGGGCGATTATGACGCGCTTAGTCCTATTGAAGAAGATGAAGATGAAGAAAGAGAGCCGAGTCCTTCATTGCAATATGAACTTGAGGGGGCAGAAGCACGTCCTTTACTCCCTAGACAAACCTCAAGATGTAGGTTCTTCACTCCTTAGTGCTCGTCAAAAACTTTTTGGAGTAGGCTCTTCACTCCATAGACAGCGTCAAGAACTATTGCGACAACGAGTTGAATTATTCTATAGAAGTATAGGACGGGAGCTGCCAGACACGATCGATTTTAACGATTTTGAGATGGGAAAAGTGGGCGGAGACGAGGAAGGTCATTTGTTTATAAATTATAAGAAGGGCAATAAACAAATGCGTAAACAAGTTACTGATAGCCGGGACCCCTCCGAGTTTTCAACTCCGGGCTCACTTGGGGAGATTCCTATTCGGGTCAGAAGGCGATTAAATATTGCAGATCCAAGGAAGTCTGCTCTAAGGTCTAAGGCTGTTAGCGCTTTACAGAACTTGGAGCAACGGTTGCCAGCGCAGTCTGAAATGCAAAACATACCTCTTCAAGAATTAAGTCAAAGAACAGATGAAGCAATAGCAGAACTTGAGTCGAGTTTTAATGAGGAGACACAGTTAAAAACAATTGCTGGTTCGCCTAGTCAAAGAGAACGTGAGCTGAGCCCTGAAGAAGAAGCAGCTTTACAAACAATTGATGATCCTCCATTGTCTGAGAGTGTACACAGAAATCTTAAAGCTGCTATACGTGAACTCAGGGGTCTTGATGATGCTCTACGGAGAATAAATGGCGAGCTAAAAAACAACTTGTCAAAACTTGGTGAGTTAGATATAGAGATAAGAGAAGAAAAACATAAACTGGGCGATGCAGATGATAACAATTTAGGGTTAGAAGAAAAGGCTAGAATACAGGCGAAAATACAGGAGTTAACGACAGAAAGGGCAGCCAGGGTAGCGGCGTTGTCTACTAACAGAGAAAAAATAGCATACCAAACAGGCAGAATCAGAGAAACTATAAACAGAATACTTCATGAAAATACTACGCTAGCAGAAAGAATAAGGATTCTGTTCAGAGAGCGGGGGATTACAATAGTTAGTATATTAACAGCTGTTGGGTTTGCTATCTCTACACTGGTTTATGCATTAACTGGCGGCGCGCCAACAGGGCCAGTAGCACCTCCAACGCCTCAGCCCGGTAAAAGTTGGATTAGAAAACAACTGCACCATCTAGCAAGCCTATTAAAGAAGTTAGCTGTCAAAGCGCTTGATGCTCTGCCTGGCATAATAGGCAGTGTTGTTAGTTGGGTTTTGTCTACCATAGGCAAAGTGGCTGGTTATATGGCCGACCATCTGTGGACTTTGGGGGTGCTGGCTGCTGGTTTAATTTTTAGTGAAATAAAGTATGGCTAATCCAGTAAAAGTTAAAAACACAGCAAGGGCTGTCTTTTCACTAGTGTGTCTGTCGGGGTGAGGTACATCAGCAGGCGGGCCGCTTTCTGGCTGCGGGCTGCTTATAACTGGTGGGGGGTCGCTTTCAGGGCTAGATACTTTTTTTAAAATGGCTGGCGCGGGCCTTGTGTTTAAGCCTTGATTGTGTCCTAAGTTTTGATCGTCTCCAGCTATGAGAATTTTATTATTATAATTTTGTATCATGCCAATCTGTAGTCTAAGGTCAGAAGGCAGCATGTATAATCCATGGCCCACAACAAAGTCAACCTTTGACCTCGCATGTGAAAGAACGTTTTGGTACCTTTGTATGCTGGAAGGCAAATCAACAGCAGAGTTAATAGCATCTTCTAAATTGGCTAAAAATTGTTTTCTGGCGTCAAAGCCTGTAGATTGATCCACTATGCTAGACTTGGTCTGTGCTTGCGCTCCTAATAGGCACCAAACGTACGTTCGTATGGAGTCATTGAGCCTTTGCACTCCTGGCATTGTTAGGCCTTTACTTTCATCTAAGATAAATGTTGCCCAAGCATTGGGGTGTTTTTGTTCTATTGATCCCAATCTAACTTGGGAGTTTGGCTTAAAAGAGGTGTGGCCGGGCCAGTAGTCAAAATTATATTCTCTACGCTGACCCCACAAATACAATGTGCCAAACCCGTGATTGCGGTCTAACTTTTGTCTAAAGTTATTTGAAGGGTTAATGTTAAATTCGTTGCAGATTCTTTCATATGCATTCTTGTCCATTGGGCTGTTGAATGGATTAAACGCGTTGTCGTTGGGGAGGGGTACTTGTAGTTCAGTTAGTATGCGTCTATACTGATAATAAACATGAAAGTTATATACTGACCTTACTAAGAGGTTGGGGTGGTTTAAATGGTTTGTATATGAAACACCGCAGCCAGTGGTTGAGCAGTAAACTGCAAAATTTAACTGATTCTGGTAAAAGGCCATGGGATGAGTTGACCATGCTGATGGCACTCTATCACTCTTTATTGGAGGATTTAAATATCTAGTTAGTGGGTTTACAAGCCTGACTAGAAAGCCATATGATTCATCCACTGCGATGGTTAGGTTACTAAAGTCCAAAGATTTGGGCTCATAAACCCCTCCAACGTCGTAAGTGGCACTTTCATTATATTTAAAAGGTTCCATTTTTAAATAGATTTTTAAAAAAGGATTTAAAAAGGATGTTCCTTTATATAACCAAGCAAAACCAGCGCGTGTTTTTAAAGTATTCAGTTGACAATAAAGGCGGGAAGTGTAGGGCTGCTCTTAGAGAACTTAGGTTTAAAATAAGGTGGTTTAACATATCTGAAAAGGCCCAAAATAATTGGATAGATATTTATGATGAGGGGGGCAATCGCTTAAAACGTTTAAAAATACCTGATGGTTACTACAGCTTTTGTTCTTTAAAAGAAGCATTTAACAAATTTGACATACGGTTAGAAATTAATGAGGCAAGTCTTATAATTACTATATTTTTACCAAAACATAAAGACAAACGGGAGTACGTTTTTCCCAAGGGCCTTGCTCGAATTTTAGGCTTTTATGATAGTGGTAAAACCTATCGTATTAATACACACGCGTATATAGAAAGCGGTCTATATGAATATGTAGGCAGTAGGCCATCCGATTTTCTAATTAATCCAATGTTGTATGTTCATTTAAGCGAATTAAAAACAAACACTAATTTGTATAATGGCCAGCCATCTACAGTTCTAAGAGCACTCCCATCAACTAAGGTGGGGTTTTGCGATTATCAGTCATATACATTTGGTGAAAACAGTCAATTTAAAGAATTAGTTGAAGGGCCTATAAATTCAGTGTGTGTAAAAATAACTAACCAAGATGGAAGGCCGGTTGTTTGTTCTGATTTGTTGGTAGTGCTGGAAGTAGAAGAGCGTACTGTAGGCCATTAGATTTTTATGCTATGGAGAGATAAAATTTATCTAGGAGCCATATCACCCGGTTTTGTTTTGCACGAAACCCCCCATTTTAAAATAACGATTACTTCGATTTTTGGAGGTTTTTGCATGTTAAGTTTGATTGTAAAAAAGGTGTCAATTTTGGCAAAGAGTAGCATGAGATGGACGAGATTTGTTTGTGAAAAAGGGGGTTTTCGTGCAAAATAAGATGCGGTGAGGTAGAACAAAGATATTAACTTTCTCTAGTTTTGATTCCAAACACTGATATGGACGATGTTTATTATTATTATTTTTTTTTCTAATCGAAGGTTTTATTCCGAACAACCACCCTGAGCATGTTAGTTGCAACGTGAGGCGACTGCAAGCGGAGATCTAAGAAAAACAACGTGGTTAAAGCAACTTCGCCGAACAACATGGACAAACGAATCACTAGACAAAACACGATGCGTTTAGACCTCCTTGGTCTTCTTCAGACAAAAAAAAAACAACAAAAACAAACAAACACACACACACACACACACACACACACACACACACACACACACACACAAAAGAAAACACCCAGGACAACGAAAATGAAGAACGAGCTATCGAAAGCCTCGTTTTCATTCAACGCCAGTCTTGCGCCGAATTTGACGAAGATAAAAGATTACTCGTTCTTCGTTTTCCTTGCCCAGAGTGTTGTTTATCTTGCTTGAAGAAGACCTAGAGGGTCGCAACGCGTCGTGTTTTGTCTTGTGATTCGTTTGTCCATATTTTTCAGCGGAGCTATTTCAACCACGTTTTAAGATGCATCCTGGGCATCTTATGGCTGGCTTCTCCTCAACGGGGTTTTCAACCGAAACGATGATGTTGTCATTACTGTAACTGTCTTCTCCCTAACGGAGTTTCCGTTGCAGGCAATGATTTTGATGACTTTACAGTATTTACATCGACTTTCCATTTCAAACAGTGATTTTGAAAATTTCATGCCTGCCGCAAATAAGAGTTTTCATTCAAAAACGCTGATTTGGACAGTGTTTCGTCAATCATCTTGTAAATAGAATTTCCATTTTAGCTTGTGAGTAGGACAGAATGATAGTAGTTTTCTCTTGAATGGATTTCCAATTCCGAACATTGATGCGTGCGATGTGTGTGTGTGTCATCTAGATTTTATTGGCATTCATAACAATACCTTTGCAAAGTCCGCACTCTTCTGTGAACGTTCGCTGAAGCGGACATGGCAATATTACGAAAGTTGATATTTCTGTTCTTCCATTTCTATGCATACGCGTACTGAGTACCGCTCACCCCTTCTCTCTGCCTCTCCTTAGGCAGCCCTTTATCTGTCTCCCTCCATTCTACCCACCCGTCCATGCATCCAAATTCCGTACACGGTTTTCTTTACATCGGACTACAGTATACAGATAACAAATTAAGAAAAGATATATTTCTCTGTATATGGGCCATATACTTTGAAAAATGACGAGAGAGATAAAAGGAAGCGCCCAGGAGACGGAGTGGAGTAAAGGTTAAAATCAAGCCAAGATACGTGTAAAGAGATGGAAAATATGCATACGGACACAAAACAGTAGCACCCAAAAGCCAAAGATATGAAATTACTGACGACCATGCAGATCCACACAGAACTACACAAAGACGAAAAGCAGGTAGTACAACTATTCAACGATAAAAACCGTAAGCTTCAAGCCAGGACTTTTCATGGCCATAGTGCTATGCAGAAACAGAGAAAATCAGCACTGTTTTCTTCTTAATTACACGTCATATGAACTTTGATACAGCGTAGCATGTCTGGGTATCTGTCCGGACGAGTAGAATGGAAACAAATGGTGAAAACGAAGCAGGGAACAATTTTGCCATCAGATCTGTATTACGAGGGCGCTTGAACAAGAAATGATACTCTACAACAAACTCACCGAGGATTAACGCCAAAATGCAAACACTGTAACTTTTTGTTTTGTGTTTACATGCTGTCTGCGATTTTGATGCCTTAATGGAACGATATTGAAATACGGCTTTATTAATATTTTTTTTTGTAAATATCTTTATATAGGTATTAATGTGATGTGTTTCAGAACTTCGTGAATTGCATTCTTTTCTTTATGTATGCTTATTGAAATAATAAATACATACATACATAAATACAGTTAGTTTCAAAGCGAGGTGGCTGAGGGCCTAAAAAGAAGCAAATTTTAAAAGGAAAGGGCATTCATTACTTCCGCCAGACGATACAGACAAACAGATTACAGGACAAAACGAAGAAAGAGCAACCACTTATCTTCTCACATTCGGCGCAAAAGATGAGAAGATAAGTGGTTGCTCGTTCTTCGTCTTCATTATCCTAAATGTTGTTTGTTTTTGCCTGAAGAAGACCCAAGAGGTCGAAATGCATTCTGTTTTGTCCTGTAATCTGTTTGTCTGTATCGTCTGGAGGAACTAGTAACATAAATAAATACATTTTAGAGTTAAAAAATAACACTAGCTGTCCGTTACATAAAAAAAGCAGTATTTTCATGATTAGTACGGAATTTATATAGCCTACTGCATGCAGGGAGAACAGTTCTGACTCTGTACCAAGGCAACTGTAAAAGACAAATATGGAAGCCGCTTAAAAAAATAATTCCGTTCTATCCACCCAGTTTTGTTAGAAGCAGTTCTGTAGCTTTAGCGTAATCTTGATGACAGACAGACAGACAAACCAACCAACGCATGCAGATACAAAATATAACCTTGGTGGAGGTACGGAACACCGCAACTCTCTTTGGTTGCTTCTATGTGAAGAACAAGACCAGTCCTGTCGTGTCAAATAGATCTAGAAGAAAATATAAGCAAAGAGAAATAGAATTTTCCGTGTTGAGCGACAAATTGTTGTTACGTGACGATGGTCTGACTGCGCGAGGCTAAGGGCGGTCGGAAGTGTCAAGCTTTCAGTACAATTGCAGGATGGGTGCTGGGCCATTGTGTATGGAGTAACAGTGACAGCGAGTGAGTAACTGTGCCAACTGCAGAGTTTAAAACTAATTGATTTGCCTGGTCAACTTTTACGGTCAGATTTGTCATAGCCTAGCTCTGTGTGTGTGTGTGTGTGTGTGTGTGTGTGTGTGTGTGTGTTTAGGCGCGCGCGGGCGTGCGCGAGTATGCGTGCGTGCGTGCGTGTGTGTGTGTGTGTGTGTGTGTGTGTGAGAGAGAGAGAGAGAGAGAGAGAGAGATAGCCGAAATGTGCGTCTGTGTGCCTTCATATGTACGTGAGCGCGCGCGCGCGCGCGCGTGTGTGTGTATATGTGTGTGTGTGTGTGTTTTTCAAACTAGAAAAGTATGTTTATCAGGTGCCAGATCTCTACATTTATCCATTAGCTGAATTCATATGTAATTGCCATAATTTGATTTTGATTGTTTGGACGAAGGCTTGGACTTGTTCGGAAAGATTGTCTACGTGGAGAATATGACAAAACAACTGAAAACAGACGATGCAGTGCCTAAAATATGGTTAAACACATTTTTTTTAAAGACATGGTTAATTTGAGTAAATTTATTAAATCAAGTGAAGTCGTTATCTTTGTTAATTTTGCTAATTAGTATCTGATCAGTCTGCCTTCCAATCATTGTGTTTACATCAAACCACTTTGTTCACTGCTGCAAACGCTTTGAATTTGTGTGATTTTTACTTTTTCTTTCAATTCATGTTCTTCTTGCGTCCAAACAATTAATTAATGAAATTGGAAACGAAATGAGGCAGGGAACAGTAAACAATAAACAGCAAACAAGTGGGACAACCCCTGCTCCCACAAGAAAACCGTGTGTTACGATATGTCCTCAAGCATTTTCGACGATAGGAAGTTACATAGCAAAACTCGCTGTGTGTGTGTGTGTGTGTGTGTGTGTGTGTGTGTGTGTGTGTGTGCGCGCGTGCGTCCGTCCGTGCGTGTGTGTGTGTGTGTGTGTGTGTGTTGTCAGTACAACACTATGTTAATCTGTGTGTGTGTGCGTGTGCGTGCGTCGGTCCGTGCGTGCGCGCGCGCGCGCGCGCGCGCGCGTGTGTGTGTGTGTGTGTGTGTTTGTCAGTACAACACTATGTTAATCTGACAGTAAAAGTCAGTCAGTCAGTCAGTGTGTGTGTGTGTGTGTGTGTGTGTGTGTGTGTGTCTCCTTCAGTTTACTGTCAATTCATGTTATTTCAAGTCATCTTTAGCTCAACATACGCAACAACAACAGACTTACAAAGAAATAGAAATAAAATTGATAACTTTGATTAAACAGTCCATTGGAGATAATCAGAAATGGGATTTCAGTTTAAGTTGCGCGGTGCTACGTATCAGTGATGCGTTTTTTTGTTGTTTTTTTTTTAAATATCATCTAAATTAGAGTTGGAAAAAAGCAGGTAAAAACTTTTTCAAGCGCATCCAATGGAAAAACATAAACAAGTGATATTTTTCGCTACAAAGACACTTTTTTTTGTTGCAAACTTCCTTTTAAGATAATTGAGTTCAGTCTGCAAATAATGAAGAATTCTTAGACCTGGCATTCTCTAAGTTATAAATATGAATTCTTATTACCGGACTCGTTTTTCTGTCTGAAACATTTCCTGTAAGCTTTTTTTTGTTTTGTTAATAAGCTGTACAGTCTATATCATGAAAGTTAGCACACTGTTTAAACTGCATGCATTGTTGGCTACTCTCCTCTCTCATCCTGTCTCTGTCTCTCTCTGTCTCTGTCTGTCTGTATGTCTGTCTGTCTGTCTGTCTGTCTCTCTCTCTCTCTCTCTCTCTCTCTCTCTCTCTCTCTCTCTCGTGTGAAAGATGTATTTGTCAAGGGAGATCAGCAAGCGCTTGCGTCAATATTGAGGGAGTCAACATGTTATAACATCCTACGCAGCAATGGCGCGAGCACGCCCAGAAGTATTAAGGCAGACGTTTAGTAACTTAAGTATATGAAAGAAAAAAAAAACAGAAAAAACGTGTACACACACACACACACACACACACACACACACACACACACACACACGAACACGTGCGCACGCGCGCGCACGCGCACACACACACACACACACACACACACACACACACAATTCTGATTATGTTGTCAACTCAAGGCAGTTGCCACGAATGGATCTGTTCAATCCCTCGTCCCACAGACTTCGCTTTTTCATGGTCCAAATTTGTTGCGAACTCATTGTCATAATGGTGGAAGAGTTGTTTCCCTGAAAAAAAAATCGTCGTTTTTGTTAAGATTTCTCAAGTTTTTTTGTGTAGGCCTTATTGAATTTCTTGTTGCATTTTGTTTTTGTTTGTTTGTTTGTTTTTGTGGGGGCAGTCTTGAGAAGGTTTCCGTTCACATGTATTCGCAATCTCTTCCCAGCAACCCACTCTCCACATCCACGACCCCTAATCCACACTTACTACGCATACACATAATTCTCTCTCTCTCTCTCTCTCTCTCTCTCTCTCTCTCTCCCCAAAATGTCTGCACGCGCGCATGCATGTGTGTGTGTGTGTGTGTGTGTGTGGGGGGGGGGGTTGATGTGTCACGGGACGCACGTGCACAAAGGCACATCAGTGTGCATAAGCTAGCGCTTTGCACGTTCGCAGGAGCTGGACGTGGGAGATCTGAGCGAGCGGTACGCGCTGAAAGAAAGACTGCAATGCCGCAACTTCACCTGGTACCTGGACAACGTATGGCCTGAACTCCTCATCTACAGCAGAAACGTCCTCGGCTGGGGCTCGGTGAGTAGCTAGCAGACCGACCGGAGACACACAGACAGGGAAATATAGAGCATTTTATGGCATCGCCAGTTATGTGTTCACCCACGTGTGTGTGTGTGTGTGTGTGTGTGTGTGTGTGTGTGTGTGTGTGTGTGCGTGCGTGCGTGCGTGCGTGTGTGCGTGTGTGTGAGTTTTGTTCATCCAATTCGGTGTTAGGTACGGCCAGTTCATTCGCGACACAAGTGGTACCGAGACCAGCTCCAACCTGTTCATGTCGTCTGTGCTGCTGCTTCGATCTCTCTTGATCCCGTCGCACCTGGCTGGGGGGAGGGGGGGGGGGGGGGGAGGGGAGGGGGGTGCAGAGTAGAAGATTGTATATAATGGGCAGAATTCTTTTTTTATTCATTTTTTTTCTCTCTGTGTGTGTGTGAGAGAGAGAGAGAGAGCGTGGGTGTGTATGTGCGTGCGCGCGTGTATGTGTGCGTGTAAGCGTGTGTTTGTGAGAGTGAATGCATGTGTGTACGAGTGCTCGAGTATGAGTGTGTGTGTGTGTGTGTGTGTGTGTGTGTGTGTGTGTGTGTGTGCGTGTGTGAGTGTGGGCGCGCGCGCGCGCGCGTGTGTGTGGGTGTGTGTGTGTGGGTGTGTGTGTGCGCGCGCACGTATTTTTGTGTGTTAATTATGCTTCTTTGCTTTGAATGAAAAACGTTCATATTCTGTTCATAATGTTTTCTTAAATGTCAGTACAACCTTGAGTTAATCTGACAATAAATTGGGTTCAGTCAGTCAGTGTGTGTGAGCAGTTATACGCAAAACCAGTTCAACCGATTTCAACGAAACCGGATGGAAACATGAAAGGTGGCAAATGGACGAAACCATTACATTCTGGTGCGGGTCTGGACTGCAGGGTGGAGGGAGGGTCTATTCATACGCTGAAAAAAAAAGAAAGAAAAAAGAAAAGAAGAAAAGAAAGAAAGCAAAACAAAACCCTGCAGCAGTATTTTAGCAAAACTCGGTAGAAGAATGGAACGTTGCTCAGGGACGGACCCGTTAAAATTTTGCACGGATCCGAGGATCCCTGGTTCCGACTGTTCATTACATGACGATTTATTCCCAGCTAGTCCTCATACAACGGTTTGTTCCCTGGCTCTTGTTGGTCTTCATCTAACAGTTTGTTCCGTGCTGTCAGCTGGTCATCATATAACGGTTTGTTCCCTGCTTTCAGCTGTCATCATATAACGGTTTGTTCCCTGCTTTCAGCTGCTCATCATATAACGGTTTGTTCCCTGCTTTCACCTGCTCATCATATAACGGTTTGTTCCCTGCTTTCAGCTGCTCATCATATAACGGTTTGTTCCCTGCTTTCAGCTGCTCATCATATAACGGATTGTTCCCTGCTTTCAGCCGGTCATCATATAACGGATTGTTCCCTGCTTTCAGCCGGTCATCATATAACGGTTTGTTCCCTGCTTTCAGCCGGTCATCATATAACGGTTTGTTCCCTGCTTTCAGCTGGTCATCATATAACGGTTTGTTCCCTGCTTTCAGCTGGACATCATATAACGGTTTGTTCCCTGCTTTCAGCTGCTCATCATATAACGGTTTGTTCCCTGCTTTCAGCTGCTCATCATATAACGGTTTGTTCCCTGCTTTCAGCTGGTCATTATATAACGGTTTGTTCCCTGCTTTCAGCTGGTCATCATATAACGGTTTGTTCCCTGCTTCCAGCCGGTGATCATATAACGGTTTGTTCCCTGCTTTCAGCTGGTCATCATATAACGGTTTGTTCCCTGATATTTGGTCATCATTTAACGGTTTGTTCCCTGCTTTCAGCTGGTCATCATGTAAAGGTTTGTTCCCTGACATTTGGTCATCATTTAACGGTTTGTTCCCTGCTTTCAGCTGGTCATCATTTAACGGTTTGTTCCCTGCTTCCAGCTGGTGATCATATAACGGTTTGTTCCCTGCTTTCAGCTGGTCATCATATATCGGTTTATTCCCTGCTTTCAGCTGGTCATCGTATAACGGTTTGTTCTCTGCTTCCAGCTGGTCAACCGACAGAGTGAGAAATGTCTGGACAACTACGGCTACCTGTTCCAGGCTCCAGCCGATCTCTTTCTATTCTCCTGTCATAACCATTACCACACCCAGGTAAGCGTTTTTGAGGCCCTGTCATTACGTCAACTTTGCACACATCAACCTGTTGATAATGTCATTAGTTTTCTGCCGTACCCAGGTAAACTTTCCTTATTCCTATTATTACATATACCATACCCAGGTTAATCTTGTCCTGTCCCTGATATCACCATTACTATACCCAGAAAGTAGCCTACCTTTGAGCTTGACAGGCATGTGATCAATTCGTTGCTGGAAAAGAGAATGTATAATGGACAGCAAGGCAAGTCCGAATGTTGAAATGTTCATTTTATTTGAAAATTCCACAAACGATCAATTTAAACGCTGTGTAGTCAATTCTCAACACGATTGTGTTTAAAGGCAAAGACCCGGTAAACAATCGCCGGCATTGCAAGACAAAAATATTCAGTTTAAACAACCTTTAGTTCCCTGAAGTATGACAAATGCTATTTGTTAATGAGGTAAACCATTTTACAGTATTGAATACGTGATATCTACAAGAAAAAAAATTCTTTCTTGTGGCGCAAGTTTCATATGTAAGCTTATTAATAAAGGATAATCCAAGATCCGCCAGTTGATCGGGTTCTGCCCAACTGATCCGACCCAAAATAGAATGGTTTCATCTCTGAAGTAAATTCTCTCTTTTGACAATAAGTAATCAGCACACTAAAAATGGTTTACATTTTTTTTCTGCTCATTCATCTAAAGCATCAAACAAAGTAAACCACCCAACTGATACTGGTGAATATAGAACCTCTTTGCAGATTTTTTTTTAAAAATATCTGACAATTACCTGCCTTGTTGAAAAAATGTTTTGTTCGTTTGAACCCTCGCGTACAACTTCCACCCGCTTCCTCATCCTCATTCCCCATCCCCTAAACACACATTTGAGTGCGCGCGCGCGCGCGCGCACACACACACACACACACACACACACATACACACACACACCCACACACACACACATGCACGCACTCATGTGCACACACACACATGCACACACACACACACACACACACACACACACACACACACACATGCACACACATACACACGCACACACACACACACGTACGCACGCACGCGCGGGCGCGGGTACACACACGCACAGACGCGCGCGCGCGCGCGCGCACACACACACACACACACACACACACACACACACTTTTGTTGTTATCGTTGTTGTTGTTTTCTCCCTTTTGACAGTCAACATCACCCAGTATGTGAAGACCATAAATGACAGAATCTGGAACTTTATTTCCAGGGGTTTTCTCTCACAAAGAGCGGACTGCTGAGAACGTCCTTGCAGTGCGTGGTGGTCAAGGAGGCCCTGCCCAGAGCCCGACCCCAACTGGAAGACTGCATCATCGGACCGCGAGACAAGTGGATTCATACTAATGTAGGTGGTAATTTTGGATAGTCCCGTTAGGACCCAGTACCAGATATGCCGTCTTTAACTGAACTTCTTCTTCTGCAGTCGATTTTAATTGGCTGAATCAGATCTTCAATCCTGTCGCCACGATGAATCCCACAGTCCTCTTGAGGTCTTTTTGAGGTCTTGACGGTGAGGTGTCACAGTGTGCGGACTAGTCCATACACATTTTACCACATATGCTAAGTTTCGAGACTACATTGCGCAAGATTTTACAGTTGATGGATAATAAATAAATTAAAGACTGAGCTGAGAGGATTTAAGACGGCGGTCTCATGGATAGGATGTCTGACTGCGCATTAGCCCGACGCGCCGATCAGACCTTGGGTAATATCGTCTGCGCCACTATCATTGTATGTGTGTGTGTGTTTGCATGCGTGTGCACGAGTGTGTATGTATGTGTATGTGTGTGCATGGGTGCGTGAGGACAGGCGGGCCCGTGTGTGTGTGTGTGTGTGTGTGTGTGTGTGTGTGTGTGTGTGTGCGTGCGCGCGCGCGCGGGTGTGTGTATGCCAGTGCATGACCCTGTGTGTGTGTGAGTGTGCGCCAGTATATGATCTGTATGTGTGTGTGCGCGCGTGTTAAAGCATGTGTGTGTGTATGTGTGTGTGTGTGTAGGTGCATGAGCACGCGCGCGCGCGCGCGTGTGTGTGTATGTGTGTGTGTGTGTGTGTGTGTGTGTGTGTGTGTGTGTGTGTGTGTGTGCGCGCGCGCGCATGTGTGTGGTGCGGAACAACATCGCAAACATATAACGAACCATAGTTTCTCTCTTTAACCGAGACCCACAATTCACGGTCAAGTTCGCAGCGGTCTTGATTATAACGAGCTAAAGACTGATTCTTAATTACGGATGAAGAATATTGAGGGGGTTTTTTCAAGAGAGGGAACACTGCTGTTGAATTTGAACATTGGTTTCTTAAGGGAAGGGACACAACTGCTGAGTGAGATGGATTGTGGGGCCTATTTAACTTTGAAACTCTTGAAAGGCCATGAAATCCATTTTAGCAATCTCTTTGATTCAAAACTTAATTTGTTCAGATCAAATGCAATGTGAACTTCAATGTTTTCGCCAACCAATCTGAAAGTGATTTCTGTTACTGGAGAGTTTGTCAACTAGTAACAAATTGATTTCCATTGCAGGAGAGTTTTTATGTCATTACTCCTCTTTGCGCGAATCCAGTTTCCACGGGTACGCCGACAATTTCGCACAAGGCAGATGATCACACGACGATTGCTAACCGGACAAATGCTTACCAGGCCAATGTTCATGGAATAATTGTTCATATGTGAACACACGACAAATGGTCGGACGTGATATGATCACAGCAGTAAAAGAAAAAATAGCAAAGTCCTGTCTTACTCTTATCTCAGCCGACTGCAAAGGTTATCTTAAAGGCTGCTGCCCTTCGTTGTTTTATTTGTTTAGAACTGCTACCCTTCTTTGTTTTATTTGTTTAGAACTTCTACCCTTCTTTGTTTTATTTGTTTAGAACTTCTACTCTTCCTTGTTTTATTCGTTTAGAACTTCTACCCTTCGTTGTTTTACTTGTTTAGAACTTCTACCCTTCTTTGTTTTATTTGTTTAGAACTTCTACCCTTCGTTGTTTTATTTGTTTAGAACTTCTACACTTCGTTGTTTTATTTGTTTAGAACTTCTACACTTCGTTGTTTTATTTGTTTAGAACTTCTACACTTCGTTGTTTTATTTGTTTAGAACTTCTACCCTTCTTTGTTTTATTTGTTTAGAACTTCTACCCTTTGTTGTTTTATTTGTTTAGAACTGCTACCCTTCGTTGTTTTATTTGTTTAGAACTTCTACCCTTCGTTGTTTTATTTGTTTACAACTGCTACACTTCGTTGTTTTATTTGTTTAGATTTCCGCCTGCAGTCGCGTCACTTTGCAACTAATTGTTTATACGTCTTGTTGTTATTATTGTCCATTTATTATTTATTTGTACATGTAGTCATTTACTCATTCAATTTTTTGTTTACTTATTTGTTCATGAACGTCTAAAATAAGCTGCACTTCTGGCATATTGTAAATCGCTGTACAACCCCCGCTCCCCCGCAAAAAAAAAACAAAAACAAAAAGCGGTCAAAGTAAAGATAATGTGTTATATTAAAACTGTCACAGCACCCAGACGATGTGTGTGTGTGTGTGTGTGTGTGTGTGTGTGTAAGCAGGGTCAGATAATTCACGTGAAGAGTCATCTGTGCCTTGATGAAGACGACGAAGCACCAATTATGATGAACTGTACTGCCGGCAAATTGTCTCAGCAGTGGTCATTCACACGTCCTGCGTCGTCATGACGACAGGCCAAGCCTCGGCGAGGGAAAACCAACCTTCGTGAGCTCTCTGTCCACGGGTTACACTTTACCGGTTGGCCTTTGTGTGTGTGTGTGTGTGTGTGTGTGTGGTGTGTGTGTGTGTGTGTACGTGCGTGCGTGCGTGCGTGTGCGCGTGTGTACGTAAGTGCGTGTGTGTGTATATATACGCGCGCGAGTGTGTGTGTCAGTGTATGTGTGTGTGTGTGAAGGGGGGGGGGGTAAGGAGAGAGAGAGAGAAAGAGAGAGAGAGAGAGAGAGAGAGAGACAGATTTTGGTATAAGAGAAAGTGCAGTTTCGCTTTTCCATCTTAACGTGTCGTTCTGGTGATAACAGTGCAGTGTTAGAGCCCCTCCTCCCCCCATGCCCTTTTCTTCTTGGAGAGTTATCCCCCGTCTGCTGTAGACATGTCACACTATTGCTGGACGCGGAAATCAGACCCTATGTAACAAACTCCTGCTGACACACGCCGGTCAGGCTATTACCGAGCTCTTTGGCCGTCGTCTGACAAAGAAAATTTCAGGTCACGAAAGCAGTTGATCCTTGAAAAGAATTTACGTCATCAGGTCTGAATGAATCGTGGTGGGGGAGGGGGGGGGGGGGGGGGGGGTAGGGGTGTGTGTGTCATTCTTCAGAACAGCTGGTAGCGCATTTGCCCCGTCGGGAGAGCTAAATGTACCCGAAACAGCATCCAGCATGGCCATGGTTTTGCGATCTCTCCAAATCTTCTGTTTTCCTCCACAGAGATAACGGATTTCTTCGGCCAAGATGCTTCCCGTCGTGCCATGCGGGCTTGCGCGTTAGGTCTTCACAATGTTCATCGGTGCTGTTCATTTGGCCCGCTGAGTTTGGAGACGTTGTCTACATCTCCAAGACAGTTCAACTGGTCGTCGGGCTTCGTTTAAAACATCGTGAATCTGAAATCCCAGATGCGCAACTTTAAATGGGTGCTTATCCCCATGAATTTGAATGTGCTTTCATTTTTGTTTGTTTGTGTGTTTTTTTTTAGGTTGTGCGGGTGATGGATAAATAATTACATGTTTTCGATTATTTTGTTGTGCTGGCCATCCGCATAGATGGGTGTCAGTATACGCTTTTGTTACGTCCCCCCAGTCTGCTTAGGCCCACAGAGAAAAGTGTCATCGTAAACTCTGTGTATTGCTATGCTGCTGCCCCTGACGACAAAAATGTACTGAGGTGTGTGTCGAAATACGCTCTGATAACTATAGTCCCAATCAGTTTGAAATGCATGTTAACGTACCGTCTAATTATTGTTGTTTCAATCAGCAAAGTTCGTCAAAAGTGAATGTCAGTATACATTCTGTTCATTGTCGCCCCTGTCAACTAATATATATATATATATATATGTATGTATGTATCAACAGACAGGTTGGATACCGATCAACAGATTCATCTTTCCCTTTAATAAAAAAAGTGTGTCTCTGTGTGTGTGGGGTTAACTTTCTTATAAAAGATCTACCAGTCAAAAGAGTAACAGATTGAGGGTAGCAGTATTGTTATAAACTTATTTATTACAAAGCGAATTAGATACTCCCGCCACAAAAAGATGTGAAGTGGAGGAGGCGTGAGCGGGATAGATGGAAGCTAGGGGAGATAGGGGAAGGGGCAGGATCCCAAGAACAAGACCCTCTTCCCTCTCTATTACTGATCTGCGTCTGAACCTTGGACCAACACATACTCAGCAATGCGCTATGTACAAATTTCATCTTTTAATTCAAACATTATTCTCTCTCTTCTCTCTCTCTCTATATATATACGCACACACACACACACGTACACACACTCACATATATATGTGTGTATACATACATTATATAAATATATATGTATGTATGCATATACACGTTATATATAATTATTTAAATCAATTTAGAAACAACAGGTCTCATGGCCACGTTTTTAACAGTGTCTGTCAACAGTCCAGTGAATTTTTGTTTTGAACGTTAAGTTGATATCCGCATCCCCTTTTTAATCCTCCCTTCTCCGTCCTCCCACCACCCTCATTCCTCTATATCCCCCAGAATTCATGAGTAAGAAATCCACTGTTGTTCTGGCATACAGCCAGAGTATTGATTTTGAACTGACACGATTTCATCAACTGTTTATAGAACTGAGTGATCTTCTCTTGTTTCTTGAATGTAGTAAATGCGTTCTCTCTTTTTTCTTTTTTTTTTAGTCAAGCCGGCGTGCGTAGTTTTAGCCATGTGTATGCAGGTTGTCTTGGGATCTTTATCACATGGGGCGTGAATTGCACATATCACTTCGCATATTTTTCTCCATATCACTTCGCATATTTTTCTCCATATCGCTTCGCATAATTTTGTCCATATCGCTTTGCTTTTTTTTTTTTTTTCTGTCCATTTACTTTTGTCACGACTTTTGCCAGAACACAGGATGTTCTGGTCCGGAATTACCGAGTTTTATGTCACGAATTTTATTGACTATATTAGCGACTTTTATGCGCTATATTAAACATGTCTGTTGCAGTTCCGTTTGTGTGTGTGTGTGTGTGTGTGTGTGTGTGTGTGTGTGCGCGTGTGTGTGTGTGTGTGTGTGTGTGTGTGTGCGTGCTGGCATGCGTATTTGTGTGCTTCATGTGTGTGAGTAGACTACCCTGAAGAAGTTTTTTAAACTCAAGGAAAAGAATGTTTGCTAATATACTATGTTTTTTGCACACACACACACACACACACACACACGCGCGCGCGCGCGCGTGCGCATAAACACAGTGCACACTCGAGATCCTAACACGATCGTCCGTACCATTTAATACTTCAAACACACACACACACACACACACTACATGATCGAAATTCTTACACATGACATCATTCTGGTTTCATACTAACATTCCACAAGTGTAAAACGATGCAAGGGGAACTGGCGTCATGCGAGTGATTACCTAAAATAATGAAGATTTACAATGAACAGGGGCCTACAAAGCTAGGCACAATGTTGCCCAAAGTGAACAGTAGGCTAACTGGACCGGAAAGAGCTTTGCTGCAAACCACACCACCTGCCCACAACCATCTGATGTAGGGAAAATTGCTGCAGTAGTCATTTTCAGTGCCCCCCTCAACGCTAGTGGACTCGGGTCAGAGAGCACTCAGGCAAAAATCTGCTTGAGGCTACTTCCGTGCATTTATCATAGTCCCGTGTCAGGTGGTTGAGATGCGGTGACGGACAGCTTGGACAGTCAGGGGTCTCTACTACAGCTGTTTTCCGTCAAGAGCAACAACGTAGAGGGGTTGAAACCAGTCAGTCCAGGACTTCCTTGGTTTGCCTCTGAGACGTGTAACCCTCCACTAACTCGGTGAGATATTTTTTGGACAGGCAGTCATAGCAAGATACATCCGCCGGAAAAAACATTTGCCGGGGATTTTTCTTTTAGCTTCGCTAAAAAAATAAAAATAAAAATAAAAAAATAAAAATAGTGCATTCATTCAGGAAATACATAAATCTTTTAAAGATAGAGTGAAGGGTCAATGTGCTGTTACAGTAGAAGACCGGTTTGAGCTGAGGTTTGCTGATGAATATGAGGTTGCCTGTGAACGTCTCCTTTTGTTCATTCTTCTGGGGGGGGGGGGGGGGGGAGTGGTGTGTGTGTGTGTGAGGGGGGCTGGGGTAGGTGTATCTTTAGCAGAGTTTTACGGGTACATGCCTGTACGAGGGAAGTGTGTGGCGCTTAAAAACCGCTATGAGGTTCTTGCTTGCCAAGGTACGTAATGACCTGCTGCCCCACATGGTTATTCGTCTTATGTTCATTGTAGCAGGTGTGTGGTGGGGGGGGGGGGGGGGTTGTCTAAAGCATTTATACTGAAACGATGTCAGCAGAGAACATTTCGGTTTATGCTTTGCCGCGACTGCGATGCATGGGTTTGATGTTGCAACCGCCACGAAGCTGTTTGAAGCTATTCCTTGGCACATTTCCAAATGAAATGTATTTAACTTGTGGGCGGATATGCGTATGTGTGCTTTTTCTACTTGTAGTCCTGCGCTTTACACATTTGATATACTTTCCAAAAATATTAAGCAAGCTGGCAATATGTGATGGCAGGTCATTACAAACTTGCTGTCTTCTGCAGGGCTGTGAGATAGTGTAAAGGACGAGTATTGCAGCCTAGTATGTACAAATCGGGTCGTCCGTATCCGCCTGATGTGTCAAAAATAAATAAAATAAATAAATACGGGGCGGGGGTAGGGGTGGGGAGGGGGCATAGCTGGACGCAAAGGGATACTTGACTTGTCCAGCCTCCTTTCTGAAACATGTGATCTCAATACTCTGGTGGTCGATCTCAGTCTATCAAGACTCAGATCTACAGTCTCATTAAACTAGGTTGCACTAGGCCCTAATCGACCAGTCGATCTCAGTCTATCAAGACAAAAGAATAGAAGAAAATGTTCAGATGAAATATTGATCTTGGCACTTTTTACCATAACACCGGGATAGTTGCCCACTTGCGTGACATAATTATATATTCACAGTTTCACTTTCGAACTGAACTAGAAAATGTGCATTTGGCCAAGAGAAAATGGAATGAACTGTGGGAGCCGAGTTTTGAAATGCTGGGTTTTTAGATGCTGTTATGAAAACTACTAAGTTTAGGATTAGGAACGCTGCACGAAGTTTAAAGGATGAAGAAATGGCAATGAAATGCCAATGATCGACTTGACTGTAACTGTCTCTTTGTCGCTCTGAGAGGCGGCGCTAGCGTCTCCCGGTTCATTACTAAGAACACTTTTTAGAGGCTCCACACATTAACAACGATGCCAGTTCACACACACACACACACACACACACACACACACACACACACACACACACGATTCAACATCAAGCACCTGTTAATATTTATTCCACCAAAATGTAAACAAACAATCCACCATATATATATATGTATATAATCTGAGCATGATATCAAGTCATTTGTATATAACAAGAAAACGTTTTACACAGCTGCTGCGTTCATCGTTTTAAACCACATATAAGATGGTCGGATCCTTAACATGATTTTCTGGCATTCAATGCTTTCGAGTGAAAAACGTCAGCGGGTCAGTCACAAAGTGCAGAGGAAGTGAGAAGACAGGCGTAGGAGCAGCAGAAGCAAAGCTAGCATGTTCCTGTCGCTCCTGTTCTCTCTTTCGCATTCACAGAACATGTAAGTTACTAAGCACCGAGCACAATAATCATCATCACTTGAAGTCATCACAGTACCCACCTCGCACATGACGTGAACTTCGCTCACACAATTCATATTTCTCCATCCAGTGAAAAACAAACTGCATTAAAATGATTGTTGCAGCACAGCTTTTCACCGGTTTACATAGTGATCTTTTGGGTAGAATTTATTTTACAGCACCGTTCAACAACATTGGCTACACTGAAGGGGCGAGGGCGGGGGGGGGGGGGGTACTGGCCCCTGAAGACAATGTTTTTTGTCGAAAATTGTCAGTCCACTCACTAGCCTACATACATCCTGTAGTCATACCCTTGACTTAACTTCTCGATGTTCAAAATAAAACAACAACAATAATAACCTCACAACAAAGAAACATAAAATTTAAAAAATCGTGTCAGTTCCTCACGAATAATTGGTGACTTCCTAACGTGGAGTGGGGGGGACGAGGGATTGTAGGGGAAGGGAAGGGAAGAATTAGCTCTACCTCTTCCTCTGACTGTAGCATAGCCGTTGTATATTGGCACTTCTCTTTTGCAAACACTTCTCTCGACACTTGAAACAACCTTTCATCCTTTGAACAGTAAAAACCACCAACACTCAATAAGCATATGGCAAATTTTCGGTTTATTTGTAAAGCCTTTGTCAAGCATGAAAAAAACAAGGGCCCACTAAATAACAGCCCGAAGCACAGCATTTATATTCTGAAACCTTTCGTCCTTTGTAACACTGCATCATTCTTGCTAAACACTGCTCTCGACCCTTGTAACACACCTCTTGTTCTTTATAATACTGGACTCATCCTTGGTGAACACTACTCTCAACTATGTTATACTTGGTTACCGTTCTTTGTATAAAAAAACCCTTGGAAAACCCTGCTCTCAACCCTTGTTAATACACAGTTATCGTCCTTTGTAACACAGGACTCACCCTTGGTAAAACGCCGCTCGCAGCCCTTGTTAACACACAGTTATAGTCTGTAATAGAGGACCTGTTACTGTCCTTTGTCATACACGACTCATTCATGGTAAACACTTCTCTCGACCCTTGTTAATTAATACACAGTTTCCGTCTTTTGCAATACAAGACTCATCCTCCGTAACCACAGCTCGACTCTTGTAACACAGTTCTTGTCTTTTGTAGTACAGGTCTAATCCTTGGTAAATACTGCTCTCGACCCTTCAACACACAGTTACCGTACTTTGTAGAACAGTTCTCACCGTTTGTAAGAACTGCTCTACATCTTTGTAACACACCTCTCGTCCATAAACGCTACCCTCGTCCTTTGTAGCATACCTTCTGTCCTTTGTGAACACTCCTCTCGTCCATCGCTTTCGCCGTTTGTAAGTATAATTCTCATCCTTTGAAACTTATGTTTTGTCATTTGTAAACATACTTTTTGTTCAAAGTTTTATAGCTGTTTGTAAAGATAGCTCTCGTTCTTAGTAAAATTGCTTTTGTCAGTTGTAAACACAGCTCTCATCCTTTGCAACATAGCTTTCGTCGGTTGTATGCATAGCTCTCGTCTACTGATTACACCATAGTTTTCGTCGTGTGTAAATATAGTCCCCGTTCTTTACAACATTGTTCTCATCTTTTGTGGCATAGCTCTCGTCCTTTATAACATAGATTTTGTCGTCTGTGAGCACTGCTTTCGTCCAGTTCAACACAATTTTCGTCGTTTGCAAACGTAACTCTCGCCCTCTGTAACATAGCTTACGTCGTTTGTAAAATCTGCTCTCGTTCTTTGAAACCGATTTCGCCATTTACAAACATAGCTCTAGTCCTTTGTACTAAAGCTTTAGTAATGTATACACATAGCTCTAATCCTTTGTTACATAGCTTTCATTGTTCGTTAACACAGTACAGCTCTCTTCATATGTAAACAGTTTTCATCCTTTCTGAAAATTGCTCTCATATAGTTCTCGTCCCTAGTAACATAGCTCTCGTCATTTGAAAACGAAATTCTCGTTCATTTAACAGCTTTCGTCCTTTGTGAAGATAGTTCTCATCCTTTGTAGCATAGCTCTCGTCGGTTGTTAATATAGCTTTCGCCTCTTAAAGATACAGCTCTCGTCATTTGTAAACATTAATTTCATCCTTCGAATCATTCACCTCAACTTTTGTAGTATCCACTCAACCACTCTTCCTTTGTAACAAAGCTTTCGTCGCCTGTAAACATAGATCTATTTCGTATCGTTCGTAAACCTAGATGATCTTTTGTGCCATAGCTTTAGCCGTTTGTAACCACACACCTCGTAATGTGTTACACACCTTTCGTCGTTTAAAAAACACACCGCTCTCATTCTTTGTAACACAGCTTTTGCATTTGTAAACATGGCTCCCGTCGTTTGTAATACATCTTTCGCCGTTTGTGAAAACACAGCTCTGTCCTTTGAATTACTGCGCTCGTCTTTTGTGACAGATTTCGTCTTCACTATCAAGGGACACGACTGGAACCAGCATTTCGTCTCGACTCTAATCAACGCAGACTGGATCCGGTCAAAGTAGTCTGTAGTCCCGCCCACTTCCATCTCTACAACCACATTTGAATCGATTCATCGTCACAAACAAAAGAGTTTATGAAACCTGACCATGTCAAGATACGTCTAACACTGCATTCTGATGTTGGCCATTCTGTTTAAACGAACATAACTAGGAAATATGATCACACACACACACACACACACACACACACACAAGCGGTACACTCCCCAAAACAGGCTCATGACACTTCAAGTCTCAAAGGGACACCGGGTACTTCATATTTCCTGGGCATATACAGGTCAGTTTATATTGTGTAGAGCCAAACCAGCCACAAGGACCATATCAGGGCTGTCATCGAAATAAACGAAAATTCAGAGTCCTGTCATGGAAACAAAAATCAGCACCATGTTCAACTTCTATACTTAAATACATCATAATTCAGCCTCAACAACAATATCTCGATAATGTCCCTTTCGAGCTCGCTCAGCTACGCTGTCTAAACGAAATCTCAGATGAAATACGTCAGCTCAATATGAGGTCACAGACATACGTCATCTCTCTTCTGTTGGAACTCGCGAGTTCTGCTAACCAACGGTCGTACACAAGCCGAGAAAACACGCTGTTAGCAGTCATAAAGAGGACACACAAAACGAGCATAATAAGTATACATTTTGAAGCATATACCCATGAAAGATAACTCTTCCAGGTTATCCTAATCTCAAGGACAGGTATTGCACATCTCTTACGTGCAAGATCTCTGGAATAAGTCACTTGAATGATGTCATGTTCCAATTGACATGGAATGTTATGGTGGAACGCACAACCAGGCGGATATAACACGTCATACATTTTACCATGCCAAAAGCACGACCAAGGGGAGATATTTTAAGCTACTTAAATTCCTATTCAAAACTATACAAAGTACTCCTGTTTAAAAACACATGCGCCAACATATGTTTTTATTTGGCCTTTATATGGTATGTTAATGTTAATGTATATTCTAATTGAATTCACACTGATCGTTGACTGAAAGAAAACACAAGGGAGAGAAATCAGGTTTGAAGACGAAAGAACAGGTAGTTCTTTATGAGTGGAGTAATTATGGAGTGTAACACTAAGCCCAGTGTGACCTCAAATTGCTGGAGGTCACGTAGAATGGAAGCAAGATGCTTAAAATGATGCACTTCTTCCGATGTCCGTTAGTTTAGAAGAATCAGTACACCCCCTAGCCATTATTTCAGCTCAAGACAAGAAAGCTGTCACCATGTCAGAACTACAACATGATGCGTTTAATGAGACACACGTGTGAAGTTATGTTAAAAACACGAGGAACAGATTAAAACAAAACACAGAATAAACCAAGCAATGGCTTAGTTAAAGAATAAACAAACAGCACTAGCATCCAAATGAAAAAGAAACAGATCTCACCTGCGACAAATAGGTACTTCTATTTCATCCTCTTGGTTGACTACAAGACGGAAGTTACCTGCCACTGGTATTGATCTACTGATACAAAACTTCCATTTTTTAGGCGGCAAGAATTCCCTAGGCACCCATATATTGAGGCACTTATGTCTCCCCTCCTCTTGTCATACAGTTGTTCGGCCACGACACGCAACACAAAGCCATGACAAGCCTTCTGCTAAAAAAAAAATAAAATAAAATAAAAAGGATCCCGGTCAAGTTTTACAGACACTTTACAGTATCATCCACAGGTCGACATCAAAACAAGCGTTTCAACTCCTGTTCACACATCAACCTCTGACAAAAATCCCAAGACGAGAAAAGGCACGATCAAACCATGATTCTGACACCCGCCACAATTTTTACATAATTCTTGTCAGGAAAGTGAAACCAGCTAACAAAATCTTAATAATCACAGTTTACAATGATCAAAAACTCTGGGCAGTCTTAATAAACCCCTCTTTGCCGCAGTCCTGTACGGTAACACACATGAATCACTATATAAAACAACCAAGTCTTTTGCACCAGAACCATGCGGAAAACAAAAGACGGGTGATTTGATCCACAGGAAGAACAAGCAGCTGTCCCGAGTTCCTTACTGTAAGGCCAGCGGAGAGTACATGCCTAATTAGCTCGCGAAATCCCCACCCCAACCACCCCTCCCGAAAAAAATTACCACCTCCCCCCTAAAAGGACCAAGTTATAGAGATCCTGTCATACAAAAAAGAAAAAAAGCAAACCCATTCTCCTCCCTCCTTAACCACTTCTGGTCTCCTAATATTTCGCGTATATATTCACACAAAAAAACACCCTCTCCCCAAAAAGGACCAAGGTAAAAGAGATCCTGTCATACAACCATTTCCCTCCATCCTTAACCACTTCCGGTCTCCTCATAATTCGCGTATACATTCACAAAATCCGTAACAGCTATACTACAATTATATTCTATGAGACGGATAAGACAAGTAAAGACCATGCTGGTTGCGCCGGCCATACTTACTTAGCTGTTCCCAACCAGTTGCAACAGAAAACAGGTACAATCAACCTAACAAAAACCACAATGGGTGGCTGGTTGCCTTATTAGTAATACAGCACCGAGTTTGTATTCAGGCGATTTGATTTGAAGTCCCGATGGCTCTCACATAAAAAAATGGCATTGCAGCTCCTATTCTTTACCATGTTCTCGCTCGGGTGGGATTTGAGTAGTGTTAGACAGGTCCCATTACCCTATTCATCGGGGATGGTTATCCACACCTGCCACATCACTTGGTCACCTTAGGTGGGCGTGGGCGTGAACTCCGATCGTCAACAATAAAAAAGACATCATTGTCACTATATATATATATATATATATATATATGTTATTTCTTCAATCTAAGACATAAGAGCAAGCTTTGTTTATAATTGAATATATATTATATATATATATATTATATATTATATATATATATAAAAGTCGAATTGACAACACTGTCGAATGAACAACTTACATCCATTCTAATAGTGCATATAACGCCCCTAATCAGACCTGATTGACGCAGTCAATAATGTAATAAGAACAGGATAAGTATATCGCCCCATATTTCCATTATTCACCTTTGTCGGAGTCCAGATCACTTGCGCAGATCACCATTTCCGGTGACACAGTCAACGCGTGCTACCGAGAGTATTGTTCGACTGGCTGGGCTGCCTCCTTTGGTTACCCACGTATGCTACCGTGCTGTTCGCTGTTCACCGAGGTCGGCCCACTGCTTGCACATGGCCTTTGTTCAGGCGCGAATTCTCGCGTGTGTGATTGTGTGCTTCAGACTTAACTTTTTGACGCTACCAGCGGCAATGCGTGGTAAACTGGAGGCAGACAGAGAGCCAATCAGATCAACAGGAAGTGGTGAATGCCTTCCAAGAAGGCGAAGACATTTATCCTCCTCTTCTCTATACATAGGAACCAATATGTCTGGTATAGCATGAAGTGTACAAGGGAAAGGGTACTGAGACTCTCTGCAGAAAGGCAAATGGGCGATGAAAACAGGAAAGTAGTCATTCTCTTTCCCTCCTGCTCCTTTCTGCTTACTTTTGACGCAATTTCAGTGTCAGTGTGGTTATACCCCAGTAGCCCTGTCGGAGCTGCCACCTTATACGAGCAAAAAATAATCATGATCTGAAGGTTTATTATTATTGCCCGACCAACCACACAAGGCCTTTTCAGAGCTGTCAAACTCATATGAGAAAAGACGCCACATCTTTAAAAACAAAAAAAAAAAAAGAAGAGAATTCCATCATGAAAAAGGTTTCATTTTGCAAAAAAAGGTGACATCATGAAACAAGTTACACCTTGAAAAAGTAATGAACAACCTAAAGCAATGTATACAATCTATGACATGCCAACTAAAATGTTGATTAGCTCAAGGCGTTTAAGATTATGCTGTCCTGAGAGCTCCAGCTATTCCGTTTAATCCATTGGTTCCAGATTTTAAACAAACAAAAGGAAAAAATAATCTAATAGAAAATATATGAAATGTCACATGGGCAAGAAGACACAGCAGAATGCACAGCTACTGTCCACTTTGGATTGTGTGTACAAATCCCACTGCCTAGTCGCCAGATTATGTTAAAAAAAAAAAAAAAAAGCTTGATGTCTGAATTGTAACCCCTGTCTTGAAAATAATATCCACCGTGAATTGTAACCGTTGTATTGAAAAGAATATCCACAATATATCTATCAACAAAAGACATAACAAAAATGTATAACATTATAAAGAAGCATTGGCAGCCTTAAAGCGAATAAAGCCAGGCTGTGCTGAGGGCGCCTGGCATTACGCTTGAATTGTCAATGCAGTTTGAAAGTAAACAGAATAATCTAAACGATTCCATAAACAAATCTACTAACAAGCCACATCGGTGATGTAGACAATGCAGAATGCCTAGCCAGTGTTCGCTCTGGACGGTGTTTACAGTCGCATAACCAGGTCGCAACATTTCAACAGAAACCTGGCATGTTACACTTTGTAACAAGTGAGCTTATAGTACGTTTTCGCGAAATGAAAACGCGTAGACGTAGTACAAAAACGGGCCAATGGGTCACAAAAGCAGAACTGTGGGCAGCCATGGAAGATGGTGAAGAAAATAAAAAGCAACAGGAGGTGGTGTCCTGTTTATATAGGATCACAGTGGAAGCTACTGAACACCACCGAAGTGACTCGGCAACAATGCAGTGTCTCATCTTGTGAGTTGCCTCATGGTGTCATGACCACCCAAGGCGTGGCTGTGTATGGTGAGTCTAAAGAACGATGTGGGAGAAATGCCACTAAAGAGACTGGGTATCAGATCGCAAAAACAAACAAACAAACAAAAACCCACTCATACTTGCTTTGTGAATTAATAATAAGACATTTGGAAGGGGTATTGCTAATTCGCAGAGCAAACATGAGTGTCCTCCTCAGGAGGGCGCCATCCAGTTCACCCTACAGTAATTGCCATCGATCTAAAGTTATAAACGACTTTCCCACACAACCCGTGACGGGCATGAAGAAAAAACCGGAACAGAGGTAACTATTATAGTAAGGCATACCTGGGACTAACAACCTGAGACAGGGCTGTTTTCGACTCTTCTTTTCACACAGACCTGAGAGAGACAGATACCCGCAGGGTTGGCTTGGAAATTTGAGCAACATTCTTGAAAGCAGATTCATTAAAATGAATGGACTTTGTGCTTCCAGTCTTTTAATTTGAACCCATAAATCACTTAAGTCTAGGTAACAGCCGAACAGAATAGGCAAAAAAAAAAAAGATAAATGGGTCTCGAACTTATGACTCTGACTACAGTACCACGACGGCTGGCGATACGGCAGAACTTTTGTCACTTCACAAAAGGTTTGGACTGTGAACACCCTCCCCGTTGCGACAAAGCTCTGTAATCTCGTAAAGGTACATGTTCACCTGAACCATGTTGTTTCTAAGCTCTAGAAATGCGCGCACATTAAAATGCAAACTAGGTCGAAACTAGGTCTGTACCCGACACTTGAAAGACCAATCTAAAATCATTTATTTATCACGCACATCAAAGTTTAAAAAAAACAACAACGAAAAACATCCATTTCCTTAACAAAAACAAAAATCGCGACTGATGAAACATGTAGGAACGAGATCTCCATGGTGTCTGTGGCGAAATACTTGCACCTAATAATGCCAATCTCACACACATTTATAAGTTTTAGACAACGTGGTTCATCATAAGGCACGTACCATACAGCTTCTGAACTCTTAAAAACTTACCAGTAAGAAAGACGTGATCAGTATCGTAGTCTGCACTACACTACTTCGTCACCCCGATTTCTGAAGACAATTTAAAAGGGGCTTCTTTTCTGTTCAAAATGTAAGGAGTTCATTGTAAGTTTGTGTGTTGCATTCCCTTAGCCAACGGTTTTTAATGTTTTAAAAGTTGAAAAAGAAGTCGGAACAAAGAATGTTTACTTTATTTCAGTACAGTGGTTAGCAAACTCGATGTCACAAACGCCAACACGGACCGGAATAGTAGCAAGAACAATATTAAAATCATCATTTTTTAAGAATGGTACAGGCGTACAGCTCCAAGAGCACGGAGTGATTTCTATAAAAATGGTTTACTGGCCACAACACTGTACGGTAAACAAATGAATTTAGGCAATACATGGCAAAAACTAGAAGTCTCGTCTCATACAGAATGTAAAGAAAATATGCAACGACTCTCATGCGTAGAAGTTTCCCACCTCAGATACAGCTGAACCTCCAGAAAGTGACTTGTAAACAACATCAACAACAACAACAATGACATCAAAACATTGCATATCCGTCCTTTAACACAGTGGATGCGTTACAAAACAATACTACAGAAAAAAGTTAACAATCTATCTAGACACAACACCTCACTGAATCAAGCACAATCATCGGTCAGGCACGTGTATTCTTATTATTCGCCTACGCATCATCAAGTTGAATGTTATCGATGTTAATCTTGGTCAGACTGGTGTCAAACTTCATGTTCTTCATCAGGTTGCTATGCCAAACTCCC
>CM065717.1:29342073-29359573 GCA_033310375.1 Conus canariensis
ATCAGATCGGTCCCAAGCAACCACCCTCTTGTACAAAAAAAGCCCCCCCCCCCCCCTTCTCTCTCTCTATCCCCTGTGTATCACACTCAAAGCCAACCCTTTTTCTCCTTCCTTTTCTCCCAGATGTAGCGAGTCAATATGAACAATTTTACGTCACGTCGCGACTACTCATCATTCTCTCCCCATCTTCCTTACCCTCTCACCCCCCCCCCCCTCACTCCCTAATTTGGCGGCATGACACACTTATGGGTGACTGTTTGATAGTCGCACAGATCCCATGAGAGAGAGAGAGAACGCCAAAGACTGAAGGTACAGTATTTCTACCAAAGGCATCAAACCATTAATTCATGTATATACAGACTTTACATACAGATTATATATACACATAAAGGCATAGTAAAACGTCAAGGACATGCACAGATGAGCACATAAATATGTACACGGACATTTCCTTTCCCTATGATGATCATAAACGTTAAATCCCCTTCTCCATTCTCTTACAGAAAGACATCTGGGAATAGGTGGGTGGGGGAGTCATCTTAGTCACGATCATATTAACTCCCCTCCCCCTCTGTTACAAAGTAACTCCCTGGGAGTCAGAAAACACGTGTACACATTAACTCCCAGGGGAGTTTTTCTAAACTGTGAAAAACTGACCCCCCCCCCCCCCCCCCCCCCCCCCCCCCCTTAGTGGGCAGGGAGTTAAACTTTCACACACCTGGATTAACTCCCGGGAGTTAATCTGGATATAGTACAGACTAAACTCCCAGGGGGGGTCATTCTGTTACAGGGTGGGAGTTAAGTCTGATATATGTACAAAATGACTCCCCCTTAATGTTTTCAAGAATTTGTTGAGACTTGCACAAAAAAGATTTTAGAACATTTTGACGTTTTCTGAGTGGAGTTATTTTGGCACAGGGTTTGAGTCACTCTAGTTTAACTCCCGGGGAGTTAAAATTTACTTATGAACAGTAACTTCCTGGGAGTTAAACCATTCGGGGAGTTAAAACTTTTCGTTACACGGGAATGAGCGAGAGTAATGCCACCGAGGGGCGTGTTGGTGGTGGTGGGAGCGGAGCGGTGGAGGCGTAGGTAAGAGGCGGATGACAAGAAATGACAGCAAGAGAACAGGCCTTACCTGGCACCTGGTAAGCGGACTTGATGCAGCACTGGGTGCCGCGCACAATGCGACGCTGCACGGCTTTCCAGTAAGTTCTCACTTTTCCATCGTTCGGCCATTCAGAACCTCCCTGTCCACACATATCATTCAAGGATTATCATTCTCATGATAAAGAGGTCGTATAGATCTGCCTTCGAGAGGGATTACGATGGTTCCCTCATGCAGCTAGTGGTGAGTTTCATATTTCAAAATATAATTTCTTAATTTCATGTTCCCATTCTCTTGATCTTCAACCCCCCCCCCCCCCCCCCCCTCTCGCCCCCTCCCTCCTCCCTTTATGCCAAGTCATTACTGTGATGACGGAGGGGTTGTTGGCCTGCGCTTGTTTTCCCCCACTATTAGATTGTTCGTCTATGTATTTGTCTGACTTTATTCGGGTTTAAAAGGCTGTGCCAGTCTTGAATAAAAGTTACTCGAGTTAGGTTTTCTTATGGGAGCAAGAGTTAACCTACTTGTTTCTTGTTTACTGTTCCCTGCCTCACTTCATCTTCAATTTCGGGTATTTTTCGCTTTCACATAACCCACTGAAGCCCAACATTGATTACACGATCTTAAACTTGGGTACCTGATCATCTGCGTGCCTATGTACACAAAAGGGACTCACCTATTAGCAAACATACACATATATTGATACCGGGATATGAGGGAAACCCAGCTCTACACTTCGTCCATAGTGCAGTAAGCGAACTCGTTGCACTGCAGCCTGAGAAGCAAGTGTCCTAGCCATTGGTCAGCCACACCCCCACGTACACAATGCATTTCATTCGGCATGTCAAAAACTCCCCGTCCACTGATAGTGTAATGCGGCAAGTAATTCAGCTGGGATTTCAAGAACTGTCCGACAAAGTAACATATTACCTTTTTTTTTTTCGATGCAATCTCTAATCATGTGTTGAGTCATTACCATAAGAGATTGAGTCATTACCATAAGAGTCCATTACTTATCTGGCTGCCGATTGCGATGGGCTACATGAAAGGAAATGGTACTGTACTTGGCCTTGTGGCTCAGGACCCTGTCGGTATTTTGGCTCGTCACCCCTCCCAGAGCGCAGGACGCAAACAACAGTCAGGAAAAAAGTCCGGTCCTGATTCCTTCATTCCAGCTAGTTCCAGAAGTAGCCCACCAGTTCATTTTCGTTTTAAAGATAACAAATTGTCCATACTTATGAACAGAGTAGGCCATGTGCACTTACTTTGTAATAGCAGGAACTATCCACAAGTAACCACTTTGTTTCATTTTAACACAGAAATGCTAAAGGACAAGGATAAAGCTTGTGTTTTGTTTGAAATATTTGAAACTGTTGACAGATACTAACATAATGTGCGTACCTCATTTAAAATTTAAGAGACTGTCTACGGATAATAGTATGTAATCTGAAACATCAGAACTCACTGCTGAAAAATGTTATATGCTTGTTTCATTCACTAGGTCAGAACCTGCACATCAGCAAATGTTAGTATACAGTACACAATTCATTCAATAGTTGCTGTTTCAAGTTCATGCTGTTTGTAGCCAAACCGACTGCAGAGAAAGGAGTTGGGAACGGGAATTGGGGAGGAGAGTGGCATATCAGGATTGGTATTATCGATTCCATTTGTCAATTCACGTTCTCCACGTCTACCGATGAAATGTTCATATTCTCCTGCTCTAACGATAAAATATTCCTATTCTCCACGTCTACCGACAAAATGTTCATATTTTCCACTTTTACCGTTAAAATGTTCATGTCCTCCACGTCAACCAATGAAAGGTTCATTATCTCCACTCCTACCGATGGAATTTTTATATTCTCCATGTCCCCGAAGAAATGTTAATATTCTCCATTTCCATCGATGAAATGTTCATGTTCTCAAGTTTCTACAGATGTAATCCCCACAACTACAGATGACATGTTACGCAGTATGCATTCATTAACTCATTCCAACCCAGCTGTTTTGGGGATCTCAAGCCAGTTGACTTGACACCGTCTTTAAATGTATAGCGATTATATTGCCCCTTGGCGTAAATTGAAAGAACATGAATATATACTGTTCAAAAAAAGTTAAGGACCAACATTTCACTGACTTATAAAAAAGAAAATTGGGAAGTGATCAATCTCCAAGTGTAACATGAATTTACTGAATATGTGAAAAGTGTGTAAAGACAATGACAAGTCCGAGGAATCAACAAACTGGAATCGAGCGCAGTACAAACACCCCCACCCCCAAATTTGAAAGTCACAGGAGGAGTGTTTGTTCAATGTCATGGTTAATAACGTGTGTGTCCCCCGTTATTGGCAAGGCATTCAAGGCAGCGTTGTCGCATGGAGTTCACCAGTGTGCGCAGAAAGGCCTGCGGGACAGCAGCCCACTCCTGCTGGAGTGACTCAAACAGCTGACCCAGGTTAGCAGGAGGAGGACGACGCTGCTGCAGTCTCCGGCCCAGCTCATCCCAAAGATGTTCGATGGGGTTCAGGTCTGGGCTGTTTGCGGGCCACTGCGTTCTGCTGACACCAGCAGCTTGGAGAAACGTGTTTACTGCTCTGGTGCGATGGGGCCGTGCATTGTCGTCTTGAAAGACTGTCTGAGGTCCAAGCTGTTGAAGGGCTGGCAGCACCAGGGGTTGCAAAATCTCTGTTTGGTAGCGAACACCATTCAAGTTCCCTGCCACATTGTAGAGAACCGTTCTGTAGCGTGTGCTTATGCCGCCCCAAATCATAACGGATCCCCTACCACTGCGGTTCCTTTCCGGACAGCTTCTTCTGCAAAACGCTTCCCACGGCGTCTCCAGACCCTGTTCCGTCTATCGGTGGGATCCAGGCAGAACCGCGACTCGTCTGTAAACATCACGTTAGCCCACTGTTCATGTGTACATCTCACGTGCTGCGTGCACCATACTCGGCGTGCTGCTCTGTGGGCATCAGTCAAACGAGGTCTTATGGCTGGTCGTCGAGCAAGGAGATTAACGGCGTGTAGGCGGTTTCGTATGGTCTGATCACTGACAACAGTGTTGGTGGCATCTCTAAGGCGACGTCTGATGTTGTTTGCACTTGCTGTTCTTTCTTGTGTGGCCTGCCTTTCAATGTATCGGTCCTCTCGTGGTGTTGTTATTCTGGGTCGACCAGAGCGTGGTCGTTCTTGCACTCTTCCTGTGTCTTGAAAGCGTTGTCTGAGTCTGATAACAACAGAGTGTGATACCCCAAGTCTCCGTGCCACTTCCCGGGCTGCAACTCCTTCTTGGAGCCATCCTATTGCTCTTCCTCGATCCAGCGCGTTCAGTCTTCGACGTGGAGGCATGCTGTTGCATTGCATTTTTCGCCAGTACAGTGGCTTTTAAAGACATTTGGTTGAGCATACTTTATGACCTACAGCCTGATTTAGCTCGTGCTTCACATGATTTTGATTCAGCACATGCTCCTCGGATCCCAAACACATTAGAAATTCACCCCAATTTGTTCCAAAAATGACAAGTCGCGACACGTGTTTTTCAAGGCGCGTGAGAAATGTGTGCCATAAAATTGCAGTTGCCGCATTCACTATCAATTTGTGCGTGTGGTTCAATTTGTTTGGACCACAAAGGCGGTACAACTGAATTTTTTGTGAATTTTTAAAAGTTTTTGTGCATTCTCAATGTTGGTCCTTAACTTTTTTTGAACAGTATATTTCAAAACCTGTCATGTGTAACAAGTGTTTTCTCTTGTTCCCGAACCCTTGCAGCCTCGCTTGAGTCGGTGCAGATATTCAACAATAAAGCCGAATACTCCCGTCCTGTTGTCGGCATCTGTAGCAAGTCGTGAAACTTGTCATACAACACGTCAACCGCCGGGGGAATGCAGCAAAACGTAAGGCATCGTGAGTATATTGCCAATGACGATTCAGATAATATAGCGATCAAAAAACGGCTTTGTGGAAGATACAAAACTATTCACTTCAAAGATTTGTCATGATTTGCTTAAAAACAAAACAAACAAAACAAAATGAACATCTTCAACTTTGTCAGATCTTGACTGTGTCAATGGCACTAATGTGATAAACTCACAGTATGCGTGCGTGCGCGCCGGCGTGTGTGTGTGTGTGTGTGTGTGTGTGTGTGTGCGTGTGTGTGTGTGTGTGTGTGTGTGTGTGTGTGTGTTTGTTCAGTCGCAACGATTCTTTTAAGTACGAACAAATATATATCCTTTGTCAAAGCTCGGGATCATTTTAAGGAAGTAATTAAAAACCGGAGTCAAGTTAACTTTGCTACAAAAACACTGGCTTTCTGCTTCAAAGTAGGCTAGGCCTAAGTCATGTTGCTTAAACAGGAGTTACGTCAAGAAAAAAGCAGGTTTGAACTGTGAACACATTAAAATCCAAAGTTAAAATCTAACACACACACACACACACACGCGCGCGCGCGCGCGCGCGCGCGCACCACTTCATTGCCCTGTTGTTAAAACGATTTATCTGAAAACTATTTATTCACGCGCGCGCGCACACACCACTTCATTGCCCTGTTGTTAAAACGATTTATCTGAAAACTATTTATTCACGATGGTGTTTCTAAGCATTTAGCCTAAACCACGAATGCTACCCCATTTCAAGTCAGTGCCATTTACTGTCCGAGTATCTGACGTTGTGCATTTTAAAGCAAGTTTTGTAATATTACGTCAACTCAGTCGATTTTATGTACTGTAATGAAGGTTTAGTAAGATAACATCAAATCTGCCAGTGCTGCACATTCTAAAGAAAATAAAGTAGTATGACGTCAGCTAAACTAATGCTGTGCATTCTAAAAAAAAAAATTTTTTAATTTAAAAAGTTAAGTTAGCCTTACATCAGATGAGCTAATGTTGGATATACATAACATCAGATTAACTAATGTTAACAGTTTCAATGACAGTTAAGGAAGATCACGTCAGGTTATGTATAATGCTGCACATTTGATTGAAAGTTAAATAAGAAAACCAACTGAAAATTAAGTCAGGTAATCTCAGATTAACCAGAGCTGTGGATACTAAAGAGAGTTAAGGTTTGCAAGATAGGCTAACATCAGATAACTAATGTGCGTTCTAATGAAAGTGAGAATTCAGGTAAATTGGGCGTGAGAAATAATCAGTTTCAGGATATAAATTCTGTGCTTCGGACTGTCATTTAGCAGGCCCTTGGTTTTTTATGCTTGATAAAGGTTTTACAAATAAACCGAAAATTTGCAATATGCTTATTGGATGTTGTTGGTTTTTACTGTTCAATTCTAATGAAGGTCTGCAACGTTTGTACATTACAATGAGAGACAAGATTCGCAAGATAAGGTTAGATTGACTGAAGTTGTACATTCAAAAGGAAGTTAAAGTTTGGAAGACAACAACAAATTACCTAACACTGTGAATTCTAATAAAAGTTTATGTTTGTAAGATAACGTCAGATTCATTAATATTTCACATTCTGGTTAGATTTACAGTTCGAAAAATAAAGTCGGTTAAACAAATGTCTGTTCCAGAGAAAGCCAACGTTCAGAAGATGACGTCAAATTAACTAATGTGCATTCTGACGAAAGTGAAAAGAAATGACGTCTAGCAACAAACCATGTGCATTCTGAATTAAGGCTTATGGCTAAAATGAAAATTCATAACAGAAAGCCACTAGCGGGGGTTCTGTGTCGAAAAATCATGCACTTAATGCAACAAGCACCAAATTTGGCAGAGATGGCCAGTTTTACGTCCTGAACAAAACCTGATTTAGAGCCACCATGAAAAATTTGTATAAACATGTTTTTTTGGCATTTTTCAAAATGGCCGACACAAAAATTGGAATATATTTTGCATAATTGTTCATTTAATGCTACAAACACCAAATCTGGCTGAGAAGGACAATTTCATGCCCTGAACATAACCAGATACAGGTCTATTTTTTAAAAAAAAAGAGGAAAATTTGTGTATTTGTGCAATTTCCAAAATGGCCTCCAGCAAAAAGGGGAGTTGTATGTTGTACAGTCATTCATTTTCACCCATAACACCAAATAAGTAAAAATAAATTGGGAGTTGTATGCTGTACAGTCATTCATTTTCACCCATAACACCAAATAAGTAAAAATAAATAAATAAATAAATAAAAATCATAATAATAAATAAATGAATAAATAGCTAAATAAATGAAATGAAATAAAATTTAAAAAAAAAGTAAATAAAGAATGTAAAAGACATAAATGAATAAATAAATAAATGAACAATTTTAATGGGTGGTGATGGTGATGATAGTAGTTATGTGTGGGTAGTTGTATGTGGGGGTGTGGGTAATGATAGTAATGATTGGAAGAGAATGGAAATGATCAATGGGTGGTAAGATGTCGTTAGGAGAGGGGAAAAAAAGGGGGGGGGGGGCAGAATATGGAGGGGGAGGGTGGAAGAGGGTAAAGGGGAGGGGGAGAGAGAGAGAAAGAGTTCATATCTCTCCTCCCACACAAACGTATGCGTGGGGTGGGGGGTGGTGATAAATTCATGCAAATAGTGTTGTTGGGGGGGAGGGGGGGTTGGGGAGGGAGGAAGAGAGGGGAGGGTATTATGGGTGAATTATGGTCAAAAGAGACTAATTGTGGGGAGTTTTCACACACATACACACCCATTCTCTCTCTCTCTCTCTCTCTCTCTCTCTCTCTCACACACACACACACAACAATATATATATATATATATATATATACATATATATATATATATATATATATATGTATGTATTTAAAATGATGATGATGATCATTGTCATAAGTGGGATAAACAATGCTATAGGATGTTGATCACTGTCATGAGTGAAATAACATGATAGCATTGGTATGATAATGCCAATTGTGCAGAAAATTGGAAATGTCAGTGACTGATGAATAGAGACTGTTGTCATTGGTGAAATCAACACCCCAACACACACACACACACACACACACACATATGTACAAACACTCCTCTACATCCACATGCACACACACACACACACACACACACACACACACACACACACACACACACACACACACACACACAGAGGGGGTTTTGAATAAATTAAAATATATAAATAATGATAATAAAGATTATTGGGTGATGGCCATTTGATAACAACAGTGCTACAGGATGATAATCATTCTTGTTACTAAAATTAAAAAAAAATGGGAACCTTGATGGGTGATGGACATTTGATAACAACAGTGCTACAGGTGATAATCATTCTTGTTACTGGAATCATAACTGCAATTAAAGGTACTGTGGGATGCTGATCATTGTCACAGGTGAAATGATGTGGTGGCAGTAGTATAATGATGCTGGTTGAGAGGAGGGGGGGGGGGGGGGGGGGGAATCAATGACTGATGGGTGATGATCATCAGAGATCAACAGTACTGTAGGAATTGTCTTCTTCCTTGTTCACTTAGGTAGGAACCCTGGAGGTATTGGCGAAGGCTGCTGTATAGCAAAGGCCCTCCAGTGGTCAATAGGGCTTTCCCTTCATCGGTATGTTGGCAGGTGTGTTGGGCTGTACTGCATGGATGATTTGGAGACTTGCCATTGTGGAATATAGTGGACATCTGATGTTTCAGTCTGGAGTGCCCTGTCCTCAGTCTCACAAAGGTCTGATCTGGGCATCCGGTAGTGTCCATCCCTCTTATTGAAGTAGGGTGCTGCTCAAGCCATCTGCCTTTTTGGTTTTTGGTTCTCCTTGATAATACTTTTGATTTTTTCAAAGGAGACTTCCTGTTCTAGTTGGGGCTGCTGTTCTCCTTCCTTTGCCAAATGGTCAGCTTCCTCATTGCCATATATATTGCAGTATGAAGGTGATCACTGGATGACAGTATTTCCAGTGACTGATGGATGGTGAACATTTGGGATCAGCAGTACTATAGGGTGAGGGTCATTGTCATGTAGGTGGAATAATGTAGCATTAGTGCAATAGTGCCAGTTGGGGGAACAAAGGAAGATATCAATGACTGGTGGGTGATGATCATTGTCATAAGTGAGATACTGTAGGATGATGGTCACTGTGATAAGTGAAATAATGTGGTGGCATTATTATAATACTGCCGGTTCAGGAAGAGGGTGGGGGGGGGGGGGGGATGACTGATGGGTGATGATCATGGATCATTCGAGATCAACAGTACTGTAGGATGATGATCATTGTTATATAAGTTGGATAATATTGTGGCATTGGTGTAATAATGCCGGTTGGGGGAATGAAGTAGGTAAACAATGATTGATGGATGATGATTATTGTCATGGTGTGAGTGTGATTCACAGTAGTGTGGGATGATGGTCATTTACAAAAGTGGAATAGTGTACTAGCCTTAGTATGTTAATGCCAGTTGGGGGAATAGAGGAAATGATCTACGACTGATGGATGATGATCATTATCATAAGTGAGATCTACAGTACTACAGGATGATGATCATTGTCATAAGTGAGATAATGTGGTGGCATTGGTGTGATAATGCCTGTTGGGGGTGGAAAAAGGAAAATGATTGATGATTGATAGATTAGTTTGAATCATTCCAGCTCTTTTCCTTTCCCATGACCTCTCCTCCATCCCTTTCTCTCTATACCCCTTCCCCCAATTTCCCCATCCCACCTTATTCTTATGCATACCCCATGTACATATATAGCATATCTATAACATCACATGTAGAGCGTAATATATATACCCCAAACACCATCTCCACCACCCAGGTATGCATACTCATAGACACATACACATGTGAACAATCTATATGCATTTATATATACATATATAATTTTTTCCCCTCATACACACCCTCAAATGCTCTCTTCCAAGAATAATAATTCATTACCACTCGCCACTTCTTTCTACCACTCTCATCTATTACACACTCTCAAGTGCCCCCTTCCAAACATAAGACTCATCTACCACTCTTTTTCTCTGTCTCTGGTTCTGTTTGTCTTTTCCCTCTATCTGCCTCTCTTTTTCCTCAAGGTGAAATGGGATTGGACACTGAATTTTCCTTTTTCCCATTACACACACACACATACACACGTGTGCGCGCAGGCATGCACACGCACACACACGCGCGCGAGCACGTACGCAGGCACGCATGCATTCACCTCTGAAGACGAAGTTTTCACTGGCAAATTACGAACACGCGATCGGAACCGGCCATTTTGATTTTCCCGCTGCGGGTCTACAACGTTTTGAAACATTAAGGAAACAAAATAAGGCCAGCAAAGTTTTGGATAAACATATGTATTTTCATACACGATATATCATTGTCCAACGTGTTATCATTGGAAAATAATTTTAGCTTACATTCATTTTGCTTGATAATATTCACTGCGGGCACCTCGCGCTTGAAAATCGTCTGCAATTTTGGCTCATTTTTTTTTTTTTTATTTCTCAAAATAAAAAACGATTTTGAAGAGGCTTCAAATCTGAAATCAATTATAACATTGTAAAAAACAATATACCAAAGTATTGTGCTTGTTGCACGAAACGCACAATTCTGGTTAATTCTGCAACATAGAACCCCCACTACACTCTAACTTGTGCTCTATTTTTTCATATTGCATGCCGCTTCATTGGCGACGCTCATTCCTGCTCTCCTTCACAGATACCCCTGGCTTGTTCGGCATCAGACCTGGGTAACCATCAATCCACATGGAGCAGTCAGTATCACGTCATCATGAGGCAACCAAACAGAGTAGACACTGCACTGCCGCTGAGTCATTTCGGTAATATTCGGTGGTGCCTGTTTTAATCCAACACATGCTGGACACCATCTACCAATCCTCTCCACAGAAGACAATATTGTCCCAGGCGCGGAGCCAGCATGAGTGAACATTGCCCTCAGTGCGCCCCCATGTCCGTCCAGTAATAGTCCCCACAAACTTGCCGATACCGGCGACCTCGACACGAACTCACCAAGGGCACAGGCGCTGAAAGGAAGTTGAAACCGAGGTCACCCAACAGTACGAAGGAAGAACCACAGAATTTGGTCTTTTCTTATATTAATCGACGAGAATGAAGATGAAAAAGATGATGATGTAGAATTCCATTCTGGTCAGGGCCTGCATGACTGGGCAGTGCTCTGCGCTTCCTTTTATAATGTTTTCCTGAGTCAACAAGTCCTGAGAGATACAGACTTCCGCAGTGTTGTCAGGAAATCAGAGAAACATTATCAGAGATACATCCATTAAGTGGATGAACCTCGGCTGTGTCGTTCCAGTCTCTCTAGTTGAGCCCATAGTAAACTAACCTCTGGGTATGACTCGGTTGGGGCCGAAAAATCCCCCTGGTGGGAATTGATCCCACGAACTCCCAGCACGCAATCCGCGACGCTAACTACTGTGCAACGGCGGCTGTTAATGCTCAACATTCTAACGGAAGTTAAGGTTCCTAAGTTAATGTCAGATCAAATAATGCATTCTAATGAAATGAACGCTCATGACTTATTATCACATTAACAGCTGTTGTACATTTTGATTACGACTAAGGTTCACGATACAACATCAGACTAATCAATTTGTGCATTCTAATGAAACCAGGTTCGTGTACAACGTTAGCTCATATAGCCCGGTCTGATGAACATTAAAGCTCATAAGACAACGTCAGGTAAACTAATACTGTATACGCTGATGAACATTAAGTTTCTTAGGGTAACGTGAGATTAACCAATGTTGTACTTTCGAATGACAGTTAAGTGATGACGTCAGATTGACTAATGTATTGTATTCTGTTGAAATTTAACGTTCATGAGACAACGCAACATAGACTATTCTACGTTTGTGCATTCGGATAAAGGCTAAAACACAAATAATGTAAGATTGTCATACTATGCATTCAAAGCAAAGGCAAGGTTCCTAACATCACTTAAACTGAGGTAAAATTCTTCTGAAACTTAAAAGGTCCTAAAATAAAGTCATGCTATGTAATAAAACGCATTTTGAAAGAAAGTTAAACTCGTGAGGCAAGTTTTGAGTAACGCTGTGCATTCTACTGAGAAATAAGATTGTAAGATAACGTCAGATTAACTAAGCTGTACAATTCTAATGAAGGCTAATGAAAGTAAAATTCCGATTTCTTTCACGTCGCAAGATCATGCAACCAAACTGTTTTACCTTCCCTACCTGAATAAATGTTAAAGTGCAGTTGATAGACATTGGCCCATCTGGTAGTAACTTACTAAGGTCCTGCTCCCCCAGGGCTGCACAGGCTGTCAAAGACAACTTTTCAATGGGCTCCGCCTTCGTCCGGTTGATTCATTGCATTTTCAACTCAGCCTCCGTGCCTTTTCGCCAAATGTTTCTGGATTGTCTCTTTCTTCACTCCAACCAAGTCCAGATCAAAGTCTGACGAGTAGTGTTGGATGCTCGCTTTCTGATGGTGTGTCCTATCCAGCCCTACTTCTCCACAAGATCTACATTGTACCCAGGTCCTGTCCCGCCCTTTGTATTTGCCACAACTCATTGCTGTCTTTTCCCGGCTATCGGGTGTTTAAAATGCGTCTTAAACATCTGTTGATGAATGTTGCATCGCTGTGGCCCTCGTCTACGTCTCAAAGCCCTACAGCTTGACCAGCTTGACATTGTAATTGAAGACACGCAATCTTGTGGTTGTGCTCATTTCTCTACGACCAAAGACGTTCTTCAGCGTGGGGAGGGTCACTCGTGCTGTAACTAGCTCGGTAGTGAGGTCTCGGTCAGTATCCTGTGTCTATCAGTAACACTAACCTGATGAATAGAGCATCCAGCCTCCTTGACTGGCTTTCTGCCAACTCTACCGGTAATGATGATCATTATTCTGTTATCTTCCAATTGATCCCCGAGCTCTGTCACTGCTGATGCTATTGCCAGGCGGGTAATCTTGTCCCGCATCTGAATGTAGTTGTGCAAGAGGAGCGCCAGTTTTCAGCGAAGTCGAGAACCTCCAGCTGAACCCACAATGTCTTCTCTATTTCATTGCTCCAGCCTGTTGTCGCAGTCCTCATGTTCCAGTTGGTGACCAGGAGGGAGAAGAAAGCTAATAGTAGACATCCTTGACGAACCCTGGTTTTGACACTCAAACTCTGATACATAGCCTTCATGAGCGTGACATTTTTTCTTCTTTTTATCTTTAAGTAAGCATGAATTGTTTTGATTGTGTCGTTTAAATTTCGACATACCTGTAATTTGTTTGAATACAGTGCATTGTATTGAAAAAAAATCTGCCTCTGCAGGTGTGTTTATGTGTCATTGTATTAGCGTAACAATCATCCTGATATTTCAGGTCAATATTCTGTAAATGAGAATCAGAGAAAGTGGGGTGCGGGAAGACAGAAGAGAGAGTGAATGAGAGACAGACAGGGAGAGAAAGAGAGACAGAGACAGACTAAGAGAGACAGACAGACAAAGACACAGAAAAACACAGACAGACAGACAGACAGATTGGGACAGACGGACAGAATGACAGAGAAAGATTTACTCACCGTTTCGACCGACTCATACTTTGCATTGTCTGTGGCGTCTAAAAGCTCTGTATAAACCTTGAGCAGGGATGCCAGGATGTGACGATATTTGTCTGGCATTTCCCCTCCAGTAGGAACACATCCGCATTTGGAGGTCAGGTTCTGCCAATAGTCGGTCATTTGTCCGGGGCTGACGTGGTAGTCCGTTTGAATGAGTTCTTCTAGCGCGCTGATCTCGCTGCTTGGAGTCCCGCGACACCAGCTTGGGATGTTCCAAGGGTTGTTCTCGTCCTCCTCGGCAGTCTCCATCACAGTGCTGACGGAAACGAAGACCTGGTTAACCTGGAACATCTCATCCCAGTTGAGGTACGGTTCGAACACCTCATTGTTCCTCCAGTCCTTTCTGCTTGCTCCAGCAGTATTGCTTTGCTGGGGGTTGTCGTCAGCTGGCTGTTGATCTCCTTGACGCTGCTGTCCTTTGTTAGGTTGTGGCAAAAACTCCGGATTGGTCTGTCCTTCGCTATCACGGAGTGAACCTGCATAATCTTGGTGGTGTGACAGCTGAGACAATTGCTCGGTCTGACCTCCTTGAGCGGAGTGTAAAAGTGCTGGCAGAATTTCAGACTGAGACCAAGTGTCGCCTGGTTGCCCCTGACTTTCCTCTGCACGGAGAAGGGACGCCCAAGACTGCATCGCCATCTGCTTAATTCCATGCGCCTGAACGATTCCAGGGTTCGAGTGGTGACTTTGAAGACTCTCTTGACCAGATCTCTGATGACCGGTCAAAGCCTGCAATGTTACATCCGGATAGTTGTCCCTTGAGTTTCTCCAGCCGTTGATACCTTTTTCCCGGGACCTGGAAGTTTCATTCTGAGAACGATTCGAATCTACCATGCCCATAGGTACAGTCTTGGCCGTACTGAACTCCTGTCTGTACTGGCTACGCATCCAAAAGCTGTCGTTTAAAGCCAAATCCTCATCTTGCCTAGGGATCTTCACAGCTCTTGCGCCTTCAGCGTTGTGGTCAAAATGTTCAGGCCTCATGGTATCTGCTTCAGATCTTCTCTGGAGTCCCGCCTCTACACTTGAACTGTTAGCAGTCTGATTACTGTTGTTAAGGTTGACCCCAAGAACGCCCTCCTGGTATTGACAAAAGGTAACAAACTCTCTCTTAGTCGGCTGTGTAAGTGTACTCGCCTTCTGTAGACTATTGCCCTGGAACGACCAATCGTTGTCCTGTAAGTCAGCAAACGCGCGAACTTTCCGACAGTAAGATGGACAGTCAGGTCGATGACAAGTACCTGAGCAGGGAGCCGTAGATGATACCAATGCAGGAGCTTGCACAAAAGTGCCAGGACTGGAAAATGCGAGACCAGCAGAAGAAAGAGAGTCGGTAGCTGTTGCAGTGGTGTGGGCGACTGGTGTTGAGGCTAAAGAAGTGGCTCTAGGTCCTGATGAAAACAACTGCTGCTCAGGACGGACGGGTTGCCGTCGTGGCTGATGAGGCTCTGATACCAGAGACATCTCCGTGTTGCGCATCTGTGAACGATTTGGATCGACCTGCTGTTGAGTGGAGGCGATATCAGCGAAGCTAGCTGCAGCCGACGGTGCAGGAGGGTCTTTAGGTTCAGAGAAGGGCTGATTCATCATCGGCCCTGACTGCGCCCCCACTGAAGATGAGGATGTCCAGAAATCATGACCTGTACCTGACGGGGGCAAAGTAACAATACCCGAAAGTGAAGGATCAGCAGTAAAGGGCTGAACGGGTAGTTCAGGGGTCGTGGTGGACATCGTTGGAGTTGAAGTGGACAAGGAGAACAAGGAAGCGCTGTTCGTTGTATCATTCACCAGAGAATCTATTTTTCTCCGTGATGAGGCGATAGGACCTGGTTCACCAGTCTGATCCTCCGACAACAATGGCGCTCTCAGGGATCCCAGGGTTGACTGACCTGCACGTTTCGGATCACTGATAGAAACAGAGGAAGGAAAGGACGGGGCTGACATGTCACTGTCCTTCAATAATTCAACTGAACGGGACGTCCAGGTTTGCTGCTGTTCTGACGAAGCTGATACCATGTCAGGATTTGTGCTGGACTGAAACAGCTTGAAGTCCTCCTGCGGTTGCTTGGAGGGCGTCTCTGATGGAACCGGGAATGATGCTGTTTGCGCAGTGCCCGAGTAACTTGTAGCGTCATCTGGCATGTCTGCTGACGTAAAACCGACAGAATTTTCTGGGGCTTCAGATGCAGAGTGATGAAAAATCTTGCGTGGTCGTCCCATCTTGATGGCTGCAGATAAAAGACAAAACCCTGAGGAATCCATGGATTCACACACACACACACACACACACACACACACACACACACACACACACACACACACACACACGCGCGTGCGCGCGCGCGCGCGTGCTTCTGTGTGTGTATGTGTGCATGCGCGCGCGTGCGCGCGTGCGTGTATGTGTGTGTGTGTGTACTTAGTTCAGTTCAGTTCAGTGGTTTATTTAATGTCTTTTCATCGCCAGATGATATTAGACTTTTATTTAATTAAAAAAAAAAAGAAAGAAAGAAAGAAAACAGCTCCACACTTAACTGATCATCCACGTTACTACTTTCAAACACACATCTGATATATGCATATTTACATAAGTGAAATACCCTAGTGGAACACAATATTGTTGATCTTTATAAAAAGTTTGCAACCTGTGACCGGGAAATACCCATGGCAATTTTAGCAAAATATGAAACATATAAGACAGTATTGACATTATCAAAGTTAGTCATCTCAAAACCTTTCTCCTAATAGAACGAGGTCAACACTGAGCACTCAAACAAAAGATGGTGTACAGAAATGTTTTCTCTGCAGATACAAGTAATACCATGAGAATGTTTAGTGTTCCAAGTATTCAGCCTTAATTTATGAATTAATCTAACAATGGGCCTTGGGAACGATGGTAAAGTAGCCTTTTTTTTTAACTTAAACTCTGCTTATGCATATATTTTTCCATAATTTGGATTAATTCACAAGAGGATAAATCTAAGGGATTGTTTAATACATTTTCAGCGTTTCTATTTGCTTCTTCTTTAGCAAGACTGTCTGCTATTTCATTCCACTTTATATCACAGTGAGATGGGACCCAACAAAATTTAATTCTTATGCCTAGAGTTATGAAACAATGCAGTAGATGTTTTATTTCAAAAAGCAAATCTTTTCTAGCTTTGCAGTCCCAACGCTCTAGTGACTGTAAAACAGATTTGGAATCAACACAAAGTAAAATGTTATAGAAAGCAATTGGTGTATTGTATATGTAAGTCAAAGCCTTCAGTATTGCATATTCTGAGGTATAGATTGAAAACCCCTTTCCTAAATAATATGATTTCCTGACATTTAAAGTTGGTATTAAAAAACCAGAACCACAGTCAGAGGATTCCATTACCGACCCATCTGTAAACACTTTTAAAATGATTTGAATAGCTGTTTTCTAAATATTCACGAACTTCATTTGTTAAAATATTTACATTATCACCTTTCTTTACCAAAGTGCATTTGTAATCAAAAGAAGCATTTAGGTGCTCCCAAGGAGGCATTGGAGGTACCGCAGGAAATTCTGGAAAAGCAGTAATATCAATATTACAATGTGACATAAGTCAGATGTGTAGTTTCTAATTTGTTGAAAATATGATACGTGTTAGACCTCTTAGGAAAAGCTCTACTGGAATCTATCAGTATTTCTTCAGTAAATGAATTTTCAACAGAAAGACTTCTGACAATATATTTGGATACATCCAACATTTGCTTCTCATTTATTGGTAGTATATTTGTTTCTTTATAACATCTGTAAGTGTTTGTATGAAGTGGGACTCCCAGAGCTCATTTCATGGCCTTACTATCCATGCTTTGTAATCTCTTTAAAAGAGAATTAGGTGCAGAGAAAT
>CM065717.1:29364573-29376373 GCA_033310375.1 Conus canariensis
ATCGGGTACATCTTGCCCTCTTTTATTCATTCTTTTCACAAAAGTTTTTTTCCATTATTTCAATCTTGTTTCCTTTTTCAGACGAATCAAAAGCACGAGTTGCATGTTCTTGATAAAAGCACTGTTGGATGTTAGTGAGAGCATCCAGAACTGTGTTATGTTTGAAAGAATATGAAGTTTCCAAACTAGTAGTCTTCCTAACGGTGTGGCTGACCTTTAGATCCAAATATTGAATAAAACCTTTAACGCTAATAATTCTAGTTGCAAAGCGAGAGGACTGCAGGCGGAAATCTAAACAAATCTTAAATAAATGTTAGCGAACCGCCCAGAGAACGTGGACAAACGAGTCACAAGACGAAACACAACGCGTTTCGACCTCTTAGGTCTTCATCAGGTGAGACATTAACGAATAAAACAATGAAAATTCACTTAGCTTTGATCGCTTCAGATCACTTCGCAGGGTGATTCATGGATTTATGGTATAATTCATTTATACCATAAATCCATGAATTTTTGCACACACATCCCTCCACACATCCCTCCACACCTATACATATATTTGTTTATAAGTGAATATTTCTTGCAGTCATTGCAACACCAAGCTGCTCTGTAAGTTGCTGGAATGGTGCTCGGTTACTTATCCTTTGAATTTATCATATATATATATATATATATATATATATATATATAAGTGGAAAAAGTGAGAAGAAGAAAAAAACAGACCTAAAACCGCTTGGTTGACTCCTTTTCTTTTTCTTTAAAATTTTTTTTTTTTTATATAGTCCAATATTTCGGTCCCAAAAGGGACCTTCTTCTGGGACAGGAGAGCTTAACTAGTCTCAGCACGTGTTTTCATATTCAAACAAACCGCAGGACACAAACACTAAAACCAACTGGTACTATAACAGGTAAAACGGCAGCAAGAAAACGGACCTACCAGCAGTGAGAGAGTGGTGCTCTGGATTCAAGGATTAATTATACACACACACACACACACACACACACACACATATAATATATATATATATATATATATATAATATATATATATATATATATATATATTATATATATATATATATAGCTTGCTGAAGGCTCATTTTGAGAAGCATTTATTATTCCCCATTCACCCACTCAAGCACATACTGTTAGTTAGGCAGAATTATCTACCACTGCAGATATGAATGCTTATCTCCCCATATTTCTTTGATCTAATACATAAGAGCAAGCTTTGTTTATAATTATATATATATATATATATACTGAAGAATTGTTAGCCTGCACTTGTTTTCCCCCACTACTTAATTGTTCAGCATTATATATATATATATATATATATATATATATATATATATATATATATATATATAAACAGTCAAAGTAGATAACAAATCCAAACAAACAAAATTAAAGTTTCACAAATTTTCGGCTTTAACTACCTTCTGCAGTGGGTACAGACTGTCATATATATATATACATACATATACATATATATATATATATATATATATATATATATATATATATATATATATGAAGAACTGACAGCCATCGGTGGAGTGCTGGTCCAAATGTAGAATCTTTCCGACTTTCATCATAAAACCCCAGTCTAGAGAATCGAAGATTTTTTGAAAGTCTGTAGAAATGTACAGACAAGGCTGATTACTCTACTTCAGATATTGAATAAAGTCATCCACAAATCTTAAGATTATCTTAGCAATTTCTGCACGCCACCCGCTCACACACATATAAATATAATTATGCATCGGCAGAGTGCTGGTTTAAATGCAAAATCTTTCAGGACTTTCATCATTAAACTTCAATCTAGAGAATCGAAGGCCGTTTCAAAGCCTATAGAAATTTTCAGACAAGGCTGATTATTTTACTTTAGATATTGAATAAAGTCATGCATAAATCTTAGGTTATCTGCAATGTAACTGCTTCTCAAAAAAAGTCTTCAGTTATGATTGTAGGAATTACCTGTTTGAGCCTATCTGCAATATTTGGGAATCAAATCTTGTATATAACGTGTAATAATGAAACTTTGGTTTACTGTCTTTTTGTAATCAGTTTACTGTACTCTCTTTATGGGATGAGAATAGTTCTTGTACAAAACCTTTGTTCAATAACCGAATAATGAAATCGCCTTGCGATTTTCATCTGAACCTACACTTTCATTGTTTCTTTTTGTTTCAGCCGTATACTCTTTAAAGATTCTTTTGAAATAGTTGATTTATATTCATAAATCAGTGATCTCACATTTATCTGCCGTTCTTCTTCTGTATAAATGTATTGCTGATTTTTATTTGGCTGTTTGTTCCCTTTCCGTCATCGGTTTACCAACTTTCTACTGTGTTTACTTATATATAGTCTTTATTTTTCTACATTACAATAAGTTTGAATAATTTTCTCCTTCAGCTACTCTATCATGCTCCGGTTGTTGAAGAACGTTTCAACTATTTTTTCTACTTCGAATCGGACAAGTTCGTCATCTACACCTATGAGTATTTTGTGTGTCATTATTATATTTATTTATGATTCCTTCTAACTCTTTACAGTTTGCCTTCAGTGGGTTTTCATTCTCTTAAAATTTCCGATTCTTTGTTACAGAGTATACCCCCTCTATAAAAATAATATTTTCATAAATATTGCATCTTAGAATAGTTGGTCAATTATCGTAAATTGAATTTGACTTTTTGCAGTACGACATGTTTCCTTTTAATTATCTAATGCAGCAAAATATCCTTAAATAACTTGCTTTCTTGTAATGTTTCCCCCAATTAAATAGAACATTTCAACAAAGAGTGATAAAACTTCCAGGAATTGTTCCTGCTGATATCCTTCCCTGAAGATAATTTCGAGAGTATAAAGTGATCTCTCTTATATACCCATGCTTTAAGTCTATTTCTGCCTTCTGGACCAATGTTTTGGAGCTAAAAAAAAGAAGAACCAAGACGGCTCTGCTGGAGGGGATTCTTTCTGCAGCGTGTAAATCTTCTGCTATTTTCAATTTAGCTCACTCTCTACGTCAGACATTTCTAAACGTACCATTATATCTTCCACCTGTTCTCTTCCATTTTGATGTGGTACCTGTGTCTAACTGTAATAACCCAAATTTGGATCTAAAACTTCATTCCAGTCCTCCTACGTTATTCCTGTTTCCTTTATAGTCCATGCTTCATAAAATTTCTGGATAGCTGTAATTGACACGAATATAAAATTTCGTAACTGTTATTATCTACTCTCCTTACGTTGAACTAAGAGTTATCACTGAACATTATTGGACGCAAAAATGCACAGGTCATCGATGCATTTGACCTGTGGGACTGGCTGAATGTCGTATATTTAAAATTACACTGAATGAGTCATTATCGTGGTAGCAGACATTAATGAGTCATCCTGCATCTATAAGAAGACGCATACTGATTGGTCAGTATAAAGAATCTATTCCGACTGGCTAGACCAATGAGATTGACTCCCCCGAGTATTGAAACTGAGCACGAACAGTCACGATTTCACCGGTAAAAGTCGATGTGTTTGAGAACTGGACACACACACACACACACACACACACACACAACACACACACGTGCGCATACATCCATCCACACACTAGGCATACTTTCAATAGCACACAGATTTTTTTTTGTTTTTGTATTACGCTCTGTCTGTAAGTCTGACAGAGTTGACATCTTGTACTCTAGGTAGGATTTTCTTTCATCTTCCCTCTTACCTGGTTAAGTGCAATTTAAGTTAATTTAAAACCCTCTTGGATTCGTAACGGGAGCAGACGGGAGAGCTAGGACAGCGTGCTGGATTTCATAACGGTAGCAGATGTGAGTCGCCGGCCGCAGGTGTACGGTTAATTCTGATCTGGAAACCCTTTGATTCGACCCACCCAGCGCCTTCCCTCCCCACTGCTTACCCGTGCATCATCTCCACCTCATGCGATTCCCCCTAAAATATGTGTTACCATTTCAGTTTTGATTAAGAAGGTCGCCACTGGGTGTGAAACGTACCTATATACCGTGCACTGCATCTGCGACCCTACAAGACAATGTGACAAAGGGGACAGTACAGAGTTGGAAAGAGATGCTCAATAACCAGATTGAGCATTATTGTACGACTGATTATGAACCCGGTGCACTTTAAGTTTACACATACACGTATCCTTCCAACCCGACTCGAGGGCAAAACGAGATAGAGAACCGGGAGGGGGAGGGGCGGGGGGAGGGGGGGGGGACAGAACTCTGCAAACGATAGTTTTTAACTTACCTTACATCCTTCACATGTCATGACGCCGAAGTGCACGCCATTGGCTAAATCTGCACACACGTGACAGAGGGTCTGCCCTTCTTCCGCCAAAACCACTTCCGGTTTTTCTGAAATGATGTCATAATACAGTCCTCAACATTAATCAACAATTCGGACATCGCTAGCAATGTTGTCAACGCATGCTCTCTGTCCTACACCTGCCAAAAAAAAAAAAAGAAATGAATGTGTTTGTGTGTTTGCCTGCGTGTGTGCATTCGCGCACGCGTGCGCTGGTGTGTGATTGCATGCCTGTATGTGTGTATATACATACGTGTATATGCATGTGTGTGTGTGTGTGTGGGGGGGGGGGGGGGCGCACATGCGCTTGTGTATTTGCATGTGATACCTTCGCGTGTATGTCTGCGGTGTGTGTGTGTGTGTGTGTGTGTGTGTGCGTGTGTGTGTGGTGTGTGTGTGTGTGTGTGTGTGTGTGTGTATGCGTGCGTGCGTGTGTGTTTGTGTGTGTGTGCGAGCGCATGTGAATGCGCGTGTTTGCTTATATGCGCGAGCGCGCGCGCGCGCGCGCGCGCGCGCGCGCGTGTGTGTGTGTGTGTGTGTGTGTGTGTGTGTGTGTGTGTGCATTTACGTTTGTATGTGTGCGCGCGTTGTTTTACGTGTTCACTCCAGTACCTGCAAAGATACCTTTTTCCCCCCTCTTCTGTCACCAACTCCCACCCCACCCCAACCCCCCACCTCTCCGTCCCCTTGCCTTCAGCCCATTCACCTTAATGCTTTTTATTCATTCTTCCTTCGTGCTTCCAAGCTGACGAAAGAAAAACAGGGAAAAGCACTCCCGATATCATCTCACCTTTCCGGGTCATTCCGACAGCCAGACAACGTTGAAAGCGACAGAACTGACAGCGATTACGTAACTGCTTAGTGACGTCACAGTTGCCATGGCACTGCTTGACAATTGTGGGATCTCCGTCTTTTGTGCAGCGAATGAAGAAGCTCTGAAGACAACCAAGGAGGTGGTAAGATGGGGCGGGAAGGGAGGGGGTGGGCATACAAGGCTGAACAAATTTATCCCTGGCCCAACCCACTTCCCCCTCTGCCCATGTGATGTTGCAACATATGAGATACGTACTATGGCTGATGTAATTTGTCATATCCAGCGTGAAATTTTGCTGCTGTGTTTACTCCACATTTCTGAAACGTTAAGAGAGTACAGCAGGGGTGGATCTCTCTTTCTGTGTGTGTGTGTGTGGTGTGTGTGTGTGTGTGTGTGTGTGTGTGTGTGTGTGTGTTTACTTCACGTTTCTGAAACGTTAAGAGAGTACAGCAGGTAGATCTCTCTCTCTCTCTCTCTCTCTCTCTCTCTCTCTCTCTCTCTCTCTCTCTCTCTCTCTCAATGTCCATCGTATTTCCAGTTCAAAACTGCCAACTGCCTTCGAACAAAACCAACAGCAAAGCTACAGCTGGTTAAAGCAAGATTCCCCACCCCTTCCTCACACCATGTTCAGTCGAAGTTTTTCAGTTGTCTTGTAAGTCGACAGTCTCTCATAGAACGTGCAATTTCCCCAAACTATGTGTGTGTCCTTTTTAGACAAATGTGAATCATCAAAGTTTTTTTTTTTATCCCCTAAGAGTATTTGAGAGAGAGAGAGAGAGGAGAGAGAGAGAGAGAGAGAGAGAGAGAGAGAGAGAGAGGAGATCTCAACGTTCTTAGACATTCCGAGAGTCTACAATCTGTTGATGGAGACGCCCTTTCCAACTCGAGAAAACTACGTGTCATGTTTCCCTGTGAACTCGGCAGTCTGATGCCCGGGGATCAATCAGTCGGTTGTAATCCTGCCTCCCCCATGAAACTGAAAGTTCCATGACGGGACAAACAGGTGTTAATTCCTGTGATAACAAGAATGACTAAAAGTAGCCATGGGACGGAAATCAAACCCTGAGCATAGCTGGCAACCTGCTAGAGTCAAAATTCGGGAACCAGGGGATATAGAGGGATGGGTGGGCTGAAGAACGGGTAGTTTGACTTTCAGCTAAAACGTTTTCCGATACCCTTATGTTTCAGATGAGAAATGAAGGATTTAAAAAGAAAATGCATTTTCCACATATGTAACTGTCAATATCCACATATCATCTGGGATTTATTCTGCAAAACTTTTAAAAATCTTTCAACCCCACATTTTAAACAAATTTCTCGACTTTCCCCCATCAAATTCAGGATTTCTGTAATCTTGTCTAAATTAGGGAAATATCAGAAAAATTGGGGAGCTTTGACACCTATACCAGACTAGTCCTCCCCCCCCCCCCCCCCCCCCCACTCCGCCTGTATGCCTAGTCCTTTCGCTGCTTATTTGTACTCCATCATCATCCCCTGTCACCCTGCCACTCCTTGTAAAGAAGGGGTTTCCTTCTTTCCCAATCCCTTCTTCCCAGCCCACTCCCTTAGCCGGCCTCACGCTGCTAATAATCAATGATCAGTATGCTTAAAGCGTGAAACTGATGTGCCGTGCCGCGCCGCTTTATATTGTGATCAATCATTGGATTTTGATGGTTCTGCGAGATACGCACTAAGGCTTATGTCACATAAAATTTTCCGGGTACAATGCTCATTAAAACGAGATCTATACAATTCGGAGCGTTGAGAAATTCAGTGTTTCTTCTTTTTCTTTCCTTCCGAGGCATGTCACACGATAAAAATACCAACAGCAAAACACCACACTTTTTAGCTGTGCCATTAATGCTGCACGGTGCTACCCACTGCTTGACTAGTTCACAAAATTAATCAGCAAGATCCGCCTGGTTGGCATTTGGTACTTGCTCGCTCTCTCTGAATACTGCGCCCCATTGGTTAAGTGAAAACGGAACAAATCGATCCAATATATTTCTAACTATTTTTACAAGAGCTTGAAGTTGTCCAATTCACTTCTCGACTGCTGTTTGTCACGTGAGGCAGAGCCACGCGTTTATTAGCAACGCCATTCATTTAGGCTTTTGATGCAAAATGCTAGAACTACATTTGACAAGACTAGAGCAAGTCGTAAAAGGAGGTCACGTTTCAAAACTTACTTAGAATATAAAAATAGGCTATAATAGACGGGAAACACAGGCAACACCATGGTACATGCTTATTTCGGCACGAAATATTGTTTCACAACTCTAGAAAAACCTGTAAAACTTGTCGTGCCACTTTAGGTCTGAGACCAAACTCAGACACAAAATATTTTTTTGGGAAATACCCCTTAACAAGAGGGCCACACAATTTAGAGCAGAGAGTATATCTTGGAGCTTACCCAGACCGGAAACGCATTAAACACCGTACTGCACGCTTATTTCTGCACGAAATGCTATTTCGTGATCCCCATGTGCTATGGCACTATCTGGGCCCCGGTGCTGGATTGGAAGAAATCAGAATGACAGCTACTCTCTGACGACCTTGACCATATAACTCACTTTGTACTTGCTTCTGGTCATTATCCTTGTGCACGTGGCAAACAATGATCAGAAAAACGAACATAACATTCAAACTTCTCCATGATTTCCGTGCTCAGCAGAAGAAAACTGATGAGCCGGATTAAAATATTCGGTCATTTTTTGAGCGTTTGCAAGTATGCTCTCGACTGACATTTTCAATGTAAAAATGCTGCTTATTTTCTTCGTTTTGTTCGAACGAAAAGTGCACATCATACATAAAATCATGTGCTAGTATCTTTAAACTTGGAAATCAGTTCAACATCGATTTAGTGGCTTATTCGACTTTTAATGCTGGTTAGGCCATTAAGTGCCACAACACCCGTGTGACACTGCCCTGAGTGTGTACGCAGTCCTTTCTGACGCACATGTTCAATGTGTTCAATGTGGATAGCTGTGCTTGTTATTCGTTTCCTTTCATTTATAATTTATGAGGTTGGCGAGGTGAGGAGGGAGTGGGGCAGAGAAGATTTAAGCTAATGATATGTACTGTTGTACTAAGGTATAAACTGCGACTGCTTGTTTCGATATCGGGCTAATGTAAGGAGCTGCTAAGACATGTTTATCGCCGATCACGCTCGCCCTCTCTCCTCTCTACCACCTAGTACCTCTCCCTCTCCTTCCCTCCCCCTGGAAACACACACACACACAGCTGACACATCACATACATATACAAGCTTTCTCTCTCACACACATACATATACACATGCGCGCGCACACACACACTTAAATGCATGCATACACAAACACGTAAATACACATATGAATGATTACACACACACGCACACACATACACAAATGGACGCATACACGAACACACAAACACAAACAAACAAATTTAGGAAACGTACAAAAAGGAAGCAAGAGGTGGATGAATATGGCAACATTTTTGGGGCGCGCGCGCGCACACACACAACCTTCAATGCACACACACAAATATATATTATATATATATATATATATATAATATATATATATTATATATAATATATTATATATATAAAAGTGTAGCTGTTAAGCCTAAAACAGTTTTTAAAATGCTCAACCCCTTGGTGAGCAACATTTGTTTAAAATTAAAGAATTAAAATGAAGTCTAAAATCATCTACAGCACTGTTTCGAGCTGGGCTCTCGTCAGGATGAATACTTGGGTCACCCACCGCCGGTGTTTTATAGCGTGTGGGGCCCAGTTATTGTTGTTTTCACGTGCAGGTAGATTGCACGTGTTTTTTTTTAAATTTCAGGTTATTGCTTGGGGTGTGTTCACCAACAACGATTTCCACTTGTGCCTGCAGTTGTTTACTATTTCTGTTTTAGTGTCTAGGGTTGCTAAGTGTGGTTTGCATAGTATTAACCATTTTTCTGTTAGACATAAATTGCATCTTTTTGAAATGTTGTTGTATGGTGATGCTCTTTTTATGATTTTCCTGGATATATTATAGTTTGTTTTTGCATCTTTTGAGTTTCCAAATGTATTTGCTCAGTTCTGTTTGGTTTTTGTATTTTACTTTATTGAATGACTGTTTGTGGTTTGCATATCTGGTTTTGAAATGGTTTTCAGTAATCCCTATATATGTTTCTTTTTCATTCTCTGATGTCACAGTGGCTTGATATACAATATTGTTGCAGAGGCATTTGTTGTTTAAGGGGCACTGTTCTTTTTTAGTGCAGTTGCAAGATTTCCTTTCTTCACCCTTCTTTGCTGAATTGGTTTTTGTTTTGTTGGATGCATCAATTAGGTTTTTGAGGTTGGGCATACATGAATATGATAAGTTTGACGGTGTTTTTGTTGAATATTTTGGACAATTTGTGCTCTTTTGCGAACGATGTTGTTAAGATTTTGAAAAATTCTTTCCCTATGCTTGTTTTGAGTTTTCCGTCACATGGAGGGTTGTACCATATGATTTTCCTTTTCTTCTTACTTTTGTTCATGTTGTTGTCTGGGTTGTATTGTAATCTGTAGTTGTAGCCACTTCTTTGCAGTGCTTCTTGATATTCTACTGCTGCGTTATTGAATACTCTTTCGTTGCATGACAGGTTGGATAGTCTCTTGTTTATGCCATTGGGTATGGTCTTTAATACAGATGGTGGATGGTTGCTTTTGGTGTTTACATAAATGGGTGTGTCATTGGGTTTCTTATATGGTTTATATATGTGGTTGTTGAGGTCAAGTGTTATGTCTAAGTAGTTCACTACCTTTTTGTTTGCTTCAATAGTTATTTTTAAGTTATGATTTTGGAAGATTTTGCATAGTTCTTTTTTCTTGTTTTCAATGGTTCTTGGGTTGTTGGCTAGTGCAGCAAGGCCGTCGTCTCTGTATAATCCAACTTGCTTTCCAAGTTGTTTCTTGATGTTGGATAGCATGAACAGTCCGACCAGTTCGCATGTTTCTGCACCATCATATGATCCCATGGTTAGGTCAAATGTTGAGTTTCTGTTCGTTTTCTTGATCCAGGTTTCATTTTTGCTGTGTAATAACGTTTTCTTGGTATGGAGGATGATTTCCATATATATATATATATATATATATATATATATATATATATATATATATATATATATATACTAGCAGGGGCACCCGGCGTTGCCCGGGATATGAACATTCTTTGCAGTACTCACGTGACGGCAAACATGTATTAATTGTTTTGATTTACAATCAATCCCCCCCCCCCCCCCCCCCCCACATCTTCCCACCGTTTCCCCCCACACAAATACACATTCTCTCTGTCTCTGTCTCTGTCTCTCATACATTCTATTGTTTTCACACACGCATGCCCCAAACCCACTGGATCAAGATGGATTCTGACCAAATTTTACCGTTACTGGACATAAGCATACCGAATTTTATCAATAACGGTGTAAATTTAGAAAATGACGGTTTTTAACGGTCAATGTTAAGTTTTGGTTCGGCGTGCTCGTAGGAAAAGGCTGCTTTTAGCCATGCAATGTTCTTTGCAGCATTAGCATTGACTCGTGATCTCCTGTTTGCTTGCTACCTTGCGTGCGTCTCATGTGGTTCTTCCCGGGCACGCTGAGATGCAGTCCGGACACGGTCTGCTTCCCGTCTCTGGTTCCTTTCCTCTAGATCTTCCCTAGCACGCCGAGATGCGTCTCTCGCCCGATTTTCCGCCTGCCTCTGGCCCCTTTCCTCTGGATCTTCCCTAGCACGCCCAGATGCTTCTCTCGCTCGATTTTCCGCCTGCACTCACTGTTCCCATTTCCATTCTTCTGATTGCCCTTAATTTTGTAGGAACAGACTTTGTGCAGAAGTAGTTTATTTAGGTTTTGCTTGAGTTAATCAACGGGTCTGTGTCTAATGTAAAATAGTGTATCAGGCTTTGCACGGTACAATCATTTTTCTGGCCCCTCTCATTCTTCCCTTTTCCTCCCCCTACCCTGTTCCATCCATGTTGCAAAATTGCTTACCGTTACTGGACATATGCGTACCGAATTTTATCAATAACGGTGTATATTTAGAAAATAATGGTTTTTAACGGTCAATGTTAAGTTTTGGTTCATAACATTTGCATAACATTGTTCAGCACATAAAACTGTACGTGCATACGGAATGTTATCAACAACGTTGTAAATTTCGAAATTTAGAAAATAACGGTTTTTAACGGTCAATGTTAAGTTTCGGATCTTAAAAATTGTATATCATTGTTTAGCGTTTAAAACTGCACATGTATATCGAATTTCTTCAAGAATACTCTAAATTTATAAAATAACATTTAGAAAGAGAGGGTGTTAGTTACCGCCAATGACATTGACAAACAAAGCACATGACAAGACACGATGCATTTCAACCTCTTGGGTCTTCTTCAGGCGAAAAAATAAATCACATTTAACATTTAAGACAGTACAAACAAAGAACGAAAATGACTCATCTGTTGTTGTCCATGTGGTGGGGAGAATAGCCGCTAGGCGGAAATGACAAGGGGGATTATGGGAGAGGAAAAGGAGGGGGGGGGTTTCGTGGGGGGAGGGGGGGTTGTGTGATACGATAGGGTTGTGTGTCTAGTTTAGTGGGGTGGTGTGATATCTTTGTGACGGTTGTGGTAATGG
>CM065717.1:29376473-29386473 GCA_033310375.1 Conus canariensis
AAATCAAGCGGACTGCTTTGCGCTCTCCTGATTTTATCTGCCAATAGGTTGACAATAGTTAAATACATTTGTCATGATTTGCTTTTGTTGTTTATCTGTTGTTTTTTTCAGGAGTCTTTCTTAAAGTGACCTTTTCCCTGTGCAGATCTGACAGCCCTGAAAAGACTGCATGGGTATGATTACAACTATAAATCCGCCATTTACAACGCTGACAACAGTTTTTGGACCCTGAACAGAACATATGTTGGAGATGCAAGCGTTGTAAAAAGGCGAAAACCTACCTCTCTTGCAACATGAAGTTGAGAGTACACACACACACACACACACACACACACACACGCACACACACACACACACACACACACACACAACCGCGCGCGCGCGCGCGCGGCACACAGACACAGACACACACGCCAAAAGTGGGTGTATTATGGGGGGTCTCAAAAATGTTAGCTTCAGTACGTCGGTAAACCAGCATGGTGACAATTTACACCACGAAATCGAAGACAAATGAAAACGATGGCGACTGCGAGCGGATTGGCAATCGTGAGTCGACAGACTCCGCCTTGCAAACGACGTAATACGGGAGTCATCACATTGTAGACTAAATGAAAATGGACTGTTGTAAAGTTGAAGGCAGAAGACGATGCAAAATTGAATGGGAAACTACTCAGGAGATTTATGCCACTGACCAAGGATTTTGCCAAACCCAGCTGCCAGATTTTGGGTGCCTAATTTTTTCGTCTTTCTACAATGTTGAGTTTGGGAAGATCGGATGGCCCTGGAATAGATCGATAAGAACTGAAACTGTGACTATGCTCAGTTTTAAACTGTACACTGATTGTGTCCGATCTGATTTAAGGACGTTGCAGTTTCTGTGTAACCAATCAGATGAATTTACTATCTTTCGTGCACAGGAACAAAAATAATTGCTAAGGAAACGTTGAAACGATTTCCTTTGTCACCTTTCACCATTTACGGTAACATTATATTGTCTGTATTGAAGATCAAATGAATCTTAAACGGAAAGGAACTGATGTAGAAACCAGACTGTTTCAACTTCGTCTATTTTTGTTTAAATTTGTTTCTTTTATTAATTGTTTCTTTTATTAATCAATAGTAATAGCATGTCAGGGTCCATGATTCGTCCAGTTCGGAAACTTCTATAGGAGTCTGCCTCACACCTGTTTTTGCAATACGATAGTTACATTAAGGCACAGAAGCTAATGGGAAAGAAACAGTAATTCACCTCGTTTCCCCACTCTTCGCCTTTGCCAAACCCCCTTTCGCTCGCTCAAACCACTTCCGGGAGAGAAAAATTGTTCAGTCAGCTGAGCTGCCCTCTCATGCCAGCTTCTTGCCCGCTGATCAGCGAGATCGGCTCTCTGTCTGTACACAGGCTGTGCCCGCAAGTCGTGTACGTGCTTCAAATTCGATAATATAGTGCTCTTGCCTGTGAAGTGTAATGAACATACCACCAACTCGTGAGGAAGAAGAACCAGACACAGATCAAACAAACCGGAAGATGTGAATGTATTCAATATGCGCAATGAACCACCAACAACTGAAAGACAAAGTTACTACTCTTGACCCCTTTACTTCTTTGGGTAAGGCTTGGGACGCAAAACTTGTTAACTTCTGTATCAAGTTAAGCTACAAAACCGTACGCATTCTTCATAATATATAAACCAAGCGAGGAGCGCTCGTGCGTGCGTGCGTGCGTGCGTGCGTGTGTGTGTGTGTGTGTGTGTATATAAAGAGTGAGGAGGGACAGACGTGTGTGTGTGTGTGTGTGTGTGTGTGTGTGTGTGTGTGTGTGTGTGTGTGTGTGTGTGAGGGGGGAGGGGATTCGAGGGGAAGGAGGGGGTGAGCTTGTGCGTGCGTGTTCTTCTGGACAAAAGAGTATAGAGTAACCAGTTTGAGCTGAGGGATCGTTTCACTGTGCGAAAAAGAGAGATCCAACAGATGATAATTACTGGTCTATACCTATCACGTTTCAGACACTAAAAAATGGTTTCTCCCATACAATGTAAGGAAAAGGCTACCACACAATGAAAGCACGAAGGCATAACCCCCTCCCCCCACACCACACACACGCGCGCGCACGCACACACACACACACGAACGGGGGTACGCACGCACAGTTAGAGAGAGAGAGAGAGAGAGAGAGAGAGAGAGAGAGAGAGAGAGAGAGAGAGAGAGAGCAAAAATGTTACATTATTTGTCGAACAAGATCAGCATACACACACACACACACACACACACACACACACACACACATACACACACACAAAACCACACACACATACACCCACACACACATGCGCACACACACACACACACACACACACACACACACACACACACACACACACACACGCACACACACATACATATACAGCACCGTGCACGCTAAAGATAATTATTATTGCATTGTTCAAAGTACTGTCTCTGTCTGTCTGTCTGTCTGTCTGTCTGTGTCTGTCTGTCTGTCTGTCTGTCTCTCTCTCTCTCTCTCTCTCTCTCTCTCTCTCTCTCTCTCTCTCTCTCTCCAACCCAAGTTATTTATAAGCCAAATGACTATGAAGTGCAAGCGAGTTAAAAAAACAACAACAACAAAAACGAAAACAGGTAGAAATTAATATGCCTAAACTAAAATTCACCTCTCACGCGGTGCGCGCGCTTAGCAGCACACGCAAACACACATACACACGCATGCGCGTGCGCACACAAACAGAGACACAGAGAGAGAGAGAGAGAGAGAGAGAGAGAGAGAGAGAGAGAGAGAGAGCCCAAACGCAGTCCTTCAACCGAAAAGCGAAATCACGTTATTTCCCATACATCTAGCCTCCCTCGCAAAAATGTAATGAACATTATCAAACGTCTGTGTGCGTGTTACAAATAACAAAACAACTAGTCTTCCTCCACTGAAACCCAAGGAGTTCAAAACGCAATCAAAACAAGCTTAGCAAAGACAGCAGTTCACTGCACTCTTACAGGATGTTGTAGTAAAGAAAGAGAAGGAGAGAGTAAAGAAGAAAGAGGAGTGGAGAGAGGGTAGATTGGAACTTTGAAAGAGAAAGTGAGGAGCTGAAGAGCCATTGGCAAGAAGCAGAGAGGAGAGAGAGAGAGAGAGAGAGAGAGAGAGGAGAAGAGAGAGAGAGGAGAGGAGAGAGGAGAGAGAGAGAGAGAATCTCAAACAAGAAATTATAATGAAAGAAAGGTCATATCAAAAATAAAATAATGCAATTAAGAATATAACTAAGACTATAAGCAACATTTATCCCAGTTAAAATAACAATGTCTTACATATCAACCCAGGTAACAGCAAAATTAGTAATAACATGGCACTCAAGAAAAAAAAATCAAGCAATATTCCAGTAAGATATACAAGGAAAGCTAATTAATGGAAGAGCCACAAACAGGGAAGAAGGGCGGGGGATAAAGAGGAGGATGATACTGAGAAGGTGAAGGAGGGAAAAGACAGAAAAGGAGACGAGAATAAGCAGACAAATGACTATTACCCTTCGTTAAAAACAGATTAGTAACGGAGGGTACAGCTCTTCGCGATAACTCTTTGAACATGAGAACAGTTTTACTACATTCTAATTTAATTTTTAATGGTAAAATGGTCAAAATATTATAGTGAGAAACTAACAGAACTGATGACTCTAGAAAAACCAATTTTATGGCTCGTCTGTGTAGACTTTTTAAAGGTTTCATGACATTTTCGCTTGCTGAATCCCAGTTGAAGCATAATTGATGTAGTTGAAGCAAAAATGATGTAAGATTCTATGTAAGAATGGAAGAAAAAATTTTCAACCATGCAAATTCAAGAGCTTTTTCACTTAAGAGAGTTTTTGTTTTGTTTTGTTTAAGAAATAATGATACATATCCTTGTACAGTGATCCGACCGTGATAAACTGCTATCAATTACAACTCCAAGAACTTTATGACTGTTCGTATCTTCAATACTTTTGTCATTTATGTAAAGAGGAAATGGTTAGTATGAAGATTGTGATGTTTTGTCGGGTTGTTCTCAGCAGATATTTCGTTTTTCTGCGGATATAAACACATACGGTTTAATTCAGAGCAGTCAACTAAATGGTTAATTTTCTCCTGAAGAAATGTTGAGACCTTTACGGCATTGGTGCAATTGGCGTGTAAAGTCGTGTTATCTACAAATAATAAGCATATTGCAGTAAGTCGTGTCATATGCAAATAACTTGCATACTCAGAGAGAGAGAGAGAAGAGAGAGAGAAAGAGAGAGAGAGGGAGAGGAAAGGAGAGGAGAGAGAGGAGAGAGAGAGAGAGAGAGAGAGAGAGAGAGAGAGAGAGAGAGAGAGAAGAAGACAGACAGACAGACAGACAGACAGACAGACAGACAGACAGACAGAGACAGAGACTGACAGAGAGAAAGACAGACAGACAGAGAAAGAGAGACAGTGACAGAGAGAGATGGACAGAGACAGAAAGAGACAGAGAGAGACAGAGGATAGAGAGAGACAGAGAGAGATCACGAACATGCAAATCTCGCCCGAACGAGACCTGACACTTTTAATCAGCGTTCAGCTATCTTTTACCTTGCATGGTAGGCAGACAGTGGCTCCAAAGAAGTTCCCATCGGCCTTGTCCTTGCACACGCTGCATGCACCTTCAGTGGACGTCGTCCGAAACGTCCCCTCCTCCGCTTTGGCAGCGCCCTCGCTTTCCCCTCGGGATAATATCGGAACGGAGGCTTCTTCACAAGAACCTTGACCAGTTCTAGGCAAAAAACTGGGGTCCATTGCCACCGCTTCTAATGGTTGAGCATTTAAGGACGTTCCCGGGCCTGACAGCAAACGGCTCTCAGTCATGACCGCCGTAACGGCCGAGGCAGGGTCTCTGACGCAGCTTGACGTTCCATGCCCGATGCGTGTCGAGTCTTCTTCATAAGAAGACTGGGAAAGGTTGAGTAATGTTTCTGACGTATCGTCGATCTGTGAGGACTTGTTAAAGGGAACCATGATGAGGTAGTTCTCGTGTCTTGTTCTGCGGGGGCGTCCTAGTCTCCTCTGTGGAAATGTTAATATGTCATAATCATTCTGACTGAATATGAGATTGTTTTAGAAAAAAGAAATTGTATACAAAATTTGGCAGCAGATCTTCAGAGAAGAACCACTCCACCCTCAGACAAATGCTCTGGTCCTGAACGCCTTACACTAGACGGGGACCAGGCCACATCCAGGTCATGACTCCCAGATGCCCTTCTGCTGCCAGATTTTTTTCCTGGCACCGCCAGGATTTGAACCCGCAACTTTTTGGATGGTGGGTGTCTAAAGGCATGCTTTTTTGTAGTTTGTATACGGATGTCTTACCCATATCATTATCGGACACTTATTCCAAGCTAGGAAGTTAAAGCCTTATGACATTCACTGATGATCCTACTCGACCAGATCCAACTGGACCTCTCTATAGCAGCCTCTGCCGCCGCCTTTGAGATTTTGATCTTCTTCCTTACAGAAATCCCAAGCTGTTTCACGAGATCATAGCCTGATGAGTCTACAAATCCCCTTCCTGTAATCTCCATAGCGAGGACTTTGGCCGGGAAGCCAGATTCTCTCACGCGGCTTACTAGACTGGCATAGTTCTCAGTCTTGTAGATGTGCTCTTGCTTCGCTCTGCTTTCGTATGGTACAGTGAGCTCAACCAGAGTCATCTGTTTTGATGAACCTAAGTGGATTCGCATGCTACCCTTTTCGATGATCTCTGGGCGGTTTTCCCATTCTGGAAGGTCTGCGTGCAATCCCAGTCATCCACTCCATTTAGTAAACCCTGCTTCCATGCTCTTGATATCACAACTGATCCATGCCATGATTTCTAGCCTCCTGGCGTGTATAACATCGTTGCTAGAGTTTCTGGTGGCGTAATGCTTCCTCTGGCAGTGTTAACCACATGTACCATCTTCTTAAGCATTGGTTGTGCCTCCATGTGTATATTCTTCCCTAATTAGCTCTGCTTTGTATGAACTCAGAATACGTTCCATTGTGGGTTTGTTATGACAGAGTAGACAAATAAGGTCATCTGATTTACCCCATTTCATCAGATTTCAACTCAAGGGCGCGAGGTTATTTACAGATCTGAGGGTGATGCTGATTCTAAGAGGCGCCATGTGCCGTATGTCATTCCAGCTAAGACATCTTTGGAGTGTGTCGTCCCACGTAGTCACGGGCCCTGTTGGCCTTGCTGGACTGCCATCTGTATTCTCTTGTTATCCGCTTCATTCTTCAGCTCTCCCATTACCACGTTCCTATTTGCTTTCCCCTTTACTTTTCACCAACACTTCATTTCTACTGTCCCCAGCCCTTGTCTGTTGGTTTGTGTGTGTGTCCTGTTATTCTCCCTGATTTTGAGGTTTTCCTTTGCCACGTCCACTGCCTCCCGAACTTTCCAGTTTCTACCAATCTTTAGCTTGGGCTGGATTTGATCTTATAGCATTACCTCTGGAGTTCTAAAGCATGGTTTACCAACTTTTAACACCCAGAGGATGGGTTTGTGAGGGAGACTCGGCTTTGCTTGGCGGCAGTAGAGTGCAACATCAGTGAGACCAGACGGGACATCAAGTCATTTCCTTGTGTATTTCTTGATTTTGGCCTCCACTGATTTACTATGCTAGCGCTGATTTTGTTACCAGAGGCCAGAGGAAATATGGTATCAACATGAACAGCAGATGCCAGATCTTGTATTTGCTAGGGAATTCACACTGGTCAATAATCTGCAGGCTTTTTCTGCTATCTCCTTGGTTTCCTTTCCCACTTTATGTCTTCCAAGGAGTCATCATTACACCTTCCAAGGGTCTTGACTGATCTTTCTGTTGCTATTGGAATAGCTACAGCGAACTGTTACGAGTACTTTTTCTTACAGCAGGGAGAAGCTTCTTAATAGCTTTAGTTTGAAATTCATTCTGTATCCCTGTCTGTCTCTTTACATGTTTAAGGCAGATTCTGACCAATACACTCTAATAAACTGGCTCAACAGTTACCACCTGAAGTTCACACAAGCCAACTCAGGAAAACAGCAGCTGAGGCAGCATTTCATTTTTTGCAGTGTAACTATGTTCAAGTTTTCTTTTTAATATTTGGAAGTAGTAGTAGTAGTAGTAGTAACAGCAGTAACAGTGATGGCAACAATAATCATTTTAATTATTGTAACCTTATACATAAATACTGTCATTGTTAGCAATGTTAATATTCGGGGATTTCTGTCACAAGTTGGCATCAAATCGGATGCGTGCATTGGTCTGCTAGTGGGTACAAATGATCTTCAACACCCAATTTAGTCAAGATTTAAACTTTTTGAGCGTGAACCCTCTACAAATTAGAGCAGTCGGGTTTAGCTGATCAGTCAGCCCCGAGGCTACCACGGACAACTGCGTACATCTCGGTGGGTCAGACCAGGCTATTCCTGTGTTGCAGTGCTTTTTAATTCTGGCAGACGGTGAAATTAGCCTGCTCGCACTCGCAACGTCACGTTTGCCTCCAGGGCTTCAAACAGGAGCCACTGGAGTTTGCCTTGTGAACAGAACCAAATGTCATGCCTGTCTAGAGTCAGCTTTTGTCCCGGCCTGACAGCCTTAGTCCAACCCATTGTAGACTGACTAGCACAGACATGGGCTATTTCGTATGATTGTATTGATTGTCATCACCATAATGAAATGCATGTAAGTTATGCATAATGTTGACAGTTCCGTAAGACCGTTCCTCGCCGAACAAAATTTCAAATCACGGACCTAGTTCGTTTAGGATGTTATCTTGACGTTCTTATCTCTGTTCTTCATTCCTCAACCTTTTGGCTCACGATCAAAGACTGGTGAGGTTCGCAATTCTCGCCCATCCAATGTAAGCAGAGATTTAAGAAATAAATCGTTCAACGTGTTCTTAGAACTGTTTCTGTTTCTGTAAATGGAAATAACTACGAGAAAGCAATCCTTTAATGCAAAGAAATATGTGACAACTCTCCTGTGATGTTAGCTGCAGTTAACTGACTAATTTCCATTCTTAATTAGTCAGTAAACATTTTCATTTGAGACAGCCTTGATATCCATGTTCACAATGTTTTGAAAAAGAATGAGTGAAATTCGGACGAAGCAAATACAAAACTTGATTTCAAAGCCTATTCAGAACAGTTCCAAGTTCAGCTGGACTAACAATATATTTCAGTTCAGCACCAGGCAGCAGTATTTCGCAGATTCCTTCCCTCGAGAAAAGATCATTTAAACTTCAATTAAGAATCAGTTCTTAGTACTCTGGGAACTAGATCACGGATCACAAAATTCAGTGAACTGGAAAACTGTGGTTCATTACTAGTTCGCGATTTAGATTCGCAAACCGATGATTCACTCAATTAGGAACGGCCTAAACGTTTACATTAGGCAAGCAATTTGCCTGATGTGTCCTGTTGTACTAAAGCTTTTAAGTTAAGTCTAAAGAGCCCCTGCACATGTAGCAATATTTGAGGCTTGACATCCTGAGCCTGTATCATTCAACATCAGTCAAACCTGTCCACAGCATTGACAAGTGTTGACAGATCAGACTTGTGAGCCATTCAGCTTAACTTTCCCTATTCACGTTGCTTGCAATTGTCCAATCAGAATAATTTCCCATGATCAAGAGTAGATAATCAACATAGACTATGGATCATTTCCCTTTCAAAATGGCGACTGTTTTTCTTACGCTGATTCAATTGTAGATTCGATCACATGAGTACTCCGAGTAAGTAACATGCAGAACAATAACAACGATAAATTTTGCATACATGACCACAGGTGATGCGCGTCGGACTGCACAAATCAACAGAGGAACAACGGTAAAATTGGTTTTGTCAAGCGTGCACATGTGCAATAGACTCTGAAGGCGAGTGATAGCGGATCATGTAAGTCATGCATGGTCAAAAATCAATGTCTACGGCACATGAATCCACGTCAGTTTTAAAGCATCGTTATCTTATGGCTTACATCTGACTGCTGCCAAAGTTTTCCTCAAAAACCCGGCAATGATTTCGAATCACTGGCACTCGTGCCACTGTGCACAGAGTGCGTGCACATAAAGCAAAGTGAAACTGAAAATGACGGGCTCACAATGTGTCTTTCAATTTGAATGGCCACGTCAGCGGGCGACGGCATCGGTAATATTGGCAAGACACTATTGATTTAACTTCTATGATTTAACTTCTATCTGTGCGTTGGTCAACAGACATTTGTTAACTCTGCTAAGGTTGCTTTCACGCATTCGTTTGCTTGTTCACTTGTTTTTCTCTTATCAGCATTACGCAAAAACTGTTGAACCTTTTGATGTCTTACCAAATTTCGTCGAAACTTGAAACATGGACCGGGTAGAATTTCATTAAATTTTGGTGCGGATCTGGATTTAGGACCGTTTAGCATGGTTACTGCACGTTTGATCACGTAAAAATAAATGCTGTGGTAATTTCAACGGAAATTCTTGAAAAGGTGGCATGTGGTCCAAGAAAAAAAAACCTACAGATTTGGGCGATGGACCTAAATCAAGCAGCCGATCCAGGATCTGTTCACTTTCTTAAAAACAAGTTTTCCACTAAACATGTGATAAACATTGAGATACTACTGTTACAATTTGACAACAATTCTATGAGACGTAAATATTTTTTGTGGAATATTAAAACTTTTCTGTCGTACAAACGTCGAAATGAATGTGTGTGTGTGTGTGTGTGTGTGTGTGTGTGTGTGTGTGTGTGTGTGGTTGCGTGCGTGTGTGTGTGTGTGTGTGTGTGTGTGTGCGCGCGCGCGCGTGCGTGCGTGCGTGCGTGCGTGTGTGTGTGTGTGTGGAGAGGGTTATTTAGTAATTTCTTGCATTGCATTTTTGTTAAGTGTATTCAGGATGTAACTCCTTGAGCCCCGCCAATTATTACTTTCCCTGGCGGCAAGTAATTTTGTTTTCATTCATGAACTGACTAAAAAGGACGAATCCAATAATTCGTTTTACT
>CM065717.1:29388973-29396131 GCA_033310375.1 Conus canariensis
TTTACACAGATCTCTGATTAGCAACTATTTGAAAAGAACAAAATGACATGGAAGTGTAAACACAGAGAAGACAGCTTACGTAAAGATTTTGATCTTCTTTTTTTTTCACAGATGACCTAGAGAACAATTGATAAACAATTTTTTTTACGGATTAAGAATATCAATTGCTTTCTACATACTGGAAGCAATTAAGACGCAGAAACTTTGGTTTGTGACTTGTCTTCAGAAGAAGTGAAAGCTTAAAGCTCGATGGCCACAGAGAGAGAGAGAGAGAGAGAGAGAGAGAGAGAAGAGAGAGAGAGAGAGAGAGAGAGAGAGGGGGGGGGGGAGAGGGAGAGGGGACAGACAGACAGAGGCACACAGACAGACTGACACAGAGACAGACGGAGAAGGGGGGAGAGAGAGAGAGAGAGAGAGGGTGGGGGAAGGGAGAGAGGTAGAGTGAGAGAGACAGATCAGCTGTTTGACCACTACAGAAAAATCGATAGAAATGTCAAAAGAATGGCTCAGGAATTGTGATACGACAAAAAAAAAAAAAAAAAAAACAACAACAACAACAACAACAAAAACAGTATGTCCCAACCCTCTCCTCAGCAATTGTAACGAGGTTACTTGTAATTGGTCCAATAATTGTGATATGACTAAAATCACAATGCCCTCCACTCTCACGCCGCCCAGACTTTCTTTCAACAAGACAGGGACTACGTTACGTCTAAAAACGACCGTTGATAGAGCCATATGCGGTTAAGAATGATCAGAACGGGGTTTTTCTTTCGTTTTGCTTTTAAATCGTATATCTCCCCTTTTGTCTGTTACAGAGAGAGAGAGAGAGAGAGAGAGAGAGAGAGAGAGAGAGAGAGAGAGAGAGAATTTTAGTTTTGTATTTTCTGCTAGGTAGTCGTCCATTTGCTAAAAAAAAAATGCCATGGCATGCTATCTGAATTGTAAATTTTACAGCAGGAACACAAAATGTTGCAAATCCAGAAAATAAATTCTTCAAGAAATGTTTACACCAGACATATATGATCAAAAGAGCGAACATATGAAACAAAATCCTTATCATTCAATTTAGAACTCAGGCCATTAACGTCCCATTCCTGAAAGAAATGTCTCGTTTCGCTCTGTTGCCAACATCAGAATTAAAAACATCATCATTTACATCTCATTCAATCGCAAAGATACGCCCCTTTTCACAAGTCAGTTAAGCACGTGGCAGAACACAACACGCTGCATCAGCGACAGAATCACAGTTCACGCGCTCATCACAAAATCACGTGCAAGCTTCGTGTCCCTCACAAGCACACTTGGCAATGACACCGGTGTCACGTCAGCTGTTGACTCCTGGCTGAAATTCTCCGCGGGGGAGACGTTACTCAACGACCGGCCATATTCCTATCTGACTTCTACCAGTCTCTCCACACTGTCCACAGAATATTTCTTGCAATCTATTAATCGACAGTCATAAATCATAGTCACTCTTTGAAGAACTTGAAGAACAGAACTTGAAATTCCATCTGTAAGGATATTGCAAGTAATTGTACAACGGTTCATAAGGTTTCCATCGTGAAGCATGGTAATCGGGGAAGCCGTGTAGTCGTAAAGGGTATTTTCTAGTCTTTTTGGAGGCAGGATGTTGTGCCTCGGTCTTCGTAGACGTGGAGTTACAAACAGAGATTCCAGAAAGCCCCGCCAATGTTTCCACTAGGACAATGGTTCCTCTCTGGTTAGGATAGATCTTGTCATTCATCGTAATTATTGTTATTCGTTATTGTAATGCTTTTTTCTCCGTTTCCCCACCTTGTCTCATCGAGAATTTGAGATTGTCCCAAATCATACCACCAGCCGCATTTTTCGCTGATCTACATTTGACCATATTTCCCCATCATTAAACTGTCTTCACTGCATCTCTCTGCTCTACATTTTTTTAATCCTCCTGTCCTCAATATCTGACTGATCTGTTGCACTTTTAAACCCAGTCTGTTCTTCTGATATTCGTCTCTTCCACATTCCCGTTGTTCGCACAGAAAGTCTAGGTCTGCGTTTCTTTGCACGTCAGGCACCTTTTACTTCAAACAATCTCCCACATCAGCTCAGATACTCTGGCTCTTTGGCTCTCTGGTACGTTTTAAATCAAACTTGAATACTTTCCCTTTCCCATGTCATTCGTATATACGAACATGTGACGGAATTGTTTTATCGAGTATTCTGTGTGTATGGATGCCTGTGTTTATTCATTTAGTGGCAATTGGTTTTGTTTGATATGTGGATGATGGGTGGAGAGTCATTGTGAGTAGGTGAAACTGGATGGTGGAGCGTGTGGATGTGAGCGAGCATGTGACTGCGGGGTGCAATTTGTGTGTATTGCCTGTTGTCCTACATTGTTTGGCTTGCGATCTGATGCGTATTCTCGCTTATTGCCTGGGATTAAGCGTCTAAGTGTTCTTACACGCTGCTGCTGCTGCTACTACTACTACTATTACTACTACTACTGCTACTACTACTACTACTACTGTAGTGCGGGCTGGTTTCGTGAGTCAGGATAGGTGTTTTTTTTTTTCTTTTTGAATAGCACAGCAGACAGTATGTCGTTAAATGAATGTCTTTTTACAGCTAATGTAGAATCCATTGTTGGCAGCACTCCTGCTAATGATGAATTTTCTTTCCGAATAATTGTGAGAGACCTTTCTTGGGCAGATAAGAAGGGACTTTGAGGCTGTGGAGCCGTCTTTCTCTTTGATTCTGCAGTGGTTCAGTACTGGATCAGGCGATTTGCTAGATTAATCACATGAAGAATCGACCGCCTTCTCTTCTTTCTCGATGGTTCAAGCTTGCATTGTAGGCTACGCGCTTTCAACTCACCGTCCGCCCTGAACACCACTCATTCAGAGTCATCTAATTACAGCTGAGGGTAAATCTCGGGTCTGTTTTTGTTTTAGTCGGCAATCTTTTTTTTCTTTTTTTTTTTCGTGCTGTCTCCATTTAATACGAGGATGACGAAACCAGTTCTGCGGTTGACTTTCTCAAACTGGAAATTAAGAGAGACTTGGAGAGGCTGCGGCCTTTTACCCCCCCCCCCCCCCCCCCCCCTTTTTTTTTTTTCAACATTAACAAAAGGGATAATCGACATAACATACAATAAACATCATACAAATTGGTACATTAAATCAAGGGAGGGGATGGGGGTAAAAGGGAAAAAAGTATAAACACATGAAAAGAAAACAAAAATCAAATAGTCCATTCAATAATCAACGAAGAATAAAAGAAAAGAAAAAGGTCACAAACGTACAACCTTGACTCTTTCTCATTCATGAGGCACCCGAGGAATGAATACGTCCAGTATGCCTGTCCAAATAGGGTAAAGTGGTTAGTCAGAATGTTTTCACATGTATACTCATATTTTCATAAGTTACTTATTACCCCCGACTACTTTTTGCTCGTTCTTTTTCTTTTTCCCTCCTCGTCTAACTCATTCCAATAGACCTAACAATTAGTTTTTCATAAGGGTACCATTTTCTATTAAATTCCATGTATTTCATTTCTGAATAATGCATATATTTTTCAACCCTGTATATATTATTAAGTTCTCTCAAGAAATGATTGACAGTAGGTTTTACTTTATTTATTCTGCTTCTATATATGTAATGTTTAGCCCATAGGATAATGTGTTCAAAAACTTCGTCAGTTTTTGTATGCTCATCATTTCCGAATAGAACCAGCTCCACATTAAACTCTATTCTGCTGCAATGTTCACATCTTTCTTTTAATGTTTTTTCTAGTTCCCCCCAGAAATGTTTCGCAAACTGGCACTGCCACAAGTAGTGTTGAACTAAATCGGTTTCGGATTCACAAAATGTACACAGATCAGTGGTAAGAATTCCCATTTTCTTTAAGATACAATTTGTAACCAAAATATTGTGACAAATTCTTATTTGGAACCATTTTAATTTAATTTCTTTAATTTTTTTCACTTGTTTCATTGTTGTTTCCCAATCTACCAAAAATTTTTAATTTATCTTCCCATTTTACAAAGGAGCTTATGTCAGATAGTTATTTTTTCAACGAGAGTGCTGTAAAAAGGTTTCGATCCCTTTTTAACGCTTGATATTATTTGTAGTGCTTTCGTTCTTAGATTACAGCTATTGTTCGTTACTTTAATATTTCTACTTCTTAGATACCTTTTTATTGATGATATACAGCCCATGAATTCGAGATAATTTACAGTGATATCATATTTTTCAGAAAAAGTTTTATAATCGAGAAAACTTCCATCTTGATTTACAACATCTTTAACTAGGAATATCTGTTTTGCTATCCAGTTTTTAAAGTTAATGACGTCATTACCAACTCTAAACTTATCATTACAGAATAAAGGCTCTGCTAACACCTCATTCGAATTGTTTAAAAATACCTGATCCGCAAAATCAACATACGAAGTGAAAACGTCTTTCCAAAATTTATTGATTTTTTTGCTGAGGAATTTTCTAGGTCCGTAGACGTCAAATGAATCTATTTCTGGGAACGTAGCACTTAATATTGTTTTCCATTTTGAATTTGTCGTGTATATTCTTTTTAACCAGGTCAGTTTTAAAGCTTGTATATATTTGCTTAAATGTGGAACACCTATACCTCCATTTTCAACAGGAAGTACTGCGTATTTCCTTTTGATCTTGTCAGCTTTTTTTATTCCATATAAATTCAAAACATGTTTTCTGAAGCTGATTTATTACATCTTCTGGAGGATTAGGCAACAGAATCCATAGGTATATGAGTTTTGAAAGAATCATGGACTTCAGTACTGCAATCCTGCCTAGGGGTGTACATATACGTTTTGACCAAACTTTAAACAATTGTTTGACTTCAATAAATTTATCTGCTGTGTTGATTTCTGTCATTTTTGATAAGTCTCATGTGAACCAAATACCTAGTATCCTATATTTTGGGGGATTCCATTTCATTTTCTTTTCAGAAAGATACTCACATTTTGAGTTTTTTAGTTTTCCTAGCCATACGTTTACAGTTTTTTCATAACTGAGTTTTAGTCCTGAAATTTCTTCAAACTCTTTAAGAGTTTTAAACAGATTTTCATACGAAACCCTATCCCCTTCTAATGTAAACACTGTATCATCTGCAAATTGGCTGATTTTAAACATCGTATTGAGTATTTCAATGCCTTTTATTCTCTCGTCTTCCCTGATTTTACATGCTAAAATTTCTGCACACAAAACAAATAGATATGGTGAAATGGGATCACCCTGACGACAACCTCTTTCTATTTCAAAACTCTTAGATACTTTCCCATTCACAACTACATAGGATCTTATGTTTTTATAAAATGTCGAAACCCAGCAGCATATACCTTCCCCAAACCCAAAAGCTTTAAGTATCTTATTCATATATGTCCAATTTATCGAATCAAACGCCTTCTCATAGTCAATTGATACCAGTAAACCAGGAAGAGAATTTTGTTCCAGATAAAACATTATGTCATACAAGGTTCTTATATTTTCTCCAATGTATCGTCCTGGAACAAAACCCGTCTGGTCTTCATTAATTAATTTATGTAAAACAGTCTTAATTCTATTCGCTATACAGATGGCACCAATCTTATACGAAACATTTAACAATGAAATTGGTCTCCAGTTTCTTAAAAACTCTCTTGATTTATCGGCTTTTGGTAGACACGTTATTAATCCTTCTCTTTGAGACACAGACATCTCTTTATTTATAAAGCCTTCATTTAATGATCTTATTACAAACTCTCCTATTAGTTTCCAAAAGAACTTAAAGAAATTAACTGTCATCCCATCTGTACCAGGACTTTTATCATTCTGCATATTTTTCAGGGCTTCTGATGCTTCTTGGATGGTAATCATGCCTTCTAAATGTTCTGCTTCGTCTTCATTTAGTTGTGGCAGATTTGAAATATACCTGCTAATTTCAATATCTTTTACTTCTCTTTCCTTGTACAAATGCTCGTAGTATGACCTGGTCTCTTCTAATATTTCATCTGTTTCTAGCAAAACATTTCCTTGATCTGTAACTAATTTCAACATCTGTTTGCTAACAAATGTCTTTTTTCCAGGTTACAAAAATACTTAGTTACTTTTTCACCCTGTGAAGCCCATCTTGCTCTGGATCTGAGAATGATCCCATCTACTTTTGTTTTACGTAACTGAGCAAGCTCATCTTTCTTTCTTTGTAAATTAATAGTATTAATATGCGTGGGTTTTTTCTCTTTCCAAATCTTGTATTTCCTTTTCTAAGCAGTTTTCGGCGTTCATTTGTTCTCTTTTCTTATTGATACTAAACGTAATCGTTTTTGATCTTATTTCCATGATCAGAACTTCTAAAAATAACCTATCACTTATCATAAATTGTATTTCATTATTGGGTATCTTGCTTAAGTTCTGCCTGTCATACGGTGATGTAGCATATTGTTCCTTGACATCATTTATAGTTTGGTTCACTAAATTTACATAATTGGCATCCCTAAGTAGCGAAGCGTTAAATTTCCAGAATGTTTTTCTTTTCTGTTCAGTATTTAGTGCTATGTTTAATTTGATCAACGAGTGGTCACTTCTGTAACCCCAACGGATTTCTGCGTCTCTAATATTACCAGTAAGTGTATCTGATATTAGAAAAAAATCCAATCGACTTTGCTGTATGGGGTTGGATCTTCTCCAGGTATATCTTAGAATTTCAGGATTTAATTCTCTCCAGATATCGACCAATTCTAATTCACTGATCATGTTTAATACCATTTCTCTGGCTTTTGCATTATTTACAGATTTATAATTGTAATAGTCCAAGCTAGGATTAATCACTAGATTCCAATCTCCACCAATTACGATGTTCGAAATACCAGTCTCCTTGATTTTTGTTTGAATTTCTTAAAAAAAAAGTGGGACTGTCGCTGTTTGGTCCATAAATATTTACCAGCACAATTTCAGTGTCTAACGTGTTCAGAATAAGTATAACGTAGTTTCCGTGTCTATCCGTGACTGTTTTCTTTATTTTGAAATCAAAATTATTATTTAGCAATATAGCAACTCCCCTTGATCTCGAATTGTAAGATGAAAACACACATTCATAGCCCCATTCTGCCCTTACTTGTTTTTCAATATATTTTATGAAATGTGTATCCTGTAGAAAGTAAAC
>CM065717.1:29396231-29401231 GCA_033310375.1 Conus canariensis
CTCTCTGGTTAGGATAGATCTTGTCATTCATCGTAATTATTGTTATTCGTTATTGTAATGCTTTTTTTCTCCGTTTCCCCACCTGTCTCATCGAGATATTTGAGATTGTCCCAAATCATACCACCAGCCGCATTTTTTCGCTGATCTACATTTGACCATATTTCCCCATCATTAAACTGTCTTCACTGCATCTCTCTGCTCTACATTTTTTTAATCCTCCTGTCCTCAAATCTGACTGATCTGTTGCACTTTTAAAACCCGGGTCTGTTTCTTCTGATATTCGTCTCTTCCACATTCCCGTTGTTCGCACAGAAAGTCTAGGTCTGCGTTTCTTTGCACGTCAGGAAACCTTTTACTTCAAACAATCTCCCACATCAGCTCAGATACTCTGGCCTTTGGCTCTCTGGTACGTTTTAAATCAAACTTGAATACTTTCCCTTTCCCATGTCATTCGTATATACGAACATGTGAGGGAATTGTTTTATCGAGTATTCTGTGTGTATGGATGCCTGTGTTTATTCATTTAGTTGGCAATTGGTTTTGTTTGATATGTGGATGATGGGTGGAGAGTCATTGTGAGTAGGTGAAACTGGTGGTGGAGCGTGGTGGATGTGAGCGAGCATGTGACTGCGGGGTGCAATTTGGTGGTATTGCCTGTTGTCCTACATTGTTTGGCTTGCGATCTGATGCGTATTCTCGCTTATTGCCTGGGATTAAGCGTCTAAGTGTTCTTACAGCTGCTGCTGCTGCTACTACTACTACTATTACTACTACTACGGCTACTACTACTACTACTACTGTAGTGCGGGCTGGTTTCGTGAGTCAGGATAGGTTTTTTTTTTTTTCTTTTTGAATAGCACGCAGACAGTATGTCGTTAAATGAATGTCTTTTTTACAGCTAATGTAGAATCCATTGTTGGCAGCACTCCTGCTAATGATGAATTTTCTTTCCGAATAATTGTGAGAGACCTTTCTTGGGCAGATAAGAAGGGACTTTGAGGCTGTGGAGCCGTCTTTCTCTTTGATTCTGCAGTGGTTCAGTACTGGATCAGGCGATTTGCTAGATTAATCACATGAAGAATCGACCGCCTTCTCTTCTTTCTCGATGGTTCAAGCTTGCATTGTAGGCTACGCGCTTTCAACTCACCGCCCCGCCCTGAACACCACTCATTCAGAGTCATCTAATTACAGCTGAGGGTAAATCTCGGTCTGTTTTTGTTTTAGTCGGCAATCTTTTTTTTCTTTTTTTTTTTCGTGCTGCTCCATTTAATACGAGGATGACGAAACCAGTTCTGCGGTTGACTTTCTCAAACTGGAAATTAAGAGAGACTTGGAGAGGCTGCGGCCTTTTACCCCCCCCCCCCCCCCCCCCTTTTTTTTTTTTCAACATTAACAAAAGGGATAATCGACATAACATACAATAAACATCATACAAATTGGTACATTAAATCAAGGGGGGGATGGGGGTAAAAGGGAAAAAAGTATAAACACATGAAAAGAAAACAAAAATCAAATAGTCCATTCAATAATCAACGAAGAATAAAGAAAAGAAAAAGGTCACAAACGTACAACCTTGAACTCTTTCTCATTCATGAGGCACCCGAGGAATGAATACGTCCAGTATGCCTGTCCAAATAGGGAAAGTGGTTAGTCAGAATGTTTTCACATGTATACTCATATTTTCATAAGTTACTTATTACCCCCGACTACTTTTTGCTCGTTCTTTTCTTTTTTCCCTCCTCGTCTAACTCATTCCAATAGACCTAAACAATTAGTTTTTCATAAGGGTACCATTTTCTATTAAATTCCATGTATTTCATTTCTGAATAATGCATATATTTTTTCAACCCTGTATATATTATTAAGTTCTCTCAAGAAATGATTGACAGTAGGTTTTACTTTATTTATTCTGCTTCTATATATGTAATGTTTTAGCCCATAGGATTAATGTGTTCAAAAACTTCGTCAGTTTTTGTATGCTCATCATTTCCGAATAGAACCAGCTCCACATTAAACTCTATTCTGCTGCAATGTTCACATCTTTCTTTTAATGTTTTTTCTAGTTCCCCCCAGAAATGTTTCGCAAACTGGCACTGCCACAAGTAGTGTTGAACTAAATCGGTTTCGGATTCACAAAATGTACACAGATCGTGGTAAGAATTCCCATTTTCTTTAAGATACAATTTGTAACCAAAATATTGTGACAAATTCTTATTTGGAACCATTTTAATTTAATTTCTTTAATTTTTTTCACTTGTTTCATTGTTGTTTCCCAATCTACCAAAATTTTTAATTTATCTTCCCATTTTACAAAGGAGCTTATGTCAGATAGTTATTTTTTCAACGAGAGTGCTGTAAAAAGGTTTCGATCCCTTTTTAACGCTTGATATTATTTGTAGTGCTTTCGTTCTTAGATTACAGCTATTGTTCGTTACTTTAATATTTCTACTTCTTAGATACCTTTTTATTGATGATATACAGCCCATGAATTCGAGATAATTTACAGTGATATCATATTTTCAGAAAAAGTTTTATAATCGAGAAAACTTCCATCTTGATTTACAACATCTTTAACTAGGAATATCTGTTTTGCTATCCAGTTTTTAAAGTTAATGACGTCATTACCAACTCTAAACTTATCATTACAGAATAAAGGCTCTGCTAACACCTCATTCGAATTGTTTAAAAATACCTGATCCGCAAAATCAACATACGAAGTGAAAACGTCTTTCCAAAATTTATTGATTTTTTTTGCTGAGGAATTTTCTAGGTCCGTAGACGTCAAATGAATCTATTTCTGGGAACGTAGCACTTAATATTGTTTTCCATTTTGAATTTGTCGTGTATATTCTTTTTAACCAGGTCATTTTTAAAGCTTGTATATATTTGCTTAAATGTGGAACACCTATACCTCCATTTTCAACAGGAAGTACTGCGTATTTCCTTTTGATCTTGTCAGCTTTTTTTATTCCATATAAATTCAAAACATGTTTTCTGAAGCTGATTTATTACATCTTCTGGAGGATTAGGCAACAGAATCCATAGGTATATGAGTTTTGAAAGAATCATGGACTTCAGTACTGCAATCCTGCCTAGGGGTGTACATATACGTTTTTGACCAAACTTTAAACAATTGTTTGACTTCAATAAATTTATCTGCTGTGTTGATTTCTGTCATTTTTGATAAGTCTCATGTGAACCAAATACCTAGTATCCTATATTTTGGGGGATTCCATTTCATTTTCTTTTCAGAAAGATACTCACATTTTGAGTTTTTTAGTTTTCCTAGCCATACGTTTTACAGTTTTTTCATAACTGAGTTTTAGTCCTGAAATTTCTTCAAACTCTTTAAGAGTTTTAAACAGATTTTCATACGAAACCCTATCCCCTTCTAATGTAAACACTGTATCATCTGCAAATTGGCTGATTTTTAAACATCGTATTGAGTATTTCAATGCCTTTTATTCTCTCGTCTTCCCTGATTTTACATGCTAAAATTTCTGCACACAAAACAAATAGATATGGTGAAATGGGATCACCCTGACGACAACCTCTTTCTATTTCAAAACTCTTAGATACTTTCCCATTCACAACTACATAGGATCTTATGTTTTTATAAAATGTCGAAACCCAGCAGCATATACCTTCCCCAAACCCAAAAGCTTTAAGTATCTTATTCATATATGTCCAATTTATCGAATCAAACGCCTTCTCATAGTCAATTGATACCAGTAAACCAGGAAGAGAATTTTGTTCCAGATAAAACATTATGTCATACAAGGTTCTTATATTTCTCCAATGTATCGTCCTGGAACAAAACCCGTCTGGTCTTCATTAATTAATTTATGTAAAACAGTCTTAATTCTATTCGCTATACAGATGGCACCAATCTTATACGAAACATTTAACAATGAAATTGGTCTCCAGTTTCTTAAAAACTCTCTTGATTTATCGGCTTTTGGTAGACACGTTATTAATCCTTCTCTTTGAGACACAGACATCTCTTTATTTATAAAGCCTTCATTTAATGATCTTATTACAAACTCTCCTATTAGTTTCCAAAAGAACTTAAAGAAATTAACTGTCATCCCATCTGTACCAGGACTTTTATCATTCTGCATATTTTTCAGGGCTTCTGATGCTTCTTGATGGTAATCATGCCTTCTAAATGTTCTGCTTCGTCTTCATTTAGTTGTGGCAGATTTGAAATATACCTGCTAATTTCAATATCTTTTACTTCTCTTTCCTTGTACAAATGCTCGTAGTATGACCTGGTCTCTTCTAATATTTCATCTGTTTCTAGCAAAACATTTCCTTGATCTGTAACTAATTTCAACATCTGTTTGCTAACAAAATGTCTTTTTTCCAGGTTACAAAAATACTTAGTTACTTTTTCACCCTGTGAAGCCCATCTTGCTCTGGATCTGAGAATGATCCCATCTACTTTTGTTTTACGTAACTGAGCAAGCTCATCTTTCTTTCTTTGTAAATTAATAGTATTAATATGCGTGGGTTTTTCTCTTTCCAAATCTTGTATTTCCTTTTCTAAGCAGTTTTCGGCGTTCATTTGTTCTCTTTTCTTATTGATACTAAACGTAATCGTTTTTGATCTTATTTCCATGATCAGAACTTCTAAAAATAACCTATCACTTATCATAAATTGTATTTCATTATTGGGTATCTTGCTTAAGTTCTGCCTGTCATACGGTGATGTAGCATATTGTTCCTTGACATCATTTATAGTTTGGTTCACTAAATTTACATAATTGGCATCCCTAAGTAGCGAAGCGTTAAATTTCCAGAATGTTTTTCTTTTCTGTTCAGTATTTAGTGCTATGTTTAATTTGATCAACGAGTGGGTCACTTCTGTAACCCCAACGGATTTCTGCGTCTCTAATATTACCAGTAAGTGTATCTGATATTAGAAAAAAAATCCAATCGACTTTGCTGTATGGGGTTGGATCTTCTCCAGGTATATCTTAGAATTTCAGGATTTAATT
>CM065717.1:29406231-29413731 GCA_033310375.1 Conus canariensis
AAACGAGTTGAGAATAAAATACCTAAATATCTATAGGCATTGACAACTGGCATAGGATTACCGTCATACAACCATCTTTCTCGAGCACTTAAATATCCACCTTTACGGAATACTATAATATTGCTTTTATCCATATTCACTGTTAAATGCAGATATCTAGCAGCACGGTGTAAACTATTAAGTTGCGTTTGTAAACCTATAACAGTTTCTGACATCAAAATAACATCATCAGCCAACAAAAGGATAAACAATTCAAAAGCATCAAGCGAAAGTGAAGCACCATGTTTACCATTATTAATTATTTCAATTGCTAACTCGTTAATAAACAAAGAAAACAAAATGGGACTGCATGCATCACCCTGTTTTACTCCTTTTGAACAGTTGATATAATCTGTAAGTTTCGAACCACAGCGGACCCTGGTTTTTACTCTATCATACATACTTCTAATACACTTATACAGTTTACCTCTAATACCATTTTTATGCAAGACTGGCCACAGAAGATTTCTATTTATCGAATCAAAAGCTTTTTCGAAGTCTATGAAAGCTACATATAATTTTCTGTTATAAGAAAACTGCTTTTGTACAAGTGCAAGCAATGTAAACATATGATCAATAGTCGAATAACCTTTTTTAAAGCCTGCTTGATGATCACCTGTGATGTTATTTTCTTCTATCCATTCCTGCAGTCTATGATTAATAATCATTCCAAACAATTTACTACTGATATCACAGAGGGAAATCCCTCTATAATTGCTGGGATTGTTAACATCGCCCTTCTTATAAAATGGCAGAATAATTGATTCAGTTCAGTTATCCGGAAACGTACCACTATCAAATAATATATTAAACAATTTTAGAAAGAAGTTTACCATCTGGTTAGAAGAATGTTTGAATAATTCACCAATAATGCCGTCAGGGCCAGCTGCCTTACGATTTTTCAGTTTTCCTAGTGCTAATAGTACTTCCTCTTGTGTGATTGGTCGGTTCATATACTCACCACTGCCTACATCAAACACTTCTTCGAATGGTGTGTTATCAACATTTGAATCTAATAAGGTTTGGAAATGCTGAAACCATGCATCAAGAGTAATACTGTTTCTAGGCTGTCTTCTTTTGACCGAAACTCTGCGGATATTACTCCAAAATTCCTTTTGGCACTTTATAGATGAAACGAGTTTATCTAATAAAGACTTATTGAACACTTTCTCTTTCCTCTGTAACAAGTGCTTATACTCCCGTCTAGCAATTGTATAAGCGTCCCTATCTTCTGTTTTTAAAGTGCGACGACTAATTCGTAATAATCTCCTTGCATTTCTTTTACTAGTATCACATTCTTTATCATACCAATCAGCCGATGTTTTACTGCTATCCAAAGATATACATCTTTTCATACAAACAGCACTTTCTTTTATGCATGCATTAAACATGTTCAGCGCTCGATTTACATCCACATCTAATAAATGCATTGCACTATCTAGCTTTGCATGAGTTTCTACACTACATAATATATCTTGAAACAAACTAGCATTTTCATCATTCCATACAATTTTTTCTATGACATATTTCTGTTCAAGGTTGCAGGCATGCACAATACTTTCTTTAGGAAAAACAACATGAAGTGACACAGGTAAATGATCAGAGTCAATGCGTTCTAAGACACTTAACTTGCATGAATCAAACAAACGAGCAAATAAATCATTAGAAAATATGAAATAATCGTCAACGCTGCATCCAGAGTCAGAAATGTATGTGTAGCAACCTTCATGGTCGCCTTTACACACTCCGTTAAGAATACACAGATCAAAAGCAGTGCATACATTCAGTAACATCTTTCCATAGTTGTTTAAAATGCAGTCTTGAGAGTGCCGGTTAATACTAAGAGGATGGCTGTCATACTGTATATCAGAATCATTATTTCCAGAAATATCCTGTGAAATATTAGAGGTTCTACTATTTAAATCACCATTCAAAATAACATAAACATCTCTGGAAAGTAACAAATGAAAGAGACATTCTTCGAGCAAATTAATACCACTATCAATATCAAAATGGGTATAAAACGGAGAACCTTCAGGTGGTAGGTAAGAGCAAAAATATAGAACATCTTTATCTAGGCCAAATAGTTTTTCATCAATCAAAAAGACACAGAAATTATCATGATCAACATCAATAGTCTTAATAAAGGAGGAGAACTCCTTTCTTATCAAGCAAATTACCCCTCCCGACCTTCTCCCTTGTTTTGAAAGTTTAATGGCGGGTTTACAAAATACATTATAGCCAACAAAGGAATCAGCACGACACTCTTCTATAAATGTTTCGATTAAACACACAAAATCAAATTCATAAATGAAGGACAGAAAATCATGGTCAGTAAGTTTAGAAAATAAGCCTCAGTAAGTTTAGAAAATAAGCCATTCACATTCCATAATAAAAAGGAGAACGGTTTATTTACATCTGTACATTCCGCGTCCTTTACTTCACTGCACGTGTTTTCAGCACATTGCACAAGCTCACCGCCCTGACCCACAAAACACCGCTCACCACTGCCACTGCCACCAGCGACAGGCGTTTCTACCGGTGTATGTTTTCTGTGGTTCCCCTCACTTGTCACACCTGTGTTGAGAAAATTTTCCTCACGTGGCCGGCCACCCCCCTATCTGGACTCTTTTAAGTTACCTTGATCATCTAGGAAATATTTTCTACCGTCAACAAGCAGGTGATCAAAAATCATCGTTGCTCTTTTTCCCTCGGATCTTGCTCTCTTCAGGTGAGGGGTAAGGCCACGTCTAATTTCGCGTACACGAGTGGAAAAATCATCTCCTATAAAAACGTCGCTCCCTTTTAATTTCCTCTTTTCTTTCAGGATACGCAATTTGTCCTTGTAAGAGGAGCAACGAACAATGATAGGAGAGTCTGATTTTTGATTTAACCTGTGAGCTCTATCAAACTCGATGTCCCGCGTCAGTTCAAGTTTATCCGAAATGAGGTCATGAATTTTACCTTCACACTGTTCAGCAGATTCATTCTGACCTCTGGGGATACCGTAAAAGATCAAATTATTACGTTTAGACCTTTCCTCCAGATCGTCAGTTTTTAATTCTAATTTTTCCATTCTTGTCACGAGGTCAGAGTTCTGTTTTACCAGGTCCGAATTTTCTTTTCTTAAAGTCTCCACCTCTTCCCTCAGATCCTTTACGCCACTTTGTAGCGCAGTGAACTGGTCATTTAGAAAACTGATGCTCCTCTCCATGTCCGTAAATTTGTCGTTCATTTCTTTAAAATCACAGTTCATTGTCCTCAACATACCCATGATGTCGGCATTGGTGGGTTGTTGAGGAGATGAGGATGTCGTCCGTCTGCTGTCCTCCGGTGAAGCTCCAGTCCTGTCCACGCTGACCCTGCGTCCCGAGGTGCCGAGCCGGGCCTGCCTCAAGCTGTCCGACCTGGGTCCTGGGTTCTGCTCCACGTCTCCACAGCGTAGAAGAAGTCCGCCCCAGAAAATCAACGTGAGGAGCAGGCCTAGGGCTACACCGTCTGTCCTCGTTCGCGGTGTCAACATGGCGATCCGCATGGCCGTCTTCTTCATCACTCGTTTTGCCATGAAAGCCATGAAGATGTGGACGAAAGTGCCACAACTCGCTCTGAAAACAAGCGGTGCCGCTGGCATGGTGCTTAATGGGGGCACTGGCAAGGGTTGAGGACTGCACAGTGCAAATATCCGTTAAACGCAAGTTGAATCTGCAGAGCGATGCGATGTCTGACTGCTCGAGTGAAACGCAGTTCACAACCCCCAGAGAGAGAGAGAGAGAGAGAGAGAGAGAGAGAGCATGTTTATGTGACTGAGGTTCTTAAAATTGACTCAAAAAAAAAAAAGAAAAAAAGTCGGCAATCTTTGATCTACAGGCGACGTAACTTAACCCTTTTGCTGTTGTCACGTCTGTTCTCGAAACCATTTGTTTTGTTCTTTTGTTTTTTGTTTCTGATCCGAGTTTGATTTGGTGTTTTTGACTTTATTTGGAATCTGTTTGTGTATTGCTGGTTTATCAGAATTTACTTTGACTGCCTCTGCACATGTTAGTGTTGTTTGTGTGTGTGTGTGTGTGTGTGTGTGTGTGTGTGTGTGTGTGTGTGTGTGTGTGCGTGTGTGTGTGTGCGTGCGTGTGCGCGCGCGCGCGTGCGTGTGTGGGGGGGGGGGGTGCGTGCGCGCGCGCGCGTGCGTGCGTGCGTGAGTGCGCGTGTACGTGTGTGTGTAGTTTGTGTGTGTGTGTGTGTGTGTGTGTGTGTGTGTGTGTGTGTGTGTGTGTGTGTACTATCTGTCTCTGACTCTCACCACATCTCTCTCGATAAGTGGTTTCTAAACATTAATAACATTCAATCAACAGATACAATATTTTCTTTGACTTTGCAAAGGCTTTTGATGTTATCAGGCATTCTCTTTTATTAAGGAAAAACGCTGTTTATTGACTTATTTACTTCTGTCTTTGTATCTAATAAATAGACAACAAACAATTCTTACAAATGTCCCTGGATCTGATGTTATGACAGCAAAATATGGTTTATCCCAAAGGACTGTTTGGGGATCTTTATTATTCAATTTATACATTAAGATTTACACTAGACTTTAAAAAAATCCAGCTCTTGAATTATTTGTAGATAATAATTCGATCCATGTTAATGACTCCTACATGTCTGTCGTAACATATTATCTGCAGGATCACATAAAACAGACTGGTCCAATACACTGAGGTTAACCATGTGTATCTGAACTCCCTGAAGACAAAATGCATGTGTATTACAATCAAACAAAAGCGTCAGAGTATATCAACTGACGATCTTTAATTCTGGCATGGAGACTGAGGAAGTGAAAACACACAGGGTCTTACAGATTGTCATTAATATAAATTTATCTTGGGCCGACCACGTTGCTTACCTGTGCAAAGGAGTATCTCAAAAGCTGTTTCAGTTAAATAAACTTCAGCACTTTAGTAATATCCATTCTCATTCACTCTTCTTTTTTAAGTGCACATTCAGTCTGTCCTAAATATGCCTAGACAACATGGGATTCTACCAGTGCGAATGTCTTGAAACCGCTAGCCACGTTATGTAAACGTGCTCTGAAACTAATGCTTTTAAAGTCCAGTTAATTGTCGCCTAAGTACTTAATATCCTTCCATTTAATACAAGACTGGAAAACAATAGGGCAGTATCAATGCACAAAGTAGTTATCGGCACTGCTCCTCCAGGTATCAAAAATAGTTTCCCAGTCAGTGAAATCAGGTATTTTCAAGAATTACGAATTTCTCTCCCCAGATTAGACCTCTTTAAATCAAGCCTTGTGTGTAGTGGCGGGTCCTACTGGAAAAATTGCCCATGTTTTCAAAACGGATAACCAGCCATGTTACCCTTAAATGTTCCCATAAAAAGTTTTTGTTTGATAAAATGGGATATCAAGAGTGCGCAGTCTTTTGTTTTTCCCAGTTCACTGTATAACGGGTGTTTGAGCCCTTTGTTATGTAAGAAGTGGAATAATACATATCTATGAAGACGAGTGCATTTAAAAGAGTCGTTCTCCTTTTGTTACTGTCCTACATGGTATAGGCCTATGTCTAATGTCCCCCCCCCCCCCCCCCCAACGATGTTTTTCCCCCTTAATCTCAGATTAATCGCAATTTTACATAAAACACACCCAGCATTACATACTTTTTTCAATTTTCCTTAAGAAATCGTAATCCACGTTTAAGAGGAACTGCTGAATTCATTCTTTTGTTCCTTTAATCAGTTGATACTTGTATTTCCAGAGTATCGTTTTTGAAGACATCTGATCGCTTTACTGTGAATGCGTACAATAAACCAAATGTACAAAAAGTACGACTTTTTCAGCGGAATTGACGATCATTATTGACTGACCTAGCATACATAAAACACCACCATATTGACCAAACTGCCCAATCTGCCGAGGTATTATCATCCTCCACTATATGACGTCGAGGATACAAATACGAAGATACCACAATATATATCTGTGCAGGGTTAGAATATAATGTACGTGTACCACCACAGTTTAAAACTATCGCAGAGCTTAACACATGCTCAGTCAGATTCAATGCATATTCGAATCTGAATGTCGTGTACGTGTATTTGCCTAAAGGTCCAAACGAGCAAAACACTAAATGGCTTTGTACATTTCAAGTCCAACAGAATGGAAAAAATTGATGGGGTGATTTAATGCTCATTCACCTTTCTAGGAAAATGATTGTATTATGGCAACCAGTAATCGTTTAGAAGAAAACGTTGTGGATAGCCCATTTAATCTTCCAAATGACAGCAGTGTCACATGGATATCGGACGACTCAAAACATAGAGCTAGAGCCACAGATCTTTCCGTAGATTTACCAGAATTAATACCATCTTGTTCATGGGAAACTTACACAGGTAAATCAGACGATGACCGTTTGCCAACAGTAAAGAAAGAAAGAAAATGTTTATAGCACAAACGCTGTTCAAGATATCGTATTTACCAAAACAACATAACAAACGTATTGACTGAACAACTTTCAAATTATCATTGCTTTTCAAGACTTCAAATATACTTTAAATGAACATGTTGATCAGTTACGTTTTACAGCCGACTTTTCTGTACCCAAATTAAAAGCTATTGAATTTGCTAGTGATTCTGACAATCTTTGATCGAATGATATATGTGACGAAGCTATCAATATTTTCCTATGTATGAAATCTATGTCGAAGATCAACCGGAAGAAAACCATACTGAAATGAAGATTGCAAAAAATCATTGTAATGAGTCGCCAAGTGTGCCAAATGAGAACACTGGCACGTATTTTGCGCTGAAGAGGTCACGTAGCAGACAGATTCTGAAACAAAAGAATGGAAGAAATATAGTATGAAAAATGGAACTGGACTTCCAACTTATCCAATAAAACTGGCGACAAAAATAAATTTCCCTCGAATGGGGGAAGACCTGAAACCTTTGTGATCATGTTCATATGAAAAAAAAGAAGAAGAAAACGGAAAAGAAAAGAAGAGGGGAAAAAAGAAGAAGTACAGAATCGCAGAACTGTCTCCGTAATGCAACAGATGCAGAGAAACCAGGACTACAAAATTATATTTATATCAACTCTCCTATAACAACGACAGAGCTTAAAACACAATATCAGCTCTTAGCAATAAATGTACTCTGTTTGGTAACTACAGCCACGAAATGATTTATAAAAAAAAAAAGCCTTCACGAAAATGGTATTATTTTTTGATTGAAAACCTTTTAAACTTGCTGGGAGAATTGTTTCATTCCACGGTTATGGAAAGATTCCTTTGTTGTTCCAGTTCTACAGGCCGGAAACCCTTAAAGTGAAAAAAAACAGCTATCGCCCTACACCACTAACTTCACAGAAGGAAAACATTTCTCAAAAAAGTATTAAAATGAAGTGTTATTTCTGTGAAAATAATAAAATGATACCTTTAAACGAAGCTGGTTTCAGA
>CM065717.1:29418731-29456231 GCA_033310375.1 Conus canariensis
GTGTGTGTGTGTGTGTGTGTGTGTGTGTGTACAAACGCGAACAACAAACTACCTGTGTAATAAGTACGCTGACCTACCTTTCTTCCTTCCCTTTCTTCTTTAGAATCATGACTGAAGTACGTGGCAGATGGCATCGTTCACAAGGGGTTCAGACCGTGTACGTTCAACAGGTGATGAAATGGATTCGCACTAGAAAAGTACATTAAGGTTGTGTTCTGTCGTTCAACCACACATTCTCATCAAATGTACAGGAGCATGGTGAGCCCTCAGCATGACCACCCCAAGTCGAAACGCGGCAAGGGGAGGGAGGGATTGTCGCACACGCTGTACACGGATCAATGAAACACTCCACAACTTGTGCGACAGCGACGCCAGCCAAGCTTTCCGCTGTTGTGTCGCCCTCGTTGTTTTTTTTTTTGCCGTGTGTGTGTGTGTGTGTGTGTGTGTGTGTGTGTGTGTGTGTGTGCAGCCACAGGCACTTGAGCTCGGTTTAATCAAATCTGTACTCCGACATGTACGTACCTGCGTCTGGAACTATGTACGATTATGTTGTCATTTATGGTTTGCGTAGACTACATCGCTGACATACAGAGATGTCTTGTTCATTTCTTCACAGCTGAACTCGACGATCCACGACTTTGTTGGCGCAAACCGTTGTATTGACCTTTTCTTATTGCCTGAAATCAATTTTAACAATCTGTGCAAAATATTATCTTCAAAGGTCTCTCAATTTCATTAATTAATACGGCAGTGAGGAATTTCACAATTTTATCAATCTGTCCAAAATATTATTTTAAAAGGTCTCTCAACTTCATTAATTAATACGGCAGTGAGGCATTTAACAACTGCTTTCGAATCGATCGTAGAAACATAGATCAACCAACAACAAAATATTTTTCATCGCTGGAGTATATGAACATAGCTGCTTGACGTTGAATAGTTCCAAGACTGTTGAGCGATCCTTTCTCCTCCGCCAACCCGAGTACTTCCATGTGTGCATTGCACAGTCCTTTTCCTTTATTCGCCGCCAAACTGAACTGTTCCCAGAGCAGGTTCAGCGATCCTATTTTCGCGCCAAAGACTGTTCCAGAGCGGTTCAGCAATCTATTTCGCCAATAACTTCCCAGAGCAGGTTCAGCGATCCTATTTTCGCCGCCAAACTGAACTGTTCCCAGAGTAGGTTCAGCAATCCTATTTACCGTCGCCAACCTGAACTATTTCCTAGGTAGGTTCAGCAATCATTTTTTGCCGCTAAACTGAACTGTTCCCAGAGTAGGTTCAGCAATCCTTTTTTCGCTACCAACCAGAGTAGGTTCAGCAATCCTTTTTTCGCTACCAACCAGAGTAGGTTCAGCAATCCTTTTTTCGCTACCAATCAGGGTTGGTTCAGCAATCCTTTTTTCGCTACCAACCAGAGTAGGTTCAGCAATCCTTATTTCGCTACCAACCAGGGTAGGTTCAGCAATCCTTTTTTCGCTACCAACCAGGGTAGGTTCAGCAATCCTTTTTTCGCTACCAACCAGGTAGGTTCAGCAATCCTTTTTTCGCTACCAACCAGGGTAGGTTCAGCAATCCTTTTTCGCCACCAACCTGAACCGTTCCCAGAGTAGGTTCATTATCCTTTTTTCACCGCAAACCTGAAATGTTCCCAGAGTAGGCTCAGCAATCCTTTTTTCCGACGCAAACCTGAACCGTTCACAGAGTAGGTTCATTATCCTTCTTTCGCCGCCAACCTGAAGTGTTCCCAGAGCAGGTTCAGTAGCCTTTTCCCCTCCGCCAACCTGAACAGTTCCCAGAGCAGGTTCAGTTATGGTTTTTCCTCCGCTAACCTGACTAGTTCCTAGAGTAGGTTCAGGGATTTTTTTTTTCCTCCGTCGGTCTGAACTGTGTCTAGAGTAGGTCCAGTGATACTTTTTCCTCCACCATCCTCAACAATCCCCAAAGTAAGTTCAGTGATCTTTTCTTTCCGCCGCCAGCCTGAGCAGTTCCCACAGAAGGTTGAACAGTCCTTTTCCAGTCCACCAACCAGATAGATTACTTCCCTCAATATGTTGCGTCGTCCTTTTTCATCTGCCAGCCGGAATACTTATCTGACTATGCTGAGCAGTCCTTTAGGCTTTCTGAGCTTTCAACTGTTTCGAGAAGACTGTGAAATCAGTTTTAGCAAACTTTTTGTCCAATATGTTACTTGTTGCTATCAAGTATCATTAACTTTGATATTACAGCCGTGCTGAATGAAAAGCTTACTTAAGAAGAGAGAAAGCAGATTTAGGTCAACTGACCTTCAGCTGATTTCCATCACGGAAGAGTTTTTATGCGGGTACTTCCATTTGTAAGAACCTGGACAGTTTCTGGAGCATGTTAAGCTATCCTAATGCTCCACGCACCTGGGATCTCCTGGTTACACATATCTGAACTATTCAGGAATGCTAATTAAAAGATCGTGCAATAAGGAAGAAAGGCAAGGAATCAAGACGATCTTGGTGGGCAAAATAAACGTTCGTAAATTCTACGCTTCTTAATTCCACGTTAGTTTGTATGATTATAAGGCAAGCTTACAACGACCTCATGTTGCTTTGTCTGCACTGATCTGTAGCTCGCTATCCTAAACTAAGCCAATCTTTGCACAAGGGAAAAAAACGTCCCCAGAAACAAGAAACCTGTCAGATTTCACTAGTTTACGATCAAACCTAGCATGTTTGGCTGTCTCAGTCACGGAACAGCATTTAGGACATCGTTCAGTAGCCTATGATCGCATGTTGTTTCGCAACACAATAGTCCTGTCTCGCTTCGGCACTTGCCGGTGGGTGGCGGAAACCCTCGATTTGAGCTGCCACAGTTTGATTTGTGGGCCAAACTTTGGTCCCAAAAACAAGTTCATGACTACTCGCCCCTGCCCGATTGCAGAAATTCTGAAAGTGGTGGCATAGAGAGGGCGCGGATGTGACATTATGAACGAGTAATATCTCTCTCTCTCTCTCTCTCTCTCTCCCCTCTCTCTCTCTCTCTCTCTCTGTGGACGTAGCAATACAGACACGGCGATGACTGACCATTACGAACAGGTAGCGCGCTCTCTCGCTCTTGAATGTGTGTAAGAACATTTTTATGCGCACGCGATGACGTGTTGTGGCGATGTCTGTGATAATGGAGGTGGTGGCGATGTCTGTGATAATGGAGGTGGTGTAGTATATGTGTGTGCGTGTGTGTGTGGGCGGTGCTTCAGTGAGTTTGAGAATGCGGTGTATGCGTATACGGTGAGAATATTCTAATGCTGCATTTTTGTTTGCGACTGCCATTTTGTTCTTCGTGTTCAGCATTTCATCTTTTTAACTTTACAATGGTTCTGCTCATTTTCTGCTTGAGGGACTGGTGTGGAAAGGCTATTTGCTTAGTGGTATTCGTATTCTCCCCCTCCCCCTTCCCCCCAAAAGAAAAAAGAAAAAAAACTCTCCCCTCCATCCTCCCAGTGGCCAGATTAATGCTGGAACAAAGGGGAGGGAAGGGGATGCGTGCGCGAGAAGGAGAGGGAGGGAGGGAGGGAGAGAGAGAGAGAGAGAGAGAGAGAGAGAGAGAGAGAGAGAGAGAGAGAGACAAGAGCACGTGCTGCTCACCTGCCAACCTTGGGAATAAACATTTTTGTCTCTCACATACTCATTCAACAGAGCAATATTTACTAAAACAAAGAGAGAGAGAGAGAGAGAGAGAGAGAGAGAGAAGAGAGAGAGAGAGAGAGAGAGAGAGAGAAGAGCACGTGCTGCTCACCTGCCAACCTTGGGATAAACATTTTTGTCTCTCACATACTCATTCAACAGAGCAATATTTACTAAAACAAAGAGAGAGAGAGAGAGAGAGAGAGAGAGAGAGAGAGAGAGAGAGAGAGAGGACAAGAGCACGTGCTGCTCACCTGCCAACCTTGGGAATAAACATTTTTGTCTCTCACATACTCATTCAAGAGAGGAATATTTACTAAAACAAAGTGACGCGCGCGCGCGCGCGCGCGTGTGTGTGTGTGACAAAGTGACGTGTGTGTGTGTGTGTGTGTGTGTGTGTGTGTGTGTGTGTGTGTGTGTGTGTGTGTGTGTGTGTGTGTTCGTGCGCGCGCATCTGTGGTGTGTGTGTGTGTGTGTGTGTGTGTTCGTGCGCGCGCATCTGTGGTGTGTGTGTGTGTGTGTGTGTGGTGTGTGTGTGTGTGTGCGTCCGTGCGTGAGTGCGACAGAGAGAGAGGGAACAGAATGGCGAACAGTGAAAATGGCGAGCGTGGAAAGACAGAGGTTGGAACACATCGTATATCATTCTGTGAAAAAAAAACAAAAAAAAAAACTGTGCTTCAGTAAATATCATTTATCTTCCGACACGATGTCGTCTTTGCAGTTTCTATAAATGAGACAAATAATCTAGGGGCTGTTTTGTTGGGGCGAGCTTTGGATACGTTTTTTCTCCCTGTACCACCTCATTGGTGTTACTTCTGCGCCGCTCTTCCCCGCCCACTTCACTACCCATTCTCTCTTAGGTTTGGCTGTCACAGCCAAATCACTGCTGTCCACAGAGGCAACTCACCGGAGTAGACCCTGCACTTCTGCCCAGCCACTTGAGTGGTGTTCAGTAGTGCCTGTTCTGGTGCAGTGTACGTGGCGCACCGCCGCCTAGGCCGCTGCCGAGTCACGCAATCAGCTTGAGTCAGCGCCTTCTTCTCGAGGGCGTTATCACGTCCGTCCAATGAAAGTGCTTTGGGTAGAATCTTGTTACAATTTAAAGCGCAACTAATCAATGAACTGAAAAGAAAACAACCAAACGAACAATAAAACATTCATTCCGTATGCGGAGCCTGAGAAAAGTTTACTTATGGTGGGAGAGTGGAAGACTTTCATCCCTGGGACTTTCGATCCGCGGTTATACCTTTCCACAGTGGTACAAATATGAATTTCTACGTTAATTAATTCACATGCTTGTAACGTCTGTAAACGCACACACACACACACACACACACACACACACACACACACACACACACACACACACACACCACACGCACGCACACATGCACACACGCACACTATGGCACCCATTACCTCGGTCTTCCATGCAAACTGACAATAAAGACGGGCGAAAATGAATGTGCTTGCATTCACCTGTTCTGGCCTATATGCTCTTTCACCTGCGCTCAACTCCCACGCGTAAAAGGGAGTGAGATGGAAACAAAAAGCCAGCAAACAAAATTCGTCACTGTGCGTCATGATTCAAGAAATTATCAAATGAAGAGGGAGAAAAGTTACTTTTTTCAATCTTGCCCTTTTCTTTCAACTGATATGATGCCAAAGTCGTGAATATATGATTTTCTCAGGGCGAAAGTCCATGTGGGCTTTTTACAGAATTTGTCACAGACAACTCTGCCGTTGGCCGAGTTATTTTACTTGCAATAAGCGCATCCGTAGTCACGGAAGACTTCAAACGACTTTCTCGTTTGAATGACTAGACCATAGCACCACTGAAAATATGTTGGTCCATTTGCATCAATAGCACGGTTTGTTGAGCTCTTCCCCAGTATACTAAGATAGATCAGTACCACTTGTTTAGTGACGACATCATTCATGATCGATGTTAATACAAGAAGCACATCTTCAAGAGGCCTCTCTTCTTGGGAGGGGGACGACGAGGGAGGATAGAAGGGAGGGGGCCCCGTTCCCCCAGTGTCTTGTAGTACATTTATCTTTACGTCAGCCAGGAACATTTCAGTAAAGATGTCCCATAAGATTCATCATCGCCTGCCATGAACATTGCTGATCCAATGTAAAACTGAAATGAAAAACAGTAAACAAGTGGGGTATTTTTTGCTCCCATAAGAAAACCTAACACAGAGTAACTTTTATTCAAGACTGGCACAGCCTTTTAAACTTGAATAAAGTCAGACAAATACATAGACGAACAATCTAATAGTGGGGGGAAAAAACAAGCGCAGGCCAACAACTGAACTATCTTCATAGTAATGACTTGGCAAAGATTTGGACTTAAGGAGGGAGTGGGAGGGGGGGGGGATTTGATGATGGAGAAACTGGGAACATGAAATTAAGAAAACATGTTACAGATATGAAAACTCTAAACTAGCTGCATAAGGGAACCATCGCAATCCCTTTTGAAGGCAGATATATTTGTATTGCCTGCTCCGAGGCCTTTCGTCCGCTGGGTCGACTCATCAGGGAGACACGGCTGGTTGTGTCTGCGCTCCTGGCGTCAAATAGAGACACACCACAGTCCATAATACTGTGGTGTTCTCACCACCAAGGGTGCAAAAAAATGTAGATTTTTTTTAAATTAAAAAAAAAAGAAACAAAAAGCATCTAGCGAAAGTTGCCAGGGGCTTCTATGTATAATTTAGTTCTTGTTACAACACCAGCGAGTGGAATACACGCTCACGGCCTGAAAGGACATTATGGAGCAACTGAAATGTTGGAGAAGCACTATAGCAACATAACAGTTGTCCCACTTTACAACCTGTGCTGTAGGCAGGAACCGTGACTAAATGAGCCCTTAGTTCTCATAGTGCTTCGTAGTGTTTTACTTGCTAAAGGAAATTGTTGGCCTACTCTTGACTGATAAGACATGTTCCAAGACGTCTATTCTCCTAGCGACCGATTTCTCCTTGGTTCCTCTCCGTCGCACTGCAGCTGTTTAGAGGCAAAGTGAGCGGCGATAAGTGCTCTAGAGACTGTAGCTCATGTCAGGATTAACTGTACATTAACAAGTAGTTCACTTTGGCTATAGCTTTGTTCATGCTGCCAAATTTGCTTACCTCAATATCAAGATTCTCGCTTGCTAAACTTCAAAACAACCCTACAACATTAAAAAGCACTCTCTCTTCATGTTAAAGTTTATTCTCCTCCACTGCCTTCTAGTTCCCCCCCCCCCCCCCCCCCCCCATGTTCCCTTTACCTCCAACAGTCCCCCTCGTCTCGTGTGTAACGCATTTTTTTCTGATTTTTCGAGCTTTCATTTATTAATTTTAGAAAGTCCGAAAATATGCTGCCCACCTTACTTTCTCACTCATCTATATCTGACTTTACTCAATTACTTAGTTCTTCTCCTCATCACTGTTCGGCAAGAATCCTTTACGAAACTGCAGATCTCTGCTGTAAATTGATTGAGTTCTCCTGTCCTCAATATTTACCTGATCTGTTGCACCTGTACTCTCTGTCATGTAAACTTATTCTTCGTCTGGTTCTTCATAAGCTAGCGAATTTTTTGCTTGGGTTCCCAGCAATGGGGGCATTCGAGGCATCGAGATGGTTGATGAACTTGCCAAGAGTACCACAAAGGAAAAGTCGAGCAGATTGTCTACCCTCACACTGATCTGAAACCCCAAACCCAGCAGGCCTACGGCAAGAGGAATGGGACTTGCAGACGGATAACAAACTATTCAAAATCCGTCCAAACCTGAAAGGTTTTACCATGTTCCTGAGACAGCCGTAAGGAAGAAACAGTTTTGTCCTTTTTGCATACAGGCCACTCGCTTTACACCCTTTCTTATCTTTTAAAAGGTGAAGAAGTTCCGTGGTGCATTCCATGTCATGTACCACTCACAGTGAAACATATTGTTTTAGAGTGTTGGGACTTGCATGATGTGAGACATAAACATTTTACAGCAGACTCCATGAAAACCTTGTTCAGAGATGTCCCACCTGATGTGATCTTTGAGTTTCTAAGGGGGATCAACATTTTTGATCTGATCTAAGATTTTACGGATCTCTAACAAAACTTTTAATGTCCTGTGTGTTTTTGGAAGGTGAGTTTTAAAGAGTTGTGTGAATATTTTTTTTTTAATGACTTGTGAGTTAACTTCAACGCGGTAACAGCCCTGATATGGCCCTTTGCGGTCGGCTGGGCTATAAGCAACATTACCATTACCATAAGTCAGCCCAATACACTACACACACGCGCGCGTGTACATAACCCATGAACTGGATCGTTAAACTTTTTTTTTTTTTTTTAAAGATTGTTACGATTTACGGGGGAGGGAGCAGAGGGGAAGAGGAGGGATCCGAAGTGTAACTATGGCTTTTTGATACTAAATCCTATCGTTTTAAGTGAAACTTTTGACATTTTGAAAACGGAATTTTTCGGAAATCTGCTCATAAAATGCAACGGTTCAGAAGGTCTACTTTTTTTAAAAAAGAAATTATTTTCGACAGTAAATGTATGCCACAATCTGAGCTTAAACAAATACGGTTTATGGGAAATGGTGGGTTCCTGTAGAAAAAGCCCACTTTCTGAGTGTTTGACCGGATGGTAAACCCACTATATAGGTTGGAAAAGTAAATTGCACTACACTTCACTCGCAAGCACGCACGCGCGCGCGCGCACAACGCACACACACACACACACACACACACACACACACACACAAGGTGTGCCTTTGACAGCTCTCCAATAACCGAGCAGGCTACTACTGCGTGTTAATATGTTACCGCGGCCAATAACTAGATTATGGAAGGGTTTGACTGTTTATTTGTTTGTGGTTGGAGGTGATCCTTGAACTGTAAGCAAACATAAAAGATAGCCCCTGAGAGGAGTTACCGGCATTTAATCGCATGCATATCGGTGTAACACCCCAGATTGCCCCCCATCCCAGAATGCCCCCCCCGGGGACGTTTCAGTATCCCAGAATCCCCCCCCCCCCCTCCCCCCGGGGACGTTTCAGTATACCAGAATGTCCCCCGGGGGACATGTTGGGTATGCTAGAATGTCCCCCGGGGACATGTTGGGTATGCTGACACGTCCCCCTGGGGGGCAAACTAAAATGCCCCCCCCCCCCCCCCCCCTATCTATTATGCCCCCCATGAGGACAAAATTTTCATCCCAGAATGCCCCCCCCCCAATTCTCTCTCTCTCTCTCTCTCTCTCTCTCTCTCTCTCTATCTCTCTGATCTGTCTGTCTCCGTCTGTCTGTCCCTTTCTCTCTCTCTCTCTCTCTCTCTCTCTCTCTCTCTCTCTCTCTCTCTCTCTCTCTCTGCGACATCTTAAAACACTGATTCTTGCTTACCTAACCTAGAAACAGACGAAGACAAGAGCAGAGGCAGGGAGAGAGAAATAAACAGACAGACAGAAAGAAAGAAAGAGAGACAGGGACAGGGACAAGGACAGAGGAAGAGAGAGAGAAAGAGGCACAATGGAGTGGGAGAGAGCGAGGGGGAAGGGAGGGAGGGAGGGAGAGAGAGAGAGAGAGAGAGAGAGAGAGAGAGAGAGAGCAGACAGACAGACAGACAGACAGACAGAAGACAGACAGACAGACAGAGACAGGGAGAGAGAGTTTATATCAAACCAGAACAAGACTTTTTTCAACCCTAGCCTTTTTCTTTTACACTTTGTGTACAAAAATTATAATTGTCTGAACTGATTAAAACACAAAACAAAACAACAAAAATGTCTATTTGATCAGTCTTCTTTGATGGTTTTTGCACCATGAAAACAAATGTCCAAGTGATGAAAGTATATTTTACTTTTTTAAAATCACAATAAAAGAATCAAGAATAAATTTAAGAAAGAAAGAAACAGAAAAAAAGAACAGACCAGAATGCATCAAAATCTAATCAAGTTCTTTGAAGAATTATTTTTCTAAACTAATCCTAATTCTTGTTAATTCGACACTCTGTTGATACCCAACGAATACACAAAAATTCTAATAACTAATCATGCTGGAATCATTATCGAGATACTTATTGAGTGCTTTTTGCACTATGACATACGTTTAGATTGTCACTGCGTTGGATTCTTGTGTGTGTGTGTGTGTGTGTGTGTGTGTGTGTGTGTGTGTGTGTGTGTTGATTGGGTGAGAGACAGAGTGCGTGCATGCGTGAGTGCGTGCATATGTGTGTGTGTGTGTGTGTGTGTGTGTGTGTGTGTGTGTGTGTGTGTGTGTAGTAGTGTGATTGCGTGAGAGAAGAATCAAAAATAATTTTAAGAAAAAGAAACAGAAGAAAAAAAATAACAGACCAAAAAGCAGCTACGAAAAAAGCAAACCACGAAAACAAAACAAAAAAAACAAACAAAAACAAAAACAAAACAAAAAAAACATAAAAAATAACAAGCAAACAAAACAAAACAAAAAAAAATGTGTCGACTTAAAAATGTGTTAAAATCTAATCAAGTACTTTGAAGAACTTTTTTTCTCTAAATTAATCCTAATTCTTGTTAGATCGACACTCTGTTGATACCCAACGAATACGCAAAAATTATAATAACTAATCATGCTGGAATCATTATTGAGATACAATTGCTTTTTGAACTATGACATACGTTTAGATTGTCACTGCGTTGGATTCTTGTGTGGTGTGTGTGTGTGTGTGTGTGTGTTTTCCGGAGGTGACTCTTCATGGCAAGTGTCAACTTGCTTTAAATGGAGACATTGTTTCTTTAAAAATCAGCAACTGGATGAATGCTAATCAACGGAACATAGTAAGCGTGACGCGTGTCAAGTGTCAGAACACAGAAATACGTCACACCTGCTTGTCAGTCCAGGCGATATTTAGGGGTACCTTGTTCTGTGTTATATATTACGGTTTTTTTTTGATCTAACATGATTTTGGGGAGCTGAATCCAAATCCGTTGGAAGCCACTTCGTAAATGTTGGGCATTTTGAGTTATTGCGTAAAATCCTAGATGGCCGCCACCAGATTTGTAAACTGCAAATGTAGAGGACAAATGATGTCTGATTGTGATTATTTTATACTGAATTTTGGGCTCAATCAAGAAAATTATTCAGTTAACCAGAATATTCATAGTATCTAAATTTTTATCCAGTTTCAGTATGTTTTATCCGATTTTCGCTTTTTCTAAAATGGCTGCCATTGGAGGAAAACAGTGCCTTTCTTTATTATACTTGGCATGCAAAAATCAAATCAGTGAAGCCGACAATCTAAATGGAAAAGAACTGCTAAAAGGGAATAGCAAGCCTTCTGTCCTTCCAAAATTGTAGCATCAAATAATTAATTGTTGCATGCGTAGAATAATCAAATACATACATGAACAAAGTTGATCCGTGTCCAACAGGATCTGGCCTCAAAACGTATAGTAATAACAGTCGTAGTGAACTATTTCTTACAAGTACTGTCTTATCAGAGAGAGTGAATGAACAGCGGAAACTTTAGAATCTACAATATCAATGATCAGTCATATTTTCGCTTACACGCACTATTACAGACGCGCACGCATCCACTTACAGAGAATATACTCAGACACATACACGCACGCATACGCTCGAGCACGCACGCACGCGCGCGTGCGCGCGCGCCGCGCGCACACACACAACACACACACACACACACACACACCCACACAACTCTCTCTCTCTCTCTCTCTTTAATAGATAGAGAGAGAAAGAGGGAGAACAGACAGACAGATAGATAGACAGACAGAGACCGAGACAGAGAGGGACGGGAGACAGAGAGAGGAGAGAGGAGGGAGGGGAGGAGAGGGAGGCATGGGAGAGAAGAGAGAGACAGGAGGGACTTACACAGATTGGGGGGAGGGGATTCTGGAGGGACTAGCACTCACCATGGGGGGGACGATCATCAGGTAATGGGGGGGACTTTCTGGAATGCCTCCCCAGGGGACGCATCAGTATACCCAAGACGTCCCCCGGGGGGCATTCTGGGATGGGGGGCAATCTGGGGTGTTACACCGGGGTGTGTTCCCACTTTTGTGATCTCAGCCGTGAGACGGGGCAGAGAGAGAGAGAGAGAGAGAGAGAGAGAGAGAGAGAAATTATAATTTTTAGGCCACAATTCGTACATAATTTATGTGCATGAGTTGTTCACAGAGAGACAGAGAGAGAGAGAGGGATAGGCAAACAGAGAGAGAGAGAGAGAGAGAGAGAGAGGGAGAGGCCTGGGCCCCAAAGCTCGCGCACCGACTCTTGGAAACAAAAGGGGAAAGAAAAAGAAAAGACGGGCGGAACGGGGATGGAAGGAGATGGTGTAAAAAACAAAAACAAAAACAAACAAAAAAACAAAAAAACGGCGGAACGGAGGAAACGCACAACAAAATTAACACACATAGAAACACACTCTCGACAACGCTTTACTACAAACTTCCCCGTAAGCAATACAGACACTACGACATGTAAAAAGGGATTGGCTGGTACAAAGAGAACATGAAAAGCTTTGACCCAAATGAACGAAGAGAGAGGAGAGAGAGAGAGAGAGAGAGAGAGAGAGAGACAGAGACAGAGACAGAGACAAGAGAGAGACAGAGAGAAGAGAGAGAGGTGCAGCACTGAATATCAACAGCTTGAGGCAACCAACTGTTAAAGTGACTTAACGAAGAACATAATTATGTGTGCCGTGTGTGCGTGCGTGAGTGTTTGTCTGTGTGCGTGTGCGAGTGCATGCTGTGTGTGTGTGTGTGTGTGTGTGTGTGTGTGTGTGTGTGTGTGTGTGTGTGTGTGTGCATGTGTCTGTGTGTGTATGTGCGCGCACGCCCGCAGCGTGCGTGTGTGTGTGTGTGTGTTCGCGCGTGTGTGTGCGGCTCGTGCGCGCGCGCGCGCGTGTGTATGTGTGTGTGTGTGTGTGTGTGTGTGTGTGTGTGTGTGTGTGTGTTGTGTGTTGATATGTACACGTACGTGTAGGTGTGTGCATTGTACCAAAGACAGTACGCCCTACGGATTGTACGCACCCGCAAGGTCGCGCGCACGCACGCGCGTGCGCGTGTGTATGTGAAAAGGACGGATTACAGCTGCAAGGAGGAAAGGGCGTGCATATATACACACTATCCAGCCGCCCTCCTCTCCCACCTAACACCCTTCCCCCTCCCCATTTTTTTCAAGGGAGTAGGGAGTTGGCGAGAGTTGATGATCACTCTAACACTGTGAAAATTATCTGAATTAGATATCTGCAGTCACCGATTTCTGTGATGGTACTTTAAACAAGATTGCTCCCTTCGTATTACTGATGGCGTTTTCCCGTTGTTTGTTTGTTTGTTGTTTTTTGTTGGAAGAAAGGGGGTGTTCAGTGAAACTGGGGGACGTCAAGAGTAAGCAAACAATACAGGCAACTTTTCTCTATATGATGAAATAATGACGTTCGCAACTCGATACTAACGCTGTTTGCGGTGCCTGTTTAACTAGCACACATGCAGATAAAAAGCACATAATGTGTGTGTGTGTGTGTGTGTGTGTGTGTGTGTGTGTGTGTGTGTGTGTGTGTGCGTGCGTGCGTGCGTGCGTGCGTGTGTGTGTGTGTGTGTGTGTGTGTAACCCTGTGGGGATGCCGGGTGAAGAATGCGCAGCACACAGGGCTTTATTTTATCGTCTTATTCGAAAGACTAGCACTCATGCCACTTCTTGAGGTCTAGCTAAACGGGTGAAGAAAAATTTAAAAAAAAACACACACAAAAACTGCTCTCTACTGGCAAGCTTTGAACCATGGAGATGGGATTCCTTCGCTTCCTACATGAGTGCATGACCCACGCAGCTACCTTTTCATGCGTCTGCACCCTGTAGACTTACTGGGGGTTGGGGATGTCTTTCACAGTGAGCGCATCTTTGGTGTGATAAAGAACACTCATAACACTATCGTTTGTGTGGTTTTATCGCACGTGGTCAGGTCAAAGAAAAAAAGCCCGAACGTAACTCCTGTGTTGTATAACCGTCTGGTCTTGAACATTACAGTCCATACGCTGTCATTTGTTAGGTCCCGCTCGGTATTTGGAAATCTGCAAAATGGATTTAATCTGGCTTACTGGCTGTATTCACTGGAGTGACCTCGCCATCATACTGGGATATTTCATCTGTGTTCTGTGCGCTTCAGGGCGGAGGCGTGATTGTCCCCATTCGTCGGCTTACGAGTTCAATAAAAGGAGAAACTGACACTGTATTGGTTCGTCTTCAAACATAGTAATCATGAAGGAAAGTTTTAGATCTCGACGTATGGCTGGCTCAGCTTCCCCCCCCCCCCCCCCCCCCCCCCTTTTTTTTTTTTTTCTTTTTTTTTTTTTTTTTTTTTGAAAAGCAAACGTGTGAGAAAATTCACTCCTTGAAGAAAATACCACGCTTTGTTCTCTTAACACAAAATTCACGTGCTTGTAATCACAATACTGCTGAAAATGCGATGTTCGACATGACTTTCTGTCCCCATTTAGAAAAGCAACACTGTGCTTAAAAATCACAAAACTATACACATCTAGGAGAAAGACACGGAGAGAGAGAGAGAGAGAGAGAGAGAGAGAGAAGAGGACGGACAGACATACGGACAGGCAGGGAGACAAGCAGACAAACAGACAGACAGGCAGGGGGAGAGAGAGAGAGAGAGAGAGAGAGAGAGAGAGAGAGAGAGAGAGAGAGAGAGTGAACAAAAGGACACGCATGTATGGATTGGAAGAGGATGGTGAAGAAGGGTGGAGGGGAGAAAATGTGGTGCATGGGGATGAATTCAATAGTCGGAGAACCAACTACTAGCACAATAATAACTCAGGGATGATAATCATTGCGATAATTTATGATGACAACCGAAGAAGATCAAGGAGACATTAATAAGTTTTGTGTGTGTTGTGTGTGTGTGTGTGTGTGTGTGTGTGTGTGTGTGTGTGTGTGTGTGTGTGTGTGTGTGTGGAGGGGAAGAGAGAGAGAGAGAGAGAAGACAGACAGACAGACAGACAGACAGACAGACACAGACAGACAGACAGAGACAGACAGACTGACAGACAGGAAGAGCCAACAGCAACGTACAGCAAACTCCGGTTATAAGAAAGTCGATGATTAGATTAATTGTTGCCTTCTTACATCCGAAATTTGTTACATAAAAGCAGATCCTATCTTGGATGTGATAAGCTTTTGAAATCGAAGTTTCGGTGCTGACTGCATTATGTCTACCTACACACACATACGCACACCACTCTCTCTCTCTCTCTCTCTCTCTCTCTCTCTCTCTCTCTCTCCTCTGTGCGTGCGCGTCTCTCTCCCTCTGTGTGTGTGTGTGTGTGTGTGTGTGTGTGTGTGTGTGTGTGTGGTGTGTGTGTTGTGTGCGTGCGTGTGCGTGCGTGCGTGCAATACCTTCTTGTTTGATTTTCTCGACAGCAATGTCTCAATCTTTGCCATGCAGTTGTGTCGATCTCTCTTTGGTTATTCTGGGAGGAAATAAACACAAAAATATGTAATACAATTTTCTGATATCCGGGGTATCATTTCAATTTTCCTGTTTCGCATGGAATAGAGAAGCTGTTCTTTAGTTAGGGCTCTGAAACGGCATCCCTTCTAGGTAAACAAATGTCTCTGAAATATCCATGTCAGCTCCTGTGGGCTAATGATACACGGAAATAATCCTGCACACACCCCGTCTGAAGGAAGTCGCACAATTAGGGTTCCCTGGTGAAAAAAAAAAAAAAAAAGAATAATGAATGACCGTCTGACTGACAGAGTTGGAAATGGAAAATGAATGATTACTAGCGAGAAATCAAGCTGTTGTGACTTAGATGTAGCCAGGCAGCCAGCCCTCTGAGGCAGTGAATGTGCAAACTGAAAAGCCCTACGAGCTGTGTCAAAGACCTAAATTAGACACGGGACAATATTATCATGATCATTGTCGTCATCTTCATCATCATTGTCTCGTACATGTATTTCGTTTAAAAAATGTACAGGAAGAAGAGGGGTAGCTTTGAATTACATCAAAAGTGCCCGCTGAAGTCGAATCAACTGCAGGGTAGAAGGGGGAGAAAGAGAGGTATGGGGGTGGCGGGTTGGAGAGATGGAGATGTTGTGGAAAAAAACCCTACCTCCAAGACCTCTCTCTCTCTCTCTCTCAGAGAGAGAGGAGAGAGAGAGAGAGAGAGAGAGGCACATGCGGTCAAACCCCTGTGAGTGGGTTCCTGAGCATTTCAAATGCGTTTTAAATTAGGTTTTCATTCATAGAAAAAAAAACAGACATCACGGATTCATTCCTTTGGATTCAAACAAGAAATCCCCTCATGGACAGGGAAGACAATATCAGCGCTGTCCAGACAAAAAAAAAAAAGAAAAGAAAAGAAAAAACCCTGTATGGGACGACAATAACATCTCCATAAAACAAGATCAGGCTCCTGCGAGCACTGGTACATTCTACCTTCATGTATGCGTGCGAGACTTGGACCTTCACAGAGGATCTAATAAGAATAATCCAAGCCATGGAAATGAGATGTTACCGCAGAAACACTGATCACATCACCAATGAACGAGTGTGTTAAACCGTCAAACAGCAGCTCACTGGACTATATAAATGTCTACTGACATTAGCTAAGAAAAGAGAAATGCATTTGTATAGTCATGTAACATGTTAGAGCGATCCAAAGGGGAACAGCTGAAGAAGGGAGACGGAGGAGAATACGGAATCAACAACAACAGCGACGGACTGACAACATAGCAGGGAACATGTTTTGCAGAGATGTAAGCCTTGGCATACACAACCGACAGAACTAGAGCAACTTGATGAATTGTTCTTCCGTGTCCAATGACTCCCCACGGCGCTAAGGAAGAAGAATTGAGAAAGAAGTGAAGCAAAAGCAGACACTTCTCCTTTGCAGCCAGCTCTGATGACTGCAGGTGTCACTGGCATCTGAGCAGGCATCAAGGAAAGGTGTTTGCGACACACCTCCTTGCTGCTAAACCTTTCTGTGTCTGTATTAAAGTGTCTTATAATGCAGAATTCTCATAACCGTTTCCCGAACTGAACTGCTCAGGTGTTTTTTCTTTAAAGCGCCCGCGCAGTGGTATCTTTTGAGACTTGAATCCCTGAAACAGTATCTCTAAAACCTGTCTTTGATACTGAGACCACACTACTGACATATTACAGCTATCATCTCTTTGGGTTATCTTCCCCTCTTTGTATGTCTTGCGGATGGTTTGAGGTCCGAGATCGCAATGTATTGTCGCGAGTTCAACTCACGCCGGTGCTCAACATCAAAACTGCCATCGTCGCTACCCATCTTTAACAAAGTATCGTAATGTCAGATAGCCCCTTCTCCCATTCTCTTGGGATCGTTATCCCCGTCTGCCCCATCATCGTAAGTATGTGTGGACGTTAAACCTGAATGTAACTAACGAACTTCGCTCCTTTGTGTCATTAAGAGCCTGCGGTTCACAGGACATTAATCTCACCTTCTGACTTCCCCTCCGAAATGGTGATCGATTCCACTGACGCCGACTCAATTACAAATTGGATCAATCTCAGTTATGAGTTTAAAAAAAAAAAAAAAAAAAACGCGAAGCGATTAACATGATAATTTGCACATGCATCAGCGAAGCTAAAACGTGTCCGACTGCACAAAATCGGTTTGGGTCCGATAGTCCGACACTTCACGATTCCGACGTTTGGATAGTTCGACAAATCAAGATTCCGATGTTTCGACAATCCGACAATTTTGTCGGACCAACGAAACTTGCTTTGTAATGTTTTATTTTGTGCCAATAGTTCGACACATCACGATTTCGACAATACCAGAGAGAGAGAGAGAGAGAGAGAGAGAGAGAGAGAGAGAGAGAGAGAGAGAGAAGATTTGACTTTCAATATGTCAGACTAACGGGAATTATAAAACTGGGTTGTGTGTCAGATTATCGAAACGAGTTGGAATTGTCGGAATCGTGGGATGTCGGACTATCGCTACTTTTTCTTACAGTGTCGGATTATCGAAACATCTGAGCGTGGGGTGTCGGACTACCGATGTGTCGGACTATCGAAACGTCGGACTACCGGCCCAGCCCCACAAAATCAACTGTGCGGACAAAAGCGGTACAGCCGGTTTTGTCGAGAGTGATGAGCATGCGTGACGGTGAGCGAGTGACGGACTAGACTTGCAGATTCACTAAAGTGTGTCTTCCGGGTCGAGTATCAACGCTTCTGGCAAATTAATTCGCGTTAGTATTATAGCGCCAATGCATTACAGCTTACGATGTTCAAATCAATGGCATTCGTGCCTGTGTGCACTGAATGCGCGCGCATAAATCTAGGTAGAAGGCCAAGAATGATGACAAGATGGGTGAACCAGCTGTGTATGTCCATACGGCATCTTTCAATACTTGACTCAGCTTCTTGGTAACAAAATTACACCAACTGTAAAAGCACCAACTGAAATACACATAGTTGCACCCTCTGCTCTTTAAATGCACAAGCAAGCAGCAAGCGCACACGCACACACACACGTGCACACGCACGCGTGTGTCCACACGCACATGCACATGCATACACACACACCATACACACACGCACATGCACTCGCGCACCGCATACACTGGCACACACGTATGGGCTCGAGCCCATCCATACACACACACACACACACACACACACACACACACACACACACACACACCATACAATGATAATAATGGCACAGCCAAGGTCAAGTAGGTTACTCAAGGTCTGACCAATCTGTTGGGCTAATGCGTAGGTCAGACATCTGCAAAGTCGTAGTCACGTGACCCTCTTCTTAAATTCTCTCATCTTAGTCATTAATTCATTGACCCATCAGCTTTAAATCATTCACAGTGTGGTCTCAAAACTTAGCGGACGTGGTGTAACGTATATGGACTTGTCCGCACGCAGTGACACCCTGATGAAACTGAAAATAGCACTATTGTCAATGAAGTTTTTGATACTACTCGACAGCACTGGACAAAAATTTAGAGTTGATTCAGTAACTGATGAGGAAGTGCACTGAAGTAATAATCAAACAGATATGCACCACTTTATTAACCAGTACTAATTTGTATTGGATGAAACATCGCACACACCTCTGTAGGGCCTACTCAAATAATAATTTTCTGATGATAAGATGTCAAGCTATCAATAGCTAAATTTAGAAAGAGAGCCCGGGGTTGGTTACCGCCATGGACATAGACAAACAAAGCACAGGACAAGACACAATGCATTTCGACCTCTTGGGTCTTCTTCAGGCAAAAACAAACAACATTCAGGACAGCGAAAACGAAGAACGAGAAACCACTTATCTTCTCATGTTCGGCACACCTCACCCTTACCCCACCCCCACCCCCCACCCGCACTCCCCCCTCCTTCCCTCCCACATTCCGTTGTTAACATTAAGTCCTCTGTGACCTTTCATGCTAACTCGTACAACACCTTATATAGGTCTGTGTGTTTCCGGAAATCTGTTCTATAATGAGTCAGTGTGACCATACAGCTGAGTTCCAGACTTAGTTTGACAATGAGCCAGCTCAATTAAATTGCAAGATCAAATTTGATAAACGAAACAATGATTACTGCCATTTAAACTAATTCCCTGTTACAGGTCCAAAACCCCACAGCTTTAGAGTAGCATAGAATTTAAAAACCTCTGTGACCTAGGGGAGAGAGGGGGGAGGGGGGGGGGGGGCGAGGGAGGCAGGCCTCTGCATTGACGTTAATAGTTTCAGTTTTATCAAGGAAGTGTCACTGCGTGAGGACTAGTCCTTATCTATGCTACGCTACATCTGCTAAGTTTCGAGACCGCACTGCGCATGATTGATAAATGAAAATGTAAATAAAAAAAGTAACAAATGTTCATACTGTCCAGATCAAGTTGATAGTATTGAGAGCTTTGTCTGTGAATGTCTATTGTTTACGATAATACGTCACTGCGTCTTTAAACTTATTTAAAATACATTAGCCATATCATTCTTCGGTGAAAATACATATCAGTCCCTTTGAAAAATCACGTTCCCCTTCAGTGATAAGTTTTGAATGATAAATTCTGAAAAACAAAGGTTTAGTTGGCATCTGCGTCTCTAACTGCCAAAGCAAGCATCTCTCTCTCTCTCTCTCTCTCTCTCTCTCTCTCTCTCTCCTCCTCATCTCTCTCTCTCACACACACACACACACACACACACACACTAGCATGGACACAATTATGTTCTTTCCCGCATGTACACACATCCCAAATTACCAGTTCGTGTTAATACCTTCACGGCCATAAGTAGCTGACGGGCTGATAGACAAGGAAAGCTAGCCATAAGTATTAATACAAATGACAAAAAGTATGTTTATACTGTTTATTTCTGTCATTCTTTAATGCACGTTACTTGTTATTGTTGCGATCTAGTTGAAGTCACGATTATTACACTATGGTTCCATTAAGTACGATTATAGCATAATAATAATCCATGTCAACATATTGGCTGTAGGCACTTGCGACCACCACACACACCTTAACAAAATCAAACCCAAACATATGTAAGCCATAGCAATTATTGCCGACATCCAACATGTAAAGTGCTTGCCTTTAATAAAAGCACAAGACACCTAGCAACAAAAAGACCAGGCACTTGCATGCTGAACAATCACTTAGAGAGAGAGAGAGAGAGAGAGAAGAGAGAGAGAGAGAGAGAGAGTCACTGTCCACACAGTATTCTTCTATTTAGTAATATCCAACTCTTCGCACACTTCTTTCTGAACCCGCTTGTATCCCGTAGAAGTTCCAGCAATTGTCCTTTTAATTCGCACACTTTGTTTTTTTATTTAAAAACAAACAGACGAATAGAGAGGCGTGTGGTCCATTTTTTATTTGAACTGGAAAAAATAAAAACAGGAAAGACAGTGGGTGGAGGGGGGGGGGGGGGGGGGGGGGGGGTTAAGGACCAACACGGGAAAACAAGTGGGAAAAAAAAAGGAGGATGGAAGCCCTATTATAAAAAATAAAATAAAAAATAAAAAAATCATCCACCAGCTGCGGGTCGTGTCAGACAATGCAGTGGCAAAACACGCATCTGTGGTTTTATTGGGGTCAGTGGAACACGGTAACGCCTCGACGCTCGAGGCAGTTCGAGCTTGCTTTGCGTTGTGCTATATAACTTTTTTTTTCATTTCTTTTTTTTTTAAACCCGAATTGCCGTTGGCCTCGAGTTTTCTTTCTTTCTCTTCCCCCCCCCCCCCCCCCCCCCCCCCCCCCCCCCCCCCCCCATAACCACGTTTCTATGGTAAACGAGAGCTAGAATGCCACCGACGGTTCAACCAATCAGAGAACGTTACCATTTTCGGTGCGTGGGAACACAGAATGATGGACCAACATAATTCAACAAATTTCCTTTCTGACATCGGGCCCTGTTTACTTCGAAAATGAATTTAACGAAAAGAAGCTTAACTAGACTCAAGAATGTTTCAAATTCGTCTTTGGTCTCACCTCTTGTCACTGTGTGAATGCCATTACGTATGTCGGGTGACAGGGTTCATCCGATTCTAATTATTTCTTTACGATTGGGAGGAAAAGACTCTGGCCAGCTGGAACTGGGGAAGTGCTAAGCGCAGCGACATGGATCATGTCTGTATGTGAAGCAATCCAGATATCTTATGACCAGTGTCTCCACAGTTAAGGCAGGTGTGGACAACAACGTCGCTGCCTTGCAGTTCTTTTTTTCTCCCCAAGCATAAACAGGATGTTCCCATGCAGTGAATGCATAATGGAGAAACAGACAGTAGATAAACTGAGAGAGTGGAAGGAGGAAGACAGACAGGCATACAAACCGACAGAGACACACACAAAAGTAGTGAAGTGACTTTGATGAAGTGTTACGGTTAGATGGAAAGTGGCCAAGAGCGAACCCACTAAATTTGGGGGTTGGTCTGACTCAAAAAGAGCAGACCCAGAATATGTTCATGTATTCTCTTACCGGAAATAATTTTGTCTTCACACACAATTTGACTTAAAGGGTGGATCCAAGACTCGTTTTACCATAACGAGAACTGTGATCTCAGGAACACAGCTTGTTTTTGTCTGTTAGCACGATAACGTAAAAACTACTAACAATTGTAACCGATTTTAGTCAAAAGATGGATTGTTGCCCGAAAACAAATGCGTTAAAATGGTGGACACATAATCGTTCGGCAAAATATAACTCTTATGATGAAAACCCTACCAAACCAATTTCAACCAAGCTTGGTGAAAAAACGGGTTGAACCCCAAGCGCAAAGCCATCAAATTTTGATGCAGATCCCGGTCAGATGATGGGTCCGGGATATGTTCAGCAAGTTTACTACACATTTTCCACACACAGGAAATGATATTAAGTTACTGTTAAGAGTTAATTCTATTTACAAAATAACATATTTTCATGAAATATTAAAGCTTTCTGGTTGGTAAGCGTTGAAATTTCATATTATCCAGATCATATATAAAAAAAAAATGTATGGGACGTTACTCTTTCTGTTTGTATCAACTATTCCGTCCCCTGAAGGAAAAATAATTTTTACTCATGAACTGGCTCACAGGGCGGATCCAGGATCTGTTTGACATGGTGGAGGTCTTCACTCTCCCGGGTACCCTTCTAGTTTGGTATGCAATTAGGCGTTATGTTATTAGTACCGGGTTAGATCTGAATGTCTGTTTACGGCATTTTGAAATGCTTCTTCATCTGCTGTTGCTGCTTCTCCTCTTCTTCCTTCTTCTCACTTCACCCCGTATGGAATCTTTGGTCACTACACTGACGAATACTTCACCAGGGTCCTCTACGTCTGTCGTGTGTGTGTCAAGGTTTAGGTCTCCGCATATGGTTTCCCTGTCAGTCCTTCGGTTTTTTGTCCTTGTCTGTCCCCACACACCACCTCCGTCTCCACCCCCTTCCTCTCAACAAGTCCCTGGTGGAATATTTCTGACAAACCTGTTAGATTTTGTGACAATTTACAAGCGGGACGAGGGGGTGAAGGGGGTCCAGAATGCCCGGACCCCCCCCCCCCCTCCCCTCCTTTGGCTGGCAAAGATTGTATCTTTACCAAATGGATGCCCTTCGGAATCCATCCGCACCTCCCCATCCCGCCCCCTTCCCCTGTTTCTAGAGCCCCCTGGCTAGCACAAATGTCAGTTTAGGCACCAAGTGTCCGCCGAATTGTTTGTGTAACATCAGCCAAAAAATGAAAGTAATGCGAATAGACCGTTCAATGAGAATAACTGTACATGTACCAAGATTTTAAGAACGAAAAGACCCATCACTATTACCACTCCACCCCATTCCCCAACCGCCCACCTCACCCGGTTTTTTTTTTCTATTTGTTGTTGTTGTTTGTTTCTTTCTTTTGTTTGTTTGTTTGTTTGTTTTTAAGGAGATTTTCTCACCAAGGAAGGAGTTCACCCTATCCTTCTCTGATGTAACATGGCCATACAAACGAAGTTTAAATGCTCGAGTGGAAAAAAACCTGATAGACTGCTTCTTTCCGCCCAACAACACGGAGTTCGACTGATTCATTTAGAGGTTTGATTTGAATAGCTTTTTTGTGCATTTTGACATGCTTCTTCTTCTCCTTCACCTTCGTCTTCTTCTACCTCTTCTTCTCGCTTTACTCTGAAATGGGACACTGAGTCACTACACTGAAGAAAATTTCACCAGCTTCCTCCAGGTCTGTCAGTTGTGTGCCAAGACTTGAGTCTCTGCAAATGGATTTCTTGTCAGTCCCTCGTTTTGTTTTTTTCCCCTATCTTTCTCTCCGTCTCCCTCCGTCAACAGTTCCCTGGAGGATTGTTTTAGCAAGGCTTTTTTTTTCAATGGCCACACAAACGTAACTGAAACGCTAGAGGGAAACAAATGATAGACTGGTTTTTGAGGTTCAGTACGGAGTTTGGTTTATTCATTTAATGGACACCACCCACTTCACGTTTGATGGAAAGAACTTACAGACTTTCATGAGTGTAGGCTTTAAATCGGACGTCCCTAATGACTGCGTAAACTTGCTGCCTCAGCTCAAACAAAAACTGACATGAAATTATTCTATCTGCAGTTACGTCAAAAACATATAATTTTGCTGAAATAATCCGTTACAGGCTAGTTCTCTCCAACATAAAAAGCCAAAGAGGTTCTTAATTTTGTGTACCGACACAGGAAATTACCAGAAATACAGGTACACTTCCCAGTTAGGGGGATGTTTCCCCCAACAGGAAATGCTGCTAAAGAAGATTCAGATTGTGGTTTTGTCTCTTTTTTTATTTACTACACGAGTGCAGTCCCCCTTGCTTCAGTTTTCATATCTTCCATCTCCCATTATCCATCTCTAATTTCTCTCCCCCATCGCCCCCCACCCATCCACCCTCTCTCTCTCTCTCTCTCTCTCTCTCTTCTCTCTCTCTCTCTCTCTTACTCTCTCAGCTGCTTCGCAAAAAACGAAACAGGATAGCCTACATGTCTTCATGTTGACCTTGAGCTATATTTATCTGTTGTGAACAGCGATACTGGGCTCGATCTTTTACTTCTCAAGTACCTGAAATGCACTTTGTAAGTACAGTCTATCTGTCGACATGAATTTCACAATATATTCGATTTAAAACACACACACACACACACACACACACACACACACACACACACACACACACACACACATAATTCGGACAGATTAGACATGGAACGTTCAACCCAGAAGTGCAGATAAATAGCTGGTCTGGTCTGCACTTTTCAGCAATACATGTAACACAACTCTACCTCACTTTTGGTCTGCGGTTTCAAATACTTGAGTATACGCAAATCTTTCTTTGTCAATATGAAGCATTCTTTATTAGAATTGTTCTGTGTGTGTGTGTGTGTGTGTGTGTGTGTGTGTGTGTGTGTGTGTGTGTTGTGTGTGCGTGTGTGTGTGAGAGCAAGTGTGTATGTCCACATCTGTGCGAGTGCTTGCATAGTCAGTCTCTCTCTGAAGCTGAATTGCTTAAAAACAAAATTTTTAAGGACATTTCCTAGCTGCACTGTCCTTGAATACACGAGGTGAATGAATGTCACAAAACTGACAAAGTTAAAAGCTTCGCATCAAATCACAACAAACCCAAAAGTCATTGTTCTTGCTAGCCGGTCTTGAGGTGACTTCCGTGGTCAGCTGGGCCATGACCATCATGTCTGGATCACTTTCTGATGATCTTAACTATATATTGTTCTCGACATTGTATAGTTTTTGCCTGAATGCACGAGTGCGCGCGCGCACACACACACACACATATACACCAACGCGCGCGCGCGCGCGCACACAAACACACACACACACACACACATACACTAAGCAGAAGGGATGTTGTACTTTAGGAGCCACCTGATAACCTACTTACGGGATTGGAACGGCCAATCACAAGGACACATAACTTTTTATGACATCCTTATCAGCTGTCCGCACGTCATAAGAAAGCTGGTGTATGAAAAACAAAACCAGTTGTTAGAAGAACGAAATGCAAGCCGGAGAAGAAAGAAAGAAAGAATGAATGAATGAATAATGGAAGGAAGGAAGCAAAACATGAGGAAGGAAAGAAAGAAAGAAAGAAAGAAAAAGAAAAAAAGATAAGAGAAAAAGAAAGAACTGAAAAGAAAGAAAAGAGTTGATACGCAGTCGTAGGCAGTGAGAACAGTGGAAGAAAGCATGTATTTGTTCTCCCGATTGTAAGCCCCTACCCCGCCTCCCCCAGAGAAATGCTCCCCTCTGCAATATTTCACAGCTTTTGATCGTTGTCGTCTGCGTTTGCTTACCGCCACTTGCATTCTCCCCGTCTTCAGCTTTCGGTGAACGGAGTGGGATACGATTGGAGGTGAACGGTGGGGAGGGTGGGTGGATTGTATCAGCCTTCCTGCCATCAAATCGCCGAGTACTTCAGGTTTTGCTTTTTAAAACGTGTATCATGCAAGCAAATTTTGAGTTACGTATTTCTCTCTCTCTCTCTCTCTCTCTCTCTCTCTCTCTCACACACACACACACACACACACACACACACACACACACACACACACACACACACACACACACACGCTCGTGCTCACTGAAGCCTTCAATTATTCAACACTCCATTCCCTCCCTTCCCCCATCCACTTCTCAATCCTGTGTCACTGGCTGCCATTTTCGACCAGCACAAGGGAAATGGGAAGCCAGGAGAAAGAGACAGGGGAGGGGATAATGTAGATGGGGGTATGAGAGGGCGGAAGGTGGAGGTGAGACCACAGGAAACTAACAGTTAATCAAGGTTAAAAAAAAAAAAGAAGGAAAAAAAAAAGGGAAGTCCCATAGCCTAATGGCCGCCAGGGCAGTGAACTGTCTGAGGTTCACCGTGTCTGGTGCACAGCATGATGAAAAGTGAGGCCCATCCCTCATACTCTCCTTCAACCGCCTTTACTTTCCTTGATCTAAATCAAGACCCGGTTTACTGCTGATTGAAGATACCCCCCCCCCCCCCCCCCCCAAAAAAAAAAAAAAAAAAAAAAAAAGGAAAAAAAAAAGAAAAAGAAAAAAAAAAACTGCATCAAAATAGTTCAAAGTCACGACATGCAGCTCGGCGGGTAAGCGTTCTAACCACCTGACCATAGGACTCCCCTTTTTTTTAATATATATATATATATGCTGCCGTAACATAGATGTGTTCTTAGCTTAAGTCTGCCTACAACATTAAAAAGCATGAGACACTGTCTCGTACAATCGTCATCATCATAGTCATAATTACGATCACAAAATTAGTCTGACATTATGGATGTAAATCATGCGCGTTGAGGTGCATAATGCTGTTATTTTACACATTCATAATGCATGCATCCCCCTCCCTGTGTGTGTGTGTGTGTGTGTGTGTGTGTGTGTGTGTGCGCGCGCGCGCGCGCGCGCGCGGCGCGTGTGTGTGTAGAGCAGTTCTATTTTTGTTTGTGTTTGTAAGATGGACTTGGAGACACATGGTGTTCGTCGGAAATGTACACAAACATTACAATGTGTTTGTATGGGACTTGGCTCGAGTCGATAGGTATGAGCGCGTGTTCAAAAGTTGAAACGTTCAATTGTTGCACCTTGAATCTTCTTTTACCCCCCCCCCCCCCCCCCTTATTTCAGAGATGTGTGTGTGTGTGTGTGTGTGTGTGTGTGTGTGTGTGTGTGTGTGTGTGTGTGTGTGTGAGTGTATGCGAGTATATGCTATATCAACAGAGACGAGAAATACAGTGTTATAAACAGCTTATGTGTGCTCCAAAACGCACTCAAGAAAACTTACATTATTCAGAAACTTGCGGAACGTTCCTGTTAATACTTAACCAATTCGAATCAAAAGACCCAATCAGAACCTTCGAAAAATTAGCACTTAATGAAATTATTCTGAAGTTTCGGAGTTGTTCCATTACGTATTATTCGATCTGTAAATTCAGCGAACATCTTCTCATTTTGAAGTCGTGTGGATTTGATATGGAGTCCAAATGACCTTCCAGCTATCTTGATTTTCACAGTAATATACTCCATAATTATGTGCGTGTAAGCTAAGCTCAGCACTGAAAATTTAAGTCGAATATTGTCATTTCACCACCGTGTTCGGTGTAAATCTCATTTATCCCCGTCTCTGCTGATCAGACTAATTATTAGATAAACATGTGTTGAGTGTCACCAATCTGCAATGTTTCTTTTTCTTGGATGTGTGATACTTGCTACCCTACAGTTTTAAAGGTGTCAAATGTGGTGCTATGTTGATAAATGCAGATAAGCGTATCTGATAAATGTTTGGACATTTGAAAGATCTAGATCTTTATTCATTGTGAGTGTTGAAATAACCTGTTATACAGATTTTTTTCTTATGTTTGACGTATTACGTATGTAATGCTAACGACTGGTTTTATTACATTTCTTCAAATTGGATTTTATGGGTCCGCAGACCTACCTAGCCCATAGCGGAGCCATGTGATTATTTTATTTTTTTTTAGCATACTGGTTTCAATACGTTCTGTTTGATTGTTAGTTTCCTTTTTATTTAAGTCCAGTGCAAAGAACCCTGCCCAGATTTGATGCTGCACAGATGTAAGGGGGATTTTTTCGGCAGAGAGAATGATAATATATCTGCATTCATCGAACTCACTTTCTTCTCACCCTAGCTCACATCTCATCCATGCTATTACTGCACCTGCAGCTGCTGCTGCTACTGCTGCTGCTATTGTTGCTTCTGTTACTACCACCACTACCATCCCCGCCACCACCATTACCACTACTATTACTACTACTACTACTGCTGCTGCTACTACTGCTACTGCTACTACTGGTATTGTTATCGTTGCGATAGCATCGTTCTTGTTAATGCTGCTGCTCCTCTTCCTGTTTTCAGATCTTATTTTCAACATCGTCATAATTATCATCAATTATCATCACCACCTCGATAACCATTACCGCCACAGTTACTAATAGTAATTACAGTGTTCAAATGAGCATACCGAAACAAACAAACAAACAAAAAACCTCCACTAAGCCTAATTATGTCAGAATGACAAATACCCCAGGCTGGCGGCCAGGTGGGTGGTACTTAAGTTCTTAGGAAGCGAACGCGGCTCCCTAATCCGCAGGTCCAAGAGTTTGCTGGCCGACAGCGATAAGGCGGCGTAAACATGCCCTATCCAAGATGGCTGCTGCAAACGGATTGCCTGTGGGAGCGACTAACGTCGAGTCGTGAAAGGTTCATAGGGTGTAGTAAGTTGGTGTGCTGCTGAAAGCGGGAGGTCAAAACAACAACAAAGAAAAGGAAAGGAAAAGAAGGAGGAAAAGGAAACAGAAAGAAGGGCGAAAATGGGGTACCAGGACACACAGAGACGCAGCAAGAGAGGCGCAAGTAGGGTGAAGCAGTCGTTTACACTCAGGATCTACATATGCACAAATGTGCGCACAATTTTATGTTATACACACACGCGCGCGCGAGCGCATGCACGCACGCGCCACTATCACCACCAGAGAGAGAGAGAGAGAGAGAGAGAGAGAGAGAGAAGAAACGTACCATCACAGAACATATAACAAACTAACAAAACTTTAAGACCACAGGACTTCTTGCAAGCAAAACAATTACAGTCATACAGAACACAATACAGTAAATAAAAGTAAAACTTCATATTCAAACCAAGAAAACAAGTTTAGTCGTGGCATGAACCAGAGGTGTGGCCCCATGAAAAACCGATTACAGTCACCAAAATGGAGATGGGAGGACTAACGATATTCTACTTAAAACATGAAATGTATTTAAAAACTGGCAGAACTGAATACTACCAAAATAACTACTAGCAGTGCAGTGTCATCTCCCAAGGATGATGGCATTATGGCCACCTGGTTGAGCGGCGTGTGAGTAACGTCATTGAAGAGAGGGCAGAAAATGAGCTGAATTGGTGCAGCCCCAACCACGCAGGCTATGTCATACCGTTATGTGGACGGGTACGCTTTACACGGACATGCATGACAACATGAGGGTTGAAAAGTCTTTCTAAGCAGCTGAAAAGAGTCGTATGGCTGCACTTTCAGAATTCTTCTCTCTTCTGTTCGCCACTAAAGGCAAAACCACCGACCGAATATTCCTCTCTACCGATCACAAGTCTGGCTCACACACACCTATCTGGACATCAGACTTCAAACTGCAGCATACTTACGGCGTCCATGAGCGTGCCTCATGGTGGACTGTTTTGTTTCAAGAAAGGAACACATCAACCGGTAGTTCGGAATTCCAGCTTGCAGTCGTATTTCTTTTTGAACGTCTGGCTCTCAATCCAATCAGCTTAGTGACTACTGACTTGTGATATGACTCCACCTGCAAAACAATGTCAGCTGAAATACCTTGGGGCACTGCTACTGGGCGCTTGACTTCAAACTGTGGCACCGAACGTTACAAACTAGTCTTGTGATTGTGTGAGATGTGAATACTGGTGACAGTAATAGCTTTGTGATTTGTATTAACTGGTCCTGCAAGACCAAAGGTTAGTATTAAATGCAACAGACAATATTTCCGAGCCTGAAAATTAGCGAGAGATGAGAACAATGTAAACGAATGTGTAAGCCGATCGATTAACACAACTGGCTGGGTCTGAAAGTGGATTTTATTCTTTCGCTTTATAGACAAAGTGATGATAATGCGATGTTGTTAAATCGGCCTGCGATAACATTTTGAAGACATAGGTCTTTCCGAGGAAAAAACATGGATACTTTTTTGAGTTGGAAGTCATCACTCACGTGCAATTTATCTAGTCATATTTATCAAATGCTTTTTGATTTTTGATTAGTAGATTTTTTTCCTGACTGAATAATCATGGACTGACGACTTACTGAATTCAATAGCCAACGATACATCACGGGCACGCTCAACAAAGTCGCACTCTGCAAGTTATTGGGAACAAGAACTGGTCAGTGCTATAATGTCACCAACTTGATGAAGTCGTAATAAATTAATAATTATATTTAATTATCTCTCAAAACTAGCAACTGCTTATCGATTAAAAGGAATAACAGTTGTATCTTCTTAATTCTTTTTTTTTTCCGTGTCTCTTCCATGCACCTCAGTGGCATTGCACCCTCGCTGCTCATTTCGACTCTCTGTCCACGCTGACAGCCTGGTCCGGCCCGCCACCACCATGGCACTAGCAACCCACATGGAGCAACCAGTGTCAAGTCGTCATGAGGCAACCCAACAGAAGAGACCGTGCACTATTGCCGAAGTCACTTCGGTGGTGTTCAACAGTGCCCTTCTGATCCAGTGTGTGCAGGACACGACCTTCTAAGCTCCCTATTTACGGGAACAAAACCGCATCGACAGTTCCCATGAATTTACCGATATCGGTGACCCTGACAGAGCCCCACCAAGGCACAGACACGGAGAGGACATCAAAACAAGGTCACCAAAAGATCAGGGCCCGATGGGCCACAGAATTTGAGACTTTTTTATGCTGATCGACGAGGACGAGGATGATAAATACGATGGTACGGATCACTCTTCTGGTTTGAGAGTGCATGACAGGGCTTTACGCTGCGCTTACCTTCATAAGATATCCTGGCGTCGACTAGGCCCGAGAGATAGATACCTGCAGTGTTGGTCCGGAAAGTCGACCAACGCTCTAAGAGACGCGTCCATTAAGTGGTCTGCTAACACACTGACAAAGTAAGATAACGCCAGAATTTAATGACTAACTGGCAACTGCGCAAAACTAAACTGGTCAAAAGCATGGTTCTTCAAGGTGACTAGCTAAGATAAACGACTGACTGAAATATACTTATTGTTGCAAGTGACTGGCTGATATTAACGACATACTTATCCGCCATATCAGTGGACAAATATATGGATATTTGAAGTTGACCGACTAATCTGCCTAATCAGCGGATAAATATATTGCTTGTTGAAGGCGACTGATTTTAACGATAGACTAATCTGCCTAACCAATAGATAAAACATTAACTGTTGAAGATGACTGACTGATATTAACGGCAGATTAATCTGTCTAATCAATGGATAAATACGTTGAATGCTAAAGGTGACTGACATTAACGACAGACTGATGCAACAAATTGGTGGACAAATGCACCGACTGGTCGAGATGACCGACTGACAATAACGACAAGTTTATTTTAACCAATTAGTTGACCAGTGCATTGATTGTTTCAGACGATTGACCAACTTAAAAAGACGTTTTCAACAAATAAATGGGCTTCACTGATTGATCATAGTGACTCGGTGACATTCATCAACAACAGACTGATCAAGCAACCACTGTATGCACATTAATACACGTAATTAACAAACTGACGAGGTAATTATTCCAACCTCTGTCATCAATTTCAAAAGGACGAAACACAGGTTGAAGCAGCTGTAACATAACGTTTGTGGAAAGACCGACAATTCAGGTCTTTCGCTTGATGTACTAAGGACGCACTAAACGCCAAAGTTGGCCCACACGAGTGTAAGCAGTGACAGATCTGGACTTTAAGAAGCAGTGACAGATCTGGATTTGAAGAAAAACCGGACTGATGGCCATCACAGTCATTGGATGTGGAAGTGACAGAAGGATGTGACTTTGGTCACCATTGAGTTAACATTCCATAGCACCATGTCCGTTCGAGAACCGCCAGAAGTTCGCTTCGCCAGCAAAGGCAAAACGATGGAAAATGAAGTCCGAAGAATAATTGTTGAACAAGACCGGAAGTCTGCGGTGCGAAAGCGACAAATAGATAGAAATATCTATTTAACTACCCAGGTTTGCTCCTCTCTCTCTCTCTCTCTCTCTCTCTCTCTCTCTCTCTCTCTCTCTCTCTCTCTCCACCACTCTCACACACACACACACCACGCACACACACATCGAAGCAAAAGAAATCATACCAATTGTTTTTACTCGTGCCGGATTGTTTATGACGTTGATCGCCATGCATCTCTGTTGCTCAGTTTACTTCGACTGGTTTTCCATATTATAATATAAACAAAACAGCTCACCTTCCTTCCCCTTTTTCTTCCCTCCGGCTCCCACGCCCGTCCCATTTCCCTCCCCTTTTCTTCCTCCTATCCCCTCTTCTCTCTCTTTCTGCACGCGCCCATGTGTATGCATCTGTGCGCGTGCATGTGCACTTGCATTGTGTGTGTGTGTGTGTGTGTGTGTGTGTGTGTGTGTGTGTGTGTGTGTGTGTGCGTGCGTTTGTGTTCATGTGTGTGTTTCTCCCTGTGTGTTTATGTGTTTGTGTGAATGAGTGCGTGCACGGCAGTACGGGCAAGGGATCCCCGCCCATAGCACCAGAACAACAGGCAGCAAGACTGCGGACGCTAACGTCCGACAGCAAACAGCGTTCTCTGCCACTGAGCTATCCAGCCACCCTAACTGTGACACTGGTACTCAAGCACCACGCCCATAGCGCCAGAACAACAGGTAGTAAAACAGGCAGCAAGATTTCAAACTTTCATGCGGGACTCCAGCTTGATTCGAACTGGTAATGTTCGACTGCAAACTGGGTGCTCTTGCACCGAGTTAATCAAACAACATAGTTGTGATTGCAAACTGGGTGCTCTGGCACCGAGCTAAGCAGACAACCTAACTGCGACTTGGGTTCTCTAGCACCAAGCCAACCTGGCACTCTGGTGAGTTCAGCTTTATCTTGCAGCCGACGGCAAAGTGGCGTCTGCTTCCACGGACGTCACCTGTCGCCATGGTAACAATGACAGGAGACATTGCACATCCGATTGGTATCATGCTGAGAACGGAAAGCTTTCATCATCTGCAATACGAACACCTACCACTCGATAGGGCGTATACAAACGACACACACACAGACATACGTATGCAGGTGCAGTAGAGGTGAACCGACTTACTTACTTACTTACTTACTACTTACTATTACACACACACACACACACACACACAACACACCTGCCCGCGCGTGCCACAACGCGTACACGAAGAGAGAGAGAGAGAGAGAGAGAGAGAGAGAGAGAGAGAGGAGAGAGAGAGAGAGAGAGAGAGAGCACACCATATCATCATGTATTAATTGAAAGAAGACGAAGAGCGAAAAGAAGAAGAAAAAGAAAAAAACGAAAAAAAAAAAAAGAAATGATACCACAATAGGCTTATTTCGCAACGACAGATCGGGTGCAGAACTACTGTGGGCATTGGCCGTTCAGAGGGAGTTACAAGTCACGCGAGAATTGTTCAGTTTGTTTGTGGCTCCAATTTTGGACTTGGAGGTTCCGACAAAAGTATGGCAGGCAGTCTTTGGAGACAGTGTTTAGTTCACGCGGAAATGGGGGTATAACTGGCTACTGTTTCAAGCTCAAAAATCATCCACAGAAAAATCATGAACAGGTAGGATTACCTATTTCTCAGAGGTCTCGTGAGGCACTGATATTTGGCTGTGGAAGTATGCCGTTTGAGACAAAAAAAATTGTCAGACTCACGAAAAAGAATTGTCAGACTCACTAGTCTTTTTTCCCCATCAGTCACAAAATTGGCACATTTCCTAACAAAATGACGCATAACAGCGGTGACGCCTTTGAAACGTGGTAAAATGACACCCTTCGAATCAAGTCCACGCTGCAAAATAAAATGATTTTTTTTTATTTTGTGCGGCAGCCGTTACTGTTTATTTGATTCCGAAACCTTCAGTAACGCCTGCTCATTTCCTGCGCATATTAAAAAAATCCTCGTGGTACTTTAGTTCTTTAGACTGAGATAGGAACGTAAGAATATTTGGCAACCGGGCATTAATATTTGGGAGGAGTCCCAACGTTTGATTTTTTTTTTAAATTTCCGGATGGGAAGAAGGATGTCGGCGGCTCTGCAAAATCCGGTTGTCTTTCTTTCTCTGCAAGTTTCTCGTCACTTGTAAGTAGAATATCATCTGTTTTGTTCGAAAAATACAATTTCTTATAAAGTCTTCCCTTGTCTGTCGCGGTTGGCGCAACTGGATGAGTTTTTGACTTGTATATCGGAAGCCATTCAGAACCTAGTAATCAAGCCATGGGATCACATGTCGCCAAAGTATTAAAATGCTACTAGACATTTCCTTCTCCTTTTGAAGGAGAGAGAGAGAGAGAGAGAGAGAGAGAGAGAGAGAGAGAGAGAGACGGGTGAAAAAAAAAAACAGGCGGTCCATTTTCATACAAGTGTGAAAACGAAACTACCCGCTCATTCGCGAGCTTGTGTTTGTGCGATTCTTTTTGTTTGTTTGTTTTCCCGTTCCCGTCGTTCTACACACACACACACACACACACACACCACACACACACACACACACACACACACACACAGCGTGCACGCAAGATCATCTATGTTGTCTTGTGCTTCAATTCAAAATAAAGAAAGGACATGGAGGAAGGGGAGGGAGGGGTGGTGGTGGTGTTTCTGTTAGGTTATTGGCCGATTGTACATTTGTATCGGATCATATGAGAACAGCTCCGATTTGAGTGGTGGGATTGGGATGGGGTATAGGGACTGGAGGTGGGGGTGGAGCCTTCCCAGCAAGAGGAAAATGAGAATATCAACGATCTCCTCCGCCTGTCATGGGACGTTCCTCTCAGGACCGGACCCAGAGGCGTGCGTGTGTGTGTTTGTGTATGTTGTGGTGTGTGTGTGTTGTGTGTGTGTGTGTGTGTGTGTGTGTGTGTGTGTGTGTGTGTGTACTGAGTATGGGGAAGGGAGGATCTGGGTTCCTGACATCTCTCCACACCTTCCGTCTCATTTTTTTAAAGGCGGTGTTTTGGATTTTTTTTTTCCCCCTTAATAGTGATGAGAATACGTCTTCGGGGTCCTGTGTTTGTATCTCAAATTCCAATCGCCTCTGAAAGCGTTGCCTCCAATCTCCGGACAAAGACTGCCCTTCGGTCCTCAATGGTTTTATGTCCCCCTGCACACCCGCCAAATTCTAGTATACCCCCCCCCCCCCTCCCCCCCACACACACTCCTCCAGGTCCGGCTCTGACTCGCTGCGCGTTTACACACACACACACACACACACACACACACACACACACACACACACACACACACAAAAGAATAAACACAACAGCCTTTTCATGTCTCAGACTTGTATTTTCAACAAATTTTCGCTGATAAAAGTTTCATCAGGGCAAGGTTGTTTTTTTTTTTAATCATTGTACCTTGGCCTGATGAAGCTTTTAACAGCGAAAATTTGTTGAAAATACAAGTCTGAGAAATGAAAAGACTGTTGTTTTTATTCTTGTATCTTACCGTCTCCAGTTTTTACTTCAGTTTATTCTACAAGGTGCGGAGCTCAGGACAACAAGAGAGCATTGTTTTTAACTCTCTCTCTCTCTCTCTCTATATATATATATATATGTATATATATATAAATGTCAAACCCTTCATTAGCAGCATATAATGCAGCAGTAATAGCTAACACACACACACACACACACACACGCACACACATATACGTGTGTGTGTGTGTGTGTGTGTGTGTGTGTGTGTGTGTGTGTGTGTGTGTGTGTGTGTGCGAGCTGCCACGTCTCCACGAGTTTCTTTCTACACCACACACACACACACACACACACACTATATATATATATAAAAACACACACACACACACACTATATATATATATATATATATATATATATATATATATATATTTAGTGTGTGTGTGTGTGTGTGTATGTGTGTGTGTGTGTGTGTAGAAAGAAACTATATATATATATATATATATATATATATATATGTGTGTGTGTGGTTGTGTGTGTGTGTGTGTGTGTGTTGTGTGTATACATGTGTTGTTCGTCCTTCGATTTCGAAGATGACCATGACTTCAATCTCAGATGGAAGATCGCTGAGTGTGGGTCCGCAGGTGGCTGGTAAGGCCGATCTGGGCCCGGAAGGAACGCCCACATGTGGGACACATGTGGGTGGGTGCTACAGTGGAGGTCGAGGTATCCTGGAAAAGATCAATATACTTGCAAAGACATTTATCTTGTTGCGAGTTGTTGGAATAATTCTTGTCTTACCCCCATCCCCGCTCCCCACCACTGGCATACTGTTATAGATTACGGATTGTTTCTTTCATCACCACTTGTTGGCTCCACCCTTCACCCACCCCTTCCAAATTTCCTTCCTCATCTTCACCCGTTGTGGTTTGGTTGATCACAAACGGTTGTGCACATACTGAAAGACACAAACTTCTTTCATTTTTTTTTCTTTTTAACAACTGTCATTTGACATGCGTGTAGGAGCTGAACGACATACAGACCCGCACCCCTTCCCCGACGCGGGGAACTGGTGGAGCCACGCTCGCCCCGCCACACATCACCATCTCTGACGTTGACCAGCACCACCACAACGACAATGATTCCTCCCACAGCTCCCAGGCCCTCAGCAACAGCAACTGCGCCGGTGACCTCGATCCGGACCCCAACACGACGCGTCTCGTACACCTGCGCGCGCGCACTCGCCGCAACCTGCTGCTCTCACAGAAGCTCTCGCGCTCTTTGGAGGTGATGGACAAGAAGCGCGCTCAAAGCTCCCGCACGCGCTCGATGCCACCCGACGCGGCCAACCCGAGAGAGCGCGGGCCGGAGTTCCGGCCGGTGAGCAGTCGCTCCATGGAGGACCTGCAGAGAGCAGCAGCTGTGCTTCGCTTCACCGAGCACGAGGACATGGTTCAACAGCTGCTGAGTTCGGTGTCTTTGAAGGGCAAAGTGTCCGGGGACGTTTGATCTTTTGATTTTTACATCGTTCCCTTTCCTTGTTTGTTTTGTTTTGTTCTGTTTTTTTTTATGTCTTGTTTTTCGTGCCCAGAATGCGGTACAGACGAATTGTCTTTGGGGCGAATTAAAGAAAAAGAGGAGGAAAATATAAATTATGAAAAATAACACGAAGGCAAAAGTAGAGCCCATCTGCTCAAACACATGCATTCATATGCACGCACACAAGCATTTTCTTACCCTCTGCCCTCCTCCAGTCTCCCCTTCCTCTTCACCCTCCAATGCACATACATGCACTCTCTTATAAATACCTTATCTCCTAAAAATATTTACGTGCATTTTAACCTTTTAAGTTAATATCAAATGTGGTTAATGTTGGAAACTTCTAACTGGTCTGCTTAGAAACTACTCAACAAAGTGGAAATCTGCACAGCAAAACCAGAATCGTTCGGATTTATGGTCTGCAAAAAGTTCGTTGATGTGCATTGGCTCGTTTTCGGTTTCTGTTTGTTTGTTTTGTATGTTTTCAGTTTAGTTTCTTGCTTTATCAGAAGGGACTGTCAATACAAATACGAAGCAATGAAAAACATGATTTGAACTCCATCATTCCTGTGATGTGTATTTTTTCACAAGTGAGCTAAACAAACAATT
>CM065717.1:29458731-29596231 GCA_033310375.1 Conus canariensis
ACACCGTAAGAGTCTGACCTCGAATCATCTCTCTCTCTCTCTCTCTCTCTCTCTCTCTCTCTCTCTCTCTCTCTCTCTCTCTCTGAGAGTGACATTGAAATATCTCATCTTCTGATATTTCTCTCTCTCTCCTCTGTGTGTGTGTGTGTGTGTTGTTGTGTGTGTGTGTGTGTGTGTGAGAGAGAGAGAGAGAGAGAGAGAGAGAGAGAGAGAGAGAGAGTTTACATGGACAAAATAGCAAGATCCGGAAGATGAAACCACCAAATAGTTTTCTCAGGGATAAAAAGGCGTTTTTGTAATGGTTATGCAAATTTAGGCAACATTGTAGGCCTACCTGGTCTGCTTCAGCAGTTCAATATACCCGAGCAATGGGAATTCATTTCAGCTAATTTCACAATCCTTTTTTGAAAAACTGTGACCCAAGCATGTATCGATCCTTCATTTTATTACACCAAATGACAGTCAAGTCATTGATCATCACTCTCACAAGTGGACCTTGCTTTTGCTATTATCACTCCTCGTTTTCAGCAGATGAACAGTGGTAGATAAATGAAAGTTCGCTATGTTTACTTCCTGATTTACAATGATATAACCATCTTCTTCAGAATATGTATGAGACAAAGTACCGACCCCACGACATAAATGCTATTAAGCTATTGCAGTTAAAGATTGTTCTCGTTGTCATTGTCATTGTCATTGTCATTTTCTCTCTCTCTCTCTCTCTCTCTCTCTCTCTCTCTCTCTCTCTCTCTCTCTCTCTCTCTCTCTCCATCATTTGCTCATTCATAAACTTAAATCACTACACACACACACACACACACACACACACACACACACACACACACACACACACACACACACACACTGTTTTGTATATTTGGTATTGCGGTTATTCGTTATTGTAGTCGGTTACTTTCGCTAAAAGAATTAATCGTAACAGAACGAGAGTTTCGAAACACAAAACATCAGAACATAAATGCTCCCAAACATTGTTTCAAACACACACAAAAAAAACGCTAAATTCAGTTCGAAAATGTCGATTTGTAACAAACCCAAAGATTAAGAATTGTGAGTTAATGTCAAGGGGGGGGGGGGGGGGGGGGGGGGGGGGTTGGAAGGTGATGGGGGAGGGAGGACGAAGCAAAAGAAGGAGTAAAAGTAACTTTCAGGCAACTCTCCACATCATGGCTGTCGTCAAAACAAAACAACAACAAAAAAGAAGAAGAACAAAAAAGGGGAGGGTAGGTGGAGGGGAGGACAGAGGAGGAGGGGGGGGGGGCAGAGTGGGGCAAGGGAGAAGACCGGAGATAGGGGGAGGGGGGAGGGCGGAGGGAAAAGGGATGGAGGAGAAGAAGAAGAGTGGGTGAAAACTCATGCCTGTTGTCTCTCTTCTTGACTTTGTCATGTCTTCTTGTGGACCTTTTTTTTTTTCTCTTTTTTTTTTTTTTCGCTGTAAGTCTGGCCTCATCGTGGAATAGCTAATATGTGAGAGAATATGTAGAAAATCTCTACATCCATCTCTGAGACGCCTCTCTCTCTCTCTCTCTCTCTCTCTCTCTCTCTCTCTCTCTCTCTCTCTCTCTCTCTCTCTCTCTCTCTCTCTCTCTCACACCACACACCCACGGCAAGGACGGCTTTTAGTCAATGCTTATATACTTGGGTAGAGGGAAGGAGGGGGAGAGTGGCAACGAAAACCAAAGATGTTTGTTCAAACATGCGCACAAACAAGATTAACTGCTTATACATGAAATGTGTTGGAACCGTGTCTTTAACTTGTAATTACTACAGCTGTTCAATTCATAGCGTGTGTTGTGTGTGTGTGTGTGTGTGTGTTGTGTGTGTGTGTGTTGTACGTGCGTGCGTGCGTGCGTGCGTGCGGCGTGCGGCGCGCGCGCGGCGCGTGCGTGGTGTGTGTGTGTGTGTGTGTGTGTGCGTGTGCGTGCGTGCGTGGTGTGTGTGTGTGTGTGTGTGTGTGTGTGTGTGTGTGTGTGTGTGTGTGTGTGGTGCGTGTGTTGTGTGTGTGTGTGTGTGTGTGTGTGTGTGTGTGTGTGTGTGTGTTTAGCGGGTTTGTTGTTGTTGTTGTTGCTTTCGTTGTCGTTGTTTTTCCCCACAGACTGAAGTGTCATCACACCATACACCAGTACATCAACAAACCCAGACGCTCTGTATCAAACGTCAAAATAGTGAAGTTCGCATTAGATTGCCCGTCAGTAATGAAACCAACAAATCTGCATGGTGCGTAAGAGTCAATGGAGAACGGGAAAAGGTGAGAAAAATAGGAGGATGAAGGCCACGCCTTAAAAAAAAAAAAGAAGAAGAAGAAGAAGAGAAGAAGAAAAGAAAAAAAAAAGAAAAAAAGTTGACAACTAATGAGGATGAAGAAAAAAATTAGATTACACTTCTTCCATTGTTTGCATACAGAGCACAAAGGCTGGATTTTTCGTGTCAAAATATATTTGAAATAAGGGCCACGAACGAGTTGAAAAAAACGAAAACAAAAAGGCAGCAGTACCCTCCAGATGCTTTAAAACCCTCATAATATAACTGCAGGACAATAAAACCTCGGCGTAGATGACGTTTTCCAGGAGCAATTGTCTGTCTAAAACTGACAGGCGTCTCAGCCGAGATGTGTGTTGTGTGTATGTGTGTGTGTGTGTGTGTGTGTGTGTGTGTGTGTGTGTGTTGTGTGTGTGTGTGCGTGCGTGCGTGCGTGCGTGCGTGCGTCCGTCCGTCCGTACGTGTGTGTGTGTCTGCGTATGTGTGTGTGTGTCTGCGTGCGTGAGTGAGTGTGCGTGGTGTGTGCATGCGTGCGCGCGCGCGTGAATGCATGTGTGTGTGCGTGCGCGCGCGCGCACGCGCGCGTGTGTATGTGTGTGTATGTGTGTATGAAAACCCCAACTTTTTAAGACTGGACGCCCTATCACAAGCCTAAAGAAGGCGTAGTTGATGCAGGGCATGCGAGAATAGAAATTATAATAAATGATCATAGAAAGGAATTTGGCCTAGGACATTTAAGCCAAGGTTTTGTTATAATGTACATGACTACTTTTATAAAAAAATAAAAAATAAAATAAAATAAAATAGAAAATCCCATGCTTATGACACCGGACGTCTCATCACTCACAAGAACAACGGGCTCGCAGGCTGACACACACACACACACACACACACACACACACACGCGGCGCGCGCGCACGCACGCACACACACACACACTCACTCAGACACACACACACACACACACACACACATACAGAGACAGACACACACGCGTGCGCGCTCATGCACACACGCATACACACGCACACACACACACACACACACACACACACACACACACACACACACACACACACACACACACACACAGGGGGAAGTAGAGACAGAGGCACAGAGACAGAGACTCAGACAGACAGACAAGTAGAGACAGAGACAGAGATAGAGAGACAAAGCGACAGAGGGAGTGATTTTTAGTAATTGCTGGCTGTTCCCTGTTTAGAATGAAAACAGTTTGCAAGTCCTGCCAGCTTGAATAGTATTTGAGAAATTATGAAGTTCATTGCTCTGCCAGCTTCCAGACCAATTCAATCTGCTGTATATTCCTTTGTAGGGAACTGTCAGCTGTTCTTTTGGACATGTGACATCTCATGAGTGTGTTTAAGTATCTTGTGTGGGAGTGATATGTGCATTTTTCAAATCGAGCCACACCAAATCAAGAGCCATTTTCTCTGCCCTTAATCCTTGAATTGCTCCCTAAATCAGTATGGCATGTTTTACAAAGCCAGACATTCCGGTTAATACCTCCTCTCTGGTCTGAGGAATCAAAGTTGTCATTTTCTCTCTTTCTTTTTGTGTGTCTAATCTACCCTGCCACGTCAGTGGCATCGCACCCACCCCGCTTATTCCAGCTCCCCGTTCACAACCACAGCCTGGCTGTTCCTGCCATAGCCCCGGCACTGGCAATCCATACACGGCAGTCATTATCAAGCCATCAACAGGCAACCCACCAGAGGAGACACCGCACTGCTGCCGAGTAACTTCGGTAGTGTTCAGTGGCGCCTGTTCTGATTCAACATGCGCAGGACACCACCTAATAAGCCCCCTACTGACGAAAACAACTGTTTTGTCGTGGAGTCAGCGTGAGTGAGCTACCCTTGTTTGGGCGCTACTGTGTCAGTTTGCCGATAGTGGTGACCCCAACAGAACAACACCAAGAGCACAGATGTGATGAGGAAATCAAAACTGAGGTCACCACGAGATTTGAGACTGATCTATGAGGATGACGATAATGAAGATGATGTTCCGGATTTCTGAGACTACATGGCAGGGCTATATTCTAGGCTTACTTTTATAACATATTCCGACATCAACCAGGCCCGAAAGATACGGACACTTGCATTGTTGGTCAGGAAATTTGAGCAGCACTCTCAGAGACACACGCATCAAGTGAATGACTGTGTGGTCTGTTACGGACGGTGTGCGGTGCGTGTTTGTTGTCTGACTCTCACCTGAAGAAGTTTGGATGCGTGTACGACTTTTCCCAACACACACCCACACCACACGAACATAGATAGCCAGGCAACAAGTTAAGTTTTTTTTCTGTTTTGTTGTTGTTGTTGTTGTTGTTTTTGCCTGAACCATCAAATTATAACAAGTGCATAATACATATTAAACAAAAGCAGGCACATCAATAAACTCACGCCATCATCATCAAGGGCGCGCAACAATACTAATGACATATAGTGACTACTGACATAATTATTAAATATATATTTTCCTGCACAGACTACGCTGGCATCCACAGCAGTGTCACCACAAACAGTGTCTTCACGCCTTCAGTCTCCCTTCGGCTCGTCTGGACAAGTTGCTCGGCCAGCAGCTCTTCGGAGACTGAAGGGAAATCCTCGCTTACCCGACTAACACAAAACGCAGGTGAATAGCTGTCAGGTAAACAGGTCAACCGGTTTTTCAGGTTTACCTGTTCCGGTCCAACGTGTCCCCAGAATTTGGGACCGGACGAAATATGGCCCGTCACATGGTCCCAGTCTTCCCATTTTAGCCCGTAGCAAACGTGACTCTGGGCAGGAGCTGCTTGGAGCAGAAAATTCCACGAATAAAATTTTAATCCACGACCTCCCAGCCGTGAGTCCGCGACGCTGACCACTTCGCCACAGCATCTGATTCAAGTAGTCTTTGGGGGTGGGGTGGGGGGGTGGGGGGTGGGGGTGGGGTGGGGGCAGTGAGGTATTTAGTCAGTCTTGCTGCTATGACAGAGAGAGATTTATCCCTTAATATCTAAACTTAATACTGGTCGGAACAGATTGATGTCATTCGAGTCCTGATCTTCCGGAATGTACACCTATATGCCCTGGTCTTTCGATCTTACCTGTCATTCATTAATCACTGGTCGTGAAGTTCCCCCATGCTTTACCTTTAGAATGCACGGCCCCTTAGTAAATAACATGTCCTTCGTGTGCAAAAAGGAGAAAGAAAGAAAGAAAAAATGTAAGAAAGAAAAGGAAAGGTTATATCGTGTCCAAGATTCGAACACACACACACACACACAACACACACACACACACAACACACACACACACACACACACACACAAACCCCACACACACACACATTTTAGTGCACACTTATGAAACATGTAACATTTTCTATCGTGCGTTGTCTTCTGTCAAAGTCAAAGTCAAAATTTTATTTTCAGATGGAACATTGAATAAGCAATAGATATGCTTTTTTAAATCAAGCCAACCATAATACAAATTCTGTTACCGTATAAGCGCGCGCGCGCGCGCGCACACACACACACACACACACACACACACACACACACACACACACACACACACACACACACACACACACGTATCAGACAGCCTTCGTGGCTGCAAGGACAAAACGCAACAGCACGCTAGTGACCCCCAAACCCGATTCGTCGGTCATTGCACAAGGCAAAGAACGTTCTAAAACCGGGTTGTCGTTCCGCCTGAATTGCTTCTGTCACCACGCAAGAATGTACAGGGCGGTGGGAGGGTAGGTAAGGGGGTGAGTCGCAGGAGACAGGATGAGAAAGGAGAAAGAGGGGGTAAGGGTGGGGTGAGGGAGGGAGGTTGAAGGAGAAAAGAAAGGGAGGGGTAAGGCAAACAGCTTTTCACCCTAAGGCTGATCGTTGTACCAAGTGCGTACTACTGTGAAGCATTGTGTTTGAGTGTGTACATTCTGTTGAGTATCCTCTCATATTTCAATAGTGCTTAGAATAAACATTTGTTGTATCATCTTTCACCCGGTGTACAAATGACAGTACCTGGTTTCGTGGTTAAAAAAATGACAGCTTATAGGTTTGGGAATAGCTGGCGGTGATGGGAATTCCTCTGTCTGCATAATCCTCGACACAGCAACGAAATATTCCAATATCAATACAAAGAAGGGTCACAGCCGGTGCCGCAGCCGTCGTTCACTGCTTTGCATGTGGCAGTACACTCCACAATTGCGCGTGTGTTGAGAGTATGAACAGCGCAGAAAGATGACTGCCAGTCAGGAGACGATTCTATTTATAATGCATGAAAATAGTGGTGTGTAATTACAAAAGATTTCCCTTTCTGACTGTAGCTTTTAAAGACAACATGCAATTTACCTTTAAGACTAAATGGATTATAAACGAAATTTAAACTGAATGAAAACTGTATCAGAGACAAAGTTGATTCTCTCTCTCTCTCTCTCTCTCTCTCTCTCCTCTCTCTCTCTCTCTCTCTCTCTCTCCATCTCTCTCTCCACCCACCTACCCACACACACACACACACACACACACAACACACACACACACGCACACATAATTATGTAGTGGACACCACCTATTAACTCATCAACTCTAGAGAGTTGGTCATTCATTCATTCATTCTTTCATTCATTATTCATTATTCATTTCTTTATTTGTTATACGCTATGTTATGATAACTTCTGGCATCACTGTTTAGACATTCGTCGCAGATTTTTGTTCGTTTGTTTGTTTTGTTTTGAGCGTTTACTTTCAAGACAGGGATGATATAAGAATATCTCGTTGCCCTATTTTCGTTTACATTTGTAGTAATATTGTGACACGGTTGAAAAAAGACACTGGTACGGTGGTTCACGTCGTAGGCTGCGGGCTTGGAGGGCGGGTTCAAATCCCACCAAAGGCATTCGTTTGAACGATGTTTTGGCTTTGGCCAGCTCAAACCCAGAGAAAGACTTGTTTCACACAATCGAGTGGACGAGTCTCTGACAGTGTCGCTCAGATCTCCTAACATACACTTCATGTGTTTGTATCTCTCAGGCCTAAAGACGCGGGCGGTAAACCATGCTACGTACACTCAGACCAGAATAGAACTCCTTGACATCACCTTGACCATCCTCACTGATCATTATCAACAACAACAAAAAAAGAAAAAAAGTATCAGATCTGTGGTATGGCCCCTTATGTCCTGCATGCATTCGTCGTAACGTCACTTCCAGTTTCTTTCGCAGCATGTCAATGTCCATCGCGAGATCGTGTCAGTGTCGTAGACATGTTCATGGGACTGTTGCTGGATAAGCGTGGTGCCCCCCTCCCCTCCCCCCTCCCCCCTCCGCCCCCCCCCCCCCTCTCTCACACACACACACACACACACACACACACACACACACACACACACACACACACACACACATAATACGTTAAATGGCCAGCTGAAATACCAACTTTTGTGTTGGACACCAGGGATTCAAACTCGCAACATCTGACGGCACACACAGTCTTCTCCCACTGAGCCAACCAGCCAGGCGCTCACAGCCTTCTCTCAACTGCACCACTCTGCAGTATTTTATTCTCCCTTTGAGTCTCTATGGTTGAAAATAATATTTCAGTGTACAGAGGGAAGTAACAGTATGACGTGAAGGAGTTACTTCCCATGCATCTGTAAAAAAAAAAAACACAACAGGATGTACAAAATACCACATGTCAAAGTTTATATCACAAGAAAGATTTTGTATTCCTTCAAAATAACTAACTTGCTTAAAGTTAATAATTTGTAACAGCAACTTTACAGTATTCATGTTCAGTAGGAAATTCATAATAATCTTATGAATAATGTGAACAGATCTTGCGTCTGCCATTTCACTTCACGATGGAATGTCAAAAATGTGTGTCAGGTTCGCTGCGAGTGTGGCATAGCAGCGGACGCCGAGGGAGAGATGGCAGCTCTCCTTTGAAGGACACTGATGTGAGAGGTCAGTGTCAGGCGGCGCAGCCAACCTTCCAGCCATATTGGTGACGGTGGGTCTAGCCTGTGTCGCCGGGGGACGGCTCCTGGAGATGCGGGGCGATCGGCGATGGAGCGCTGCCTGACTGCGATTACCGTGGCCTGGGGATACCATGTTCTGAGCCAGACAGACATGGGGGCACTCCTTATGGGGTTGGGCTGAAAAATTGCCCTCTCGGCCGTAGTCTGCGTGTACCCGCCGAATATTAGGGTCTCGTGCAGTGCTCCAGCGACTTTCATCCTGCTCCGTTCTTGAGGCGGCCTCACGCGGCGCAGGACCATCGCCACCCGAGCAAGAAGAAGGCCGCCTGGTGGTCCTGAAGACAGCCTTTAGTTTGGGGAAAGGAGGCAAAATACACCGACGCACATCGTCGGCCGACCAGCAGCCAAAATTGAACCGAAGTTCAAGAGGAACAAGAGCTCAGTGAGAGAGAAATACGACGGCCCTACACGCAACTCGCCCACTACTGCCTGCGACAGCAGTTGCCACTAAAGATGCAGACCTACGTCTGCAAGTTCACTTGTCCTTAAGGGCCTCAGGCCGATAGGACGTTAATCTCACCATCAACTCAACTCAAAATGTGTGGGACGATCCTTGGAGTACATCCTATTTCCCGCCGAGTTTCATTTATAAATGGTCGTGTGGTCTTTGTGCAATCCTGCTGACAGGCAAAAACAGACGAACAAAGAAGCGGATGTGATTTCTCTTTAATAAATTAAAAAAAAAAAAAACCTCGTCGGAGGTAACAAATTAATTAAGTGATATGGTCGTATGTTGGCGTGCGTTATGAATCTGATTCTCTCTCTCTCTCTCTCTCTCTCTCTCTCTCTCTCTCCACACACACACACACACACACACACACACACACACACACACACACACACACACACACACACACTCACTCACTCACTCACTCACACACACACACACACACACACACACACACACACACACACAACACACACACACACACACACATATATATAAGAGAGAGACAGAGACAGAGAAGTAGTGTGGGAAAACAAGTGCAGGGTCGCATTTCTTCCGTCATTACAAAAAAAAAAAAAAAAAAAAAAAAAAGATCTTGACAGGGACTCATTGAAATAAAATTAAAAAAATGTGCGCGCGTGTGCGTGCATGTGTACTAAAGTAATGGGCAAAGAAGACCTCAAAAATTAATTATCGTCAAGCGTCGAAAGATGTTTTTCTCCCCGTAAATCAAGACTGTTTTCTTTTTCTTTTTCTTTTTTTTTTCCCAGAGACACAGATTTTTTTTTTAAATCTTCATAAATCCAGTAGTATTTTCATTGTCAGGAATAGTTTCAAATCAATTTAGACCTTCAAAGTCGGTGATCTCTCTCTCTCTCTCTCCTCTCTCTCTCTCTCTCTCTCTCTCTCTCTCTCTCTCTCTGAGTGTGTATGTGTGTGTGTCTGTGTTAATATCCAGACACACACATACACATGCATGTGTGTATGTGTGCGCTCTCTCTCTCTCTCTCTCTCTCTCTCTCTCTCTCTCTCTCACTCACACACACACACACACACACACACACACACACAACAACATGTAGATAGATAGATAGATAGAAGTTTCAGTCTTAGGACAGTATTCACACTTTCTTTTTCTGTGAATGACAGCCTACTTTAAACGCATTTGAAAATCTCAGGAACCGAATTGTGTGGTGTTGAAAACATGTGTGTGTGTGTGTGTGTGTGTGTGTGTGTGTGTGTGTGTTGTGTGTGTGTGTGTGTGTGTGTGTGTGTGTGTGTGTGTGTGTGTGTGCTTTTCTGTGAATGACAGCCTACTTTAAACGCATTTGAAAATCCGTGTGTGTGTGTGTGTGTGTGTGTGTGTGTGTGTGTGTGTGTGTGTGTGTGTGTGTGTGTGTGTGCTTTTCTGTGAATGACAGCCTACTTTAAACGCATCTGAAAATCTCAGGAACCGAATTGTGTGGTGTTGAAAACATATGTGTGTGTGTGTGTGTGTGTGTGTGTGTGTGTGTGTGTGTGTGTGTGTGTGTGTGTGTGTGTGTGTGTGTGTGTGTGTGTGCTTTTCTGTGAATGACAACCTAGTTTAAACAAATTTGAAAATCTGAGGAACCAAATTGTGTGGTGGTGAAAGAATGTGTGTGTGTGTGTGTGTGTGTGTGTGTGTGTGTGTGTGTGTGTGTGTGTGTGTGTGTGTGTGTGTGTGTGTGTGTTTTGGCTCAAAAGATGGGAAAGATCCCATCTCCTCTGTGTTGTGTGTGTGTGTGTGTGTGTGTGTGTGTGTGTGTGTGTGTGTGTGTGTGTGTGTGGTGTTCACTCGAAGGATGGGAAGGATCCCATCCCGTGTGTGTGTGTGTGTGTGTGTGTGTGTGTGTGTGTGTGTGTGTGTGTGTGTGTGTGTGTGTTTTCACTCGAAGGATGGGAAGGATCCCATCCCCTGTGTGTGTGTGTGTGTGTGTGTGTGTGTGTGTGTGTGTGTGTGTGTGTGTGTGTGTGTGTTTGATGTATGTGTTGTAATGTATGTGTGTGTGTGGTGTGTGTGTGAGACTTGAAAAATGGGAAAATTTCTATCCCGTGTGTGTGTGTGTGTGTGTGTGTGTGTGTGTGTGTGTGTGTGTGTGTGTGTGTGTGTGTGTGGTGTGTGTTTTGGCTTGAAGATAGGAAAAGCCCCATCCCCCGTATGTGTATGTGCGCGCGCGCGTGTGTGTGTGCTTGTCAGTACGTGTGTGTGTGTGTGTGTGGTGTGGGGGGGGGGGGTGCTTGAAAGATGGGAAAAAATCCCATCCCCTGTGCGGTCGAAGTAAGAGTCGGGGAGAGGGTGAGGGTGTGTGCAGGCGGAGGGGTGGGGGGTGGGGGCTGCTCATGATTCATTTTTAAATGCTCAGTACTAGTGCTTTCTTTCTATTTCGTTAATCCTCCTAAGAATCTAAGTATTCTGGAACAGTCCTCGATATGTTCAATGCAGAATATTATTTTTCCATAAAAAGGAAATGTTCCAACAAGCACGTAGTTGATTTTTTTTTTTTTTTTTTTTTTTTTTGCGTTACGAGACTAAAATTTCGCTCCTTTAATTATTTCCTTGATACACAAACATGCATCCTGCTCCATCCTTAGCACTCGCTTCCTTCACTACCTTTCGGTTCTCCCGCTTTGCTTTCCCCCGCTCTCTAATTACTTCCCTTTAGCGTCCATCCCTCCCAACCTTCCTTCTCTCTCTCTTCCCCCCCCCCCCCCCCCCCCCCCCCCTCCCTTTTACTGTGCCATTTAGTAATTGTTAGACCTGTTAAACACTCCCTGCTCCGTTCCTTAATTACTTTCCTTCTAAACCAACACCCTCCACCCCATGTTTTTCAACACCAACTTGCTACCCTCAGCCCCCCCCCCCCCCCCTCCCTCCCTTGTTGGTATGCTTTCCCTACACTCGCTGAACCTTCTCGCCAGGTAATGACTTCCTTTTTGCCTCCCTTCCCCCTCCCTTTCTGTAAGGTACAGACTGCTCTTCCTCATTTGCTGATATTTACGTTCTTTCGTATCAATTGTTACGAGTATAAGTTGCGTTGTTTTGTGATGAGTTGTATAATGTCGTCAGAGGATCACGTAATAAAGAATACTGTTGTAAAAGGCAACCTCTCAGAGTGCGCCAGCTGGAGAGGAGTTACTCTACTGTTAATACCAGGGAAAGTGTACTGCCAGGTCATCCTCAACCGACTGCGCGACGCAGTGGACAATGAGCTCAGGGAACAACAAGCAGGCTTCCGCCCGAAACGATCCTGTGCAGAACAGATCTTCACACTAAGACAGATCATCGAGAAGCGTGGAGAGCACTAAGTACCCCTGGCCATCAGCTTCATTGACTTCACCAAAGTATTTGACAGTGTCCACAGACCATCATTGTGGAAAATCATGAAATCCTATGGCAGCCCAGAGAAAGTTGTGTCGGCCATAGAACAAATTTACATTAACTCCCAAATGCAGAGTCAGGACGGAAGATGGCTACAGTGACTGGTTTGAAGTTGTCACCGGGGTAAGGCAAGGTTGTATCCTCCCCCCTCTCCTCTTTGCACTTGCCATTGACTGGGTTTTGAAACACGCAACCCAAGGAAAGGGAATCAAGTGGACAGAAGGAAACAGCCTCTCAGATCTGGATTTTGCCGATGACATTGCCACTCTTGCAAGCACCACTCAAGATCTACAGGTGCTTGTAGACAATATCAGCAAGTTTGCAGGCAACATTGGCCTCATTATCAGTGCCAAAAAGACTAAAAACATGCTGACCGGTAAACATCAGGGGCCAACAGACGTTCTCATCGACCAAGAGCAAGTGGAAGAAGTAGAGAACTTCACACACCTAGGTAGCTCCATCAACAACGCCAATGACATCGACCATGAACTGAAGTGTCGTATTGGGAAGGCAACATCAGCATTCAATCAGCTGAACAAAATCTGGAACAGCAAGAAATTCTCCCTTGGAGTCAAATTGAAATTTTATAACTCCAGTGTGATTTCAACGCTGTTATATGGCTGTGAAACCTGGCAACTGAAGACCACCCAGGAGAAGAAACTCGACGCTTTTGACACTAAGTGCCTACGTAAGATCTTGGGCATCAAATGGTCAGACTTTACACCAAATGAAAATTTCAGGGAGAGGTCCAAACAGCTCCCTGTGTCAACCATCGTCTGCAGACGGCGCCTCCATGCCTGGGTCACGTATTGAGATTACCGTCATCAAGACCTGCAAACCAGGCCATTAAATGGATATCAGCAGGCCAGAGAAAATGAGGACGACCCAGGATGAGCTGGCGACAGACAGTAGAGAGAGACCTCAGACTCGTTGACAGAGGATGGAGTGACACTAGCGAATTGGCTGAGGACCGTGCACAGTGGAGCGCCTTGACTGCCTCATGCGTCGCAAGAGCATCCAAGTTTAAGTAAATGATTGTACAAAATTACGTAAACAGCAGAAGTATTGGATAGAACCTTCTCCGAGTAACACGTAGTCACAAATGCGGACGCACAAATAAGTCTGCTTTGTTTTTTCTTCTACTTTCTTTCTTTCTGTCTTTTTTTTTTTTTTTTTTTTTTTTTGGGGGGGGGGGGGGGGGGGGTATTCTTCCATACTCACCTGTTGTATTTACCTAATGAAAAGAAGGATCAACAGTTGGATTTCTGTGTGTTAGTGATATGGCACGGTTCAAAAGGATTCAGTCGTCGTGCCAACAGTTCCTTATGGATCTAGTCATTGGATGGATTCAAGGATTCGGGTTGTCGTGCCAACAGCGCCTTGTAGACTTTAAGAATTGATCAGTTTTTGTGTACCAGTGCCGGTGGCTTGGCATGGTGGGTCGTCGTGCCGACGGTTCCTTGCGGACTTTACTAATAGTTGAGTCAACAGAGCAAGGTAGTTCATAGCGATGAGTCAACAGAGCAAGGTAGTTCATAGCGATGAGTCAACAGAGCAAGGTAGTTCATAGCGATGAGTCAACAGAGCAAGGTAGTTCATAGCGATGAGTCAACAGAGCAAGGTAGTTCATAGCGATGAGTCAACAGAGCAAGGTAGTTCATAGCGATGAGTCAACAGAGCAAGGTAGTTCATAGCGATGAGTCAACAGAGCAAGGTAGTTCATAGCGATGAGTATGGAACTCTTTATCTTGCACTTCTATCGTAACCACTGGAAACTCAATAGTTTCAAACTTGACCTTGATAAACGTTGGGAAGAATATTGCTTCTAAATAAATCATTAACTTTGTATGATGAAAGGAGATCTTCAATGAGGCAAGTAAGGTGACCCGTACTCTCATGATGATATAATCACAAACCCATAACTCCAAACGAATGCTGCTTACGACACCACTTCGTCTAACAGAAATGCCGACGCTAAGCACACAGAACAAACAGGGAGACATCCCCACTCTGTGTGCTCTGTATGGTCAAACTTGGAACACCCTGTTTGTGGATGTCTCCTTGTTTGTTCTACGTGCTCTTTGTGGACGTTTTTGCCAAGCGATTTGGTGTCGTAAGCAGTCTTTGTTTAGAGTTACGGACATGTGATTAATATCATGATGGGAGCACGAGTTACCATATTTGTTTATTTTACTTCCCACATTCCATGCCTCGTCACAGATTTCCTTTTATACCAATCAAAGCGTGCCTGTATTTGTTACTGTTTGTCCCTGTGTTTGTTTGACTATATTCAAAATAAAAAAAAGGAAGCTGTACCAGTCTTGAATAAATGCTAATTTGCGTTTGCTTATTTCTCCAGTTGTTGTTGTTTTACTTGTGTCAGATACAGGATATGAAGGCAAGATGGTAACCTCTTTTTTAGGGATGCCTTCTTGTTTGTCCTGTGCGCTCTGCGATGGCTTTTCTGCTGGGCGATTTGGTGTATTAGCAGCATACGTTCGGAGTTATGGGCCTGTAATTATTCGATCATGGGAGCAGGGATTACCCTGCTCGTTCATTATTGATATGATGAGTGAAGTTAGCCACTCTATGCTGCAATGCACCCTCCATTTATGGAATTCACTTTTCACCAGTAAGCAGATAGAGCAGACAAGGGCTCTTCAGACTATATGCTATATTATGTTATGTCACTTAATGCCATGTAATTCGAACGCTGCATTTTTAGAAGATGCCAGTTGGGGGTGGTGGTCATGCAGACAATCTCTTGTGGGGTTTAGTGACATATCACATCAGCAGTACAGGGCTTCAGTCTTTTATTGGTAAAGTAGCAGCAAAATGGTACATACTCTTCTATATAATTTCCGTATGGAGTTTGATTCATGCGTGTCACGTACTGTTGATGTAGTTCATCGTCCCGTGCAAGTTCAGTCGCAGCAATTGCAAGTCATGAGATGTGAAGTGCCGACTGGGGTGTCTCAGAGAAACGTCCACCACTAAAATTGCTCTTAGTGAGTCATTACGCTCACTCATCCATCTGGGCGCAGAGACAGTTTCAGATGTCATGTTGTGACGTTTCATGCTGTGCTGCTTCGTGGCTTGATGTATTGTGACAAATGCCTGTATTGAATACAAAGTGCATATTTTGTTATGGGATGAATAGTTATTGAAACACATGGTGATGAGCATCACTCAAGGACGACGACTAGTATGAGAAACTTTCAAGATAAGCAGGTCACTCAGTGAGCTGTTGGTACCAGATTACGGTCGTTGTGCCTTGAAGGAAGGCACTCTGCTTAGATGTTGTGGAACAAGTGAAAGTAGACACCATCTTTGTAATACAAGGCCTCGGCAACTAAACCTTAATATGCTTTCTTGCTTATGCTTTATCCTGAAGTCAATGTCATTTTTTTTCATGCGCCACATGCCAACCAGCTTCAATTCGATTACTCTGTTTTTGTTTTTATGCGATGGAAATAGCTTACAACAGCACTACTTTGACTCGGCTATTTGTAGACAGTAACAATTAGATTGTTCCGAGAATATTTATTGTGTCTGAAAGTTGATTCTCCTTCTTCTCTTCCGGATGTCCAGTAAGATACATGCTAGTCCTGAAGACAGCAGGAAAGATTGCTGCTCGGGATAATCTTCAGAGGGCATGCATGACCCTGTGGCGAAAGCTTGACTGTGTCTGAAGTTTACTGTTTTCATCTGTCAACAAAACGGCACCCACCCTCCATTCCCCGGCCGCTCTCCCTGTGCCATGTTTTAGTTGCTTTCTACTCTATTTTCTTCCTTCTGTACTCCTCCTAACCCCCCCCCCCCCCCCCCTACCACTTAAAACTTCTGTAAAATCTGAATGAACTTCCTACTCTGACTCTTTGCTGTCTTTTAGTGAAAAAATCCCTTATCCATGAATGCACTCTACCTGTAATTCCATATGATGATAATTTCACTAAAAGCCTCTCATGGGGAACAGAATCAAAAGCCTTTTTAAAGTCTAAATAAAGTATATCTACATTGTTGCCATTATCTAAAAGTTTTGTTAAATCCTCCATGACAAGCAAAAGTTGTGTTACACAAGATCGATGTTTACGGAAACCATGCTGGCATTCTGTATATAAATTATTCAAGGTCATATGATCTACGATCACATCACGTATAATTGATTCCATAATCTTACATACAATTGATGTAAGACTAACAGGCCTATAATTTCCAGGATCTGTCCTAGTACCTTTTTTAAATAAAGCTGTTACATTTGCAGACTTCCAGTCCATTGGTACTACACCTGATTCAATTGACTTGTTGACCAAAATACTGAAAGGTAAAGCTAGCTCATTATATGACTCCTTAAGAACTCTTGCAGGAATCATATCAGGTCCACAAGATTTGTTTGGGTTTATATTTTTAAGCCTCTCTCTAACTGCACTGGGTGTAATACACATATCAGTTACGGTGACTCCACTGGACCTTGAACCAACTTCCAAGATCGGAACATTACTATTATCTTCTTTTGTGAACACACTAGAAAAGAAGTCATTTAAAGTATTTGCCTTATCTTCATCTGACACTGCTAAACAACCATTTTTTTGTATTCAGTGGACTAATGCCAATGTTTGTCTTGGTCTGTGATTGTACATACTTCCAAAACTTTTTTGGATGAGCTTTACAATTTAACGCAACTTTTTTTTTTCGAATTCGATCCTTTCTTTTCTTTTTCTTTTTTCACATTTATTCCTCTTCCTTATATACTTCATATACTCACTACCTTTTTTAGTGCACATAAATCTTTTATATGCACTTTGTTTTTTTGTAACTTTCCTCCAAGCTTTTTTATCCAACCATATTGGTTTTTTCGATATACGTGTTGAACACTCTTTTTTGGGAATATGTTTATCAATACACTTATGAATAGTATTCTTGATCATTTTCCAACTCTCATCCACATCCAAGACAGTACTTTCACACCAATTTATCATACCCAAATCTTTTCTTAAATTTTCATAGTCACCCTTATTGAAATCATGTCTATATTCACCCTTTTTGGATTCTTTTTTCCCTCTATGTAAAGAAAAAAATGATAAAACCTCGTGATCACTTTTTGCAACTGGGGCACTATGTTCAATATCTGAAATCACTCTTTCGTCTTTAACCAAAACTAAGTCTAATATATTCTCTTTCTGATTTAGTCTTTTCCTTGTCGGATTTTTTACCACTTGAGTAAGATATACATCCCTTAGACACTCTATAAAGTGTTCATCTCTCTCATTTGACCATGCACCTTTCCAATCAATATCAGGATAATTAAAATCACCCGTAATACACACAACATCATAAGACTGTATTGTTTCCATTTTCAGAAGTATAAATAGTTTTTCATCATTTTCTTGTGATGAAGCAGGATTTTTGTACATGTTTCCAAATAAAACAGTCAAGTTTTCTTTACTTTTGAATTGAATCCAGACACTTTCTTCAAAATCCACATCATTTAGTTCCTTACATTCGTGAGCACATAAATATCTCTTAACATATAAAAAGGCACCTCTTTTAGAATTATTATTTATAAACAAATCATAACTAGGTATAGCAAATTCTGAAATGTTTAAATCTTTCAAGTTTTTGGGAATAGCCTCAGTAATGGATATAATATCAGGATTCTTTTCATCAATTAAACCGAGAAACTCACCTTTTTTATTTAATAATCCATCAATGTTAGTATATAAAACTTGTATTGGAAAATTATGATTTGAAACAACTGTAAATTTATTCTTTACAATATTTACATTTTTCCTGTAGGATTCCTTCTTGTCTCAATTCCCGGATGACTCACCCTGACCAGGTCTGGGTGATCTTTTCACAATTTTCCCATTTCTGATCTGTAAATTTGTTTCCCCTTTTTCAACTCTCTGTTTCATCTCCTGTCTTAACTGTTTCATGTGCTCTCTCTCTTGGTGTGTAATCAGGATTTATGTACATTTTATCCTTTTGTTCAGTCTTCCCTTTATTGATTTTGTAAGCGTTCTTCAGAATTTGTTTTATTTCTTTTTTGTATACCTTCACGCTTTACAAATCGGCGGGTTACACAAAAGCAGGTGTCCTGGTTGTGATCAACACAAAACGTTCTTCTCTGGGACCATTTGTGGCAGGTGGTAAGACTCCTTAAGGTCTGAGCGGATCTGAAAGATGCATTATCCGTTTGTGTGTTCCAGTCTCCTTGCCAGAGGTCTCTGATTTAACCATGAACTTTGGATAGGTGTCAGATGTGTGTTGGGGGTAGAAGATGTAGACGATTCTTTATTTGTGGCATTCGTGACGCGATGATCAACCACCTCATTGCCCTAAAATGCTGCCATGACCGAGAATCAAAGCGATACCAATGATATCACACTATTAGGTTTCAGTGGGGAGTAAAGTTTGTTTTTTTAAATCCAGAGTTCAGGGTGGTTAAAGCTACAGCCAGCAAAAGCCTCCAGAGCAGAAAGAAAGAGGCTGAGGAAAACCGTATGTCCAGACTGACAGATCATAGTGAGTGCTAGGACCCTGTAAGAGTTCAGCAGCCCAGGTGGAGCTGTCAGAAGGGATGTGTCGTAAAAATTCGTAAGTAGGAGCAGTTAAACAGTGAGCAAAAGAAGCAATTCCTCCAGACTTTGAAACATCGCATTTTGGAACACAGATCATTTAAAGAAAAAAAAATGCATGCCCAAACGCTGGTGGAGTTGTTCTTGTGGAAAGGACCGCGATCAAGAGACATGGCATGATGGAAAGTGGAGCCCATCCATCTCCTCTCACTACAAGTGTCATCAAGAGACATTCAGCATTGAAAAAGTCCACGGTGGACAGTCAGAAAATTTGGAAAGATCACAAACGATTCCCAACTCGATTTCAACATTTTGCAAATGAGAAAGAATCTGTATTCGTGAGGCTGGAAACTCAAATGTTTGTCACTTTTATTGCTATCATTAATGATTATCATTATCATCATCATTGTTATTATTGAGAGCACTTACATAGCGCCTGTCAGCACTTACATAGCACCTGTCCTCGGGCAGGGACCAAGCTCTGAGCGCTTTGCAATCCAAGAGAGGCGGATAGAGAGGGCATATCTGACAGTTTTAAAGTGGGAGAATGTGCAGTATCCCTTCTCCATCAAAGGTGCTGTGACAACCTCCTTCTTCAGTTTTACCGATGTATTGTACGTGGAAAGAAAGTGAACTTCCTGTACTGAGTGTGGTATGAAGGAACATCGTAGGCAAGGGAATTAAACTAGTGTCAGCTCCTCTGATGCCAGCTGGTTGGTGTGCAGCTGGAGTCAATAACAAGCTGTTCATACGTGGTGACAAGGTGGACCTCCATCTGCTAGGCCTATAAATTGATGACCCATTTAAGCATGGAAAGCAGGTCCTGAGACCTTGTGGTCTTATGGTCATCATATAATAGTCATCTCGCAGCAGTTCACTGGACATACTCAATGGAGACAATGCTAATGTCGGTGTGGGGATCCCACACTGCATTGTGCATTGAAGCAAAGGTCAGATGAGGGCAATATACGTTCCTTCCCCGAATTTCCTATCCCAGGTCTGTAGATTCCTTCACACAAATCCTGAAATCTCGTTGGCCTTGATCACCATATGTACTAAGTGTTCATATTTTCCTGGATGGAATAACAATGTGCACAAGCTCCCAGCATTCAAGTTTCTCCAGATCTTGCAGCTTTTCTCTGATCCTGGGAGTTGTTGGTACTGTTGTAGTTCACCGTCTCATCAGTGATGAGGCAGACTAGGGACTTGAGACCAGGAATACGTCATGAATATGGAGGTGGGAAAGGATGGACCGAGAACAGAGTCTTGGACGAAGCCCGACTGGACAGATGCGTGGTAAGACTTATTCCTTCAACCACAACAGCCTGCATTCCATCTGTTAGGAAATTCCCTCAATCCACTAGCACATTTTCTAAGACTGTGGATCATGAAGGCATGACTGGCCCCATCCAAAACTTTTGAAAAGTTAGCTACAATGACTTTTCGTAACAGCCACTTTTCAATTGTTTCAAAAGCCTTGTCCACAAATCCATGGACCTGTGCTTTACAAAGTGGCCTCTTCAGACCTCATATACATGGGGACATAGCATACTGTTCTTTAAAGCACAGCTGACAAAGCTCTTCACAACATGCTCCAGGATTTTGAAAGACAGTGTAGTCAAATTAGGCCTGTAGTTTTCCACCTTGTATCTCTCTCCTTTCTTTAAACACAGGGACGATGAGTGCTGTCTGCGACGAGTGCTGTCTTGCAGTCAGATGGAACCACACAGGTGCTCACAGACATTTGGAAGAGGAAAGTCAGCACTGGGGTAAACTGATCAGCCACATACTTAGCACGCTTGGGCTGATGTTGTCAGGGCCACGGAGTTTTGAGGGGTCAAAGGCCTTCTTGTGTTTTAGAACTCCTGTTTTTGTGATGATGATATCCTTGAATGAAACTATGGAAAGTCCAAGAATGGCATGGGATAGTGTTCAGCAAACCCTGCCTTATCAAGAAACCCTCTAGCGCTGAAGACTCAATGAATCTGCTCATGAAGTTCTTCTGCCTTAGCTTGGTCCTCTGTAATTGACTTTCCGTTCAGGTCAAAGATGCAACTCTTAACTATTCAGTTTGTTATGCTGATGTAGTCCCAGAACTTCTTTTGTGGCTTTGGACTGGTCAAGACAGTTACCCAAGACAATTATCAGCTCTTTGTATTATTTCCAGAAGAGAGGCCAATAGTCTAATAGCTAGTGTTGTTTACTTATGGATCTGATGGCTATGAGTTCGAAGTACTTGTGGGGGCCAGATTTTTGTCAGCTTGAATACCTCTGTCCGCCTGGCAGTAAATGGGTACCTAACTCAGTTCAGGAAAGATAAAGTAGTGAGAGGAGATGGATGGGCTCCACTTTTCATCATGCCATGCCTCCAACAGCGTGAACCTCTAACAGGTCACTGTTTCTACAACCATAGGGCTATGGTATTTAACCATTTAACTTGCATTTGCAGAACTGCTGATGGGAAATATACAGAAGAGCTGATAATAGCCATGGATGACTTTCCTGACCAGCCAAAAGCTAAGAAGTTCTGAACTTACCTCAAGCAAACCGAACTGAGCACTCCGGAGTCCTTCTCATAAGTAACCCCTTTTTGTATCCCCACCTACCTCCACCTCCCTGCCAGTGCCACCTATCTTAAAGTCACCAATCAAATTCACCAGCAAATACATTTGCACAGTCTCCTTTCTTACCAGAATGACAACACACACATTCACTTGCAAAAAAAAAAAAAAGAACAAGTTTATTTCCAGAGCCCACAGCGACCTCTTTCCACAACATCTGAAGCTAGAAGAGTGCTGTTGCAGCAGAATGTCTAACCTTACAATGGACAGAAGATTGAAGTCGCTTTGTTCTCCATCACAAAAGCTTGCTGAATGTACATCTCATCAGTGTCATCCCATTCTCAAATCTTAGTCTACACAACAAAGCATCCTCGCAGACAATTCTGGCGAGGGAGCAACTTAGGACATATCAAGCCTGGCAAGCAAAATATGAGACTACGATGCTGAATACCACTGATTTCCCTGATCTGTGCAGACTGTTTTGAACAGTTTTCCACTCACTTTGTCCTAACACACACATCAGTTTTGGAAATACAAGAGAGACTGACTGACTCAGATTCCAAGCCGGGCACAGTGGGCCATTTCATATTGGAAAAAAAAAACCCAGTGGACCATTAGATATTCAGGCAGTGGACCACTTATTTGGAACAGTAGTCCAAAATGTGTCGAACATCAATTCATCTTAAATGTGTTGAATACCAATTCATCTTACCCCTTTTGTCTCAAAAGCATACTTGTTTCTTGGTTTTCTAAGATGTTTTAAGAATTGTTAAAATCAAAAGAAATTTTTAAAAAGTAGACTTGATAAAGAAAACATCTCACTGAAGTGGTTTAAGAAAAAATTCTTAGGTATTTTTGAATTCTGTTCATTCTTCTCTCACCGTCTGCGCTTTGGCCCATAAGGCTGTTCCCTATTCATTTCCACACTGTATTCCAACTTAATAACCTTCTATGCTATTACACTATGCATGCACTTACACACACCACACACACACACAAACACACACGCACTCACACACACTCACAAAACCACATGCGTGCACACAGACTGCTGGTTAAGATAAACAGCTCCCATTCCCAATATTTTTTTTGTTTGAAATACAATGAAGGAAACGAACAAAATATTTACTGCTACTGTGAAGCAACAACAACCAACCTTGGAATAGCAAGCCTCTGCTACCCAGAAACAACACACATGGAGTTCACAGTTATGTTATAACTGGTATCAGCGACCACTGCTTTTTCTCCCCAACACTGCTGCATAAGTTCACAGTCACTCTGGTGGTGGCGACATCGGTCAGACGCTGTCAAGGACCCATGCTGCCATGACCTGACGACTATCTACCAAGGAATGTGAGCCCTGTCCCAACAGCATGAGTCCCCTGCCAGGCACCACCCTAAGGCAAAAAGAAGCAGGTCAAGACACATTCGTGGTGATGCCTCACCTGCAGTCTGACACACGCTCCCAGTAAACCCAACGATACCCTCCCCCCTCACCCTTCAATCTTTGTCCACCACACAGTGTGAGACGTCTGTCAGAAACTCCTGAGAAAGACAAAAATCTCTAATATAAGCAACACCTACATTCTACAATCAACGGACCTACTTCCGCCATCGTGTGATTGGTTAACACTGTCTACCTAAAGGACGAAACAGAACAGCTCAATAAACTCGCACTAAATGAGCTCTCTTTGTCAAGTCTGAGAATTGGCAGTCCTTTCCCATAACAAGCCAAGTCATCTAATAAAGTCAGCTATAAAATGTGGTTTATATGTATGCAGTTAAAAAGTGTCAGCAATCTGACCACTTCAATCCTTGCTAAGTTTTGTTCTTTGCAGTTTGATGGGAGCCATGATCACAGTCTCATGCAAGCACTCCATGCATGCGTAAGTACATTCATATGCAGCCTCTCTTTAATCCCAATCCTTATCCTAACACACACACACACACACACACACACACACACACACACACACACACACCCCTCAACTAATAGACTGGTATCTTTTTACTTACCTCTCCTATCATACCTACTGCCTTCCTCCCTCCCGGCCCACCTCTAGCCCCTCACACCCAAAACGTCCATGCATATTTTTTGTTTACTGTTCTTAATCCTGTAACAGCCTAAAGTGAAAAGATGAACACTGAAGAGAAACACATGTCTGAGTTGTGTGGCACCTACTGTACTGACAGTGCGCTACATTCACCGCAAGCGTAATGTGTGTCATGCCATCTAATCTACAGCTAAGATGTGGCACAAACAATTTATGTACCTCGGTTGCAAACATGAAAATACATTTTACATCAGTTGTAAAATTATGGAATTTCTGGACCTCAGTTCCCTCTTTTTCTCTCTCATATACATACCAACAAAAAAACTTGTACACTAATGTGATGCATTTTAAAAAAAGTATTATGGTAACAATACTATAATTCCATACACAGGAATCTTCTGTCATCACCAGTCTTTTGATGTCTATGAATCAAACATCGAATAGCACCAACACTGGCACAGGGCTTATCAGAAGACACAACTTCCATCAGGATCATAAACACCTATTCTTAGAAAAAAAAACGAGGTTTTGTTCCTTGTTTGAAGCATATGCCCGGGAAAGGAGTTATCTTCCTCCAAAGCAACAAGGCCTCATTATGAACGATAAAGACATAACAAAATGAATGGTCCAAAGTCTACCCACACATAGTCTTTACAGTTGAATCATCAACTGACCTATAAATCAAAGCTTGAACTGTTTGTCTGAACTGATTAACTCGGATTTCATTCATTTGTTTGCTTTAAAGCATGGGTTTGCAGTGGCACAGGACTTTTACACAAGTCTAAGCCTTGTTGCTTTTTAGCAAGATTGACAAAAAATCACCACTGGTCAGCAAGTGACAATGGTTCCAGTAAGATTCTGAAGAAGAATCATTTCCAACAATGATAAACTCCTTGAGATTCCAAGAGATTCTTCTCCAGAATGCAGGTTCTTGGCAAATATAGGCCAAGGCGAAAAAAGTTCAATCTTCAAACTTGGATAGAAAAATGCCCTTATGCCTGTGTTGAATTTATGAATCAATGTATTTTTACACCCTCAGTTTCCCATATTGAAAATGCTTTTCGTTCCGCATTTTCTAAACCAAGCTCACCATTCCTGTATGTATGTATGTTAACTCAGTGAATTTAAAATCATTAGAAATATCTCACTTTCTCTTTAAGTTTTAGGCAAATGAAAATAGTTTTGCATGGTTTTACTGAAGACCAAAGACGTAACTTTTTCAGAGATATCATAGCGCCACAGCCAAATTGCACATAAATGTCCAAGATGTTAAAAACAGGCAGGTAATCTGGAAGGTTTACCATATACTGACATGACAGTGAATCTGATGGCTGATTAAATTTTGTTCTCAATTCTTTTGCAATCAGAATTCTCACAACATGAAAAGTACACGTGACTGCTGATTGGTTGTCCATTCTTTCACAATCAGAACAAAGGAAGATGGCAAAGTGTGATGGTAAGACCACTTGGTCCTGAAAAGCCATAGCGGAGTATAATGAAGCGTGCCATGGCTTGTACACCCCACCCCAGTCTCCCTGAGCACCTGCTCCTCTTGAGGGACACTGGAAGAGAAAGCAGTTAAGGGAAAGGAGATGGGTAGTACTGTCATAATGCTCTCCTATGGAGGAGAGCCATGGTCTCCGTCATTTTGCTTTTCTACTACTGCTTGGGTTGCGGGAGCACCTTAATTTACAGTTCACTATCACACTGCGATAAAAGCATACTGATCAAACAGCTGGGCAATATACGTTTTAAATCTTTCCAATAAATGTATTTGAACAGACAGTCATTGAGCACTACGGAACTACACTGCAATGGTGGTGTGAAACAGAATAAATGCACTTTTGAGCCCTCACAATAACAAAGAGTGAGCAGAAAACAAATTATGAAACTTCACTACCACACCACCTGATCCATTTATAAAGCATCACGTTTAAATATTCCCATCTCCGTGAATATAATTATGTACAGTAGCTGGCTTTAACTCAGTTATCACATCAATTATTTACAACCGAACTGATGCACTTTTAGCTCATGTACAAGTGATAAGAAAACACAGTTTAACTCGCACCAAGCTGTTTTTCCTGCATTGAAAGAAATATCTATTTGACAAAACATTTCCAGACCTTACATATAAAACATTTCTTCATGTAAGAAATAAAAAGCAATCAACCTTAAACCAGAAATAGAAATAAATCAATCTTAAACCTTGAAGTAATTGGTCTTTAAAAATCTCTGTCCAAATCAACAATACAAAATTTTTTATAAAAAAAAAAAAAGCACGTTCGATCCATCACCAATTCTCTCTGTATACCAGTTGAAACTCTTCAGGACATAACTGAGAAAACACTCATTTTTGTCAATACCCACTGGTGTTTGATTTCTTCTTTTGCAATAAATAATTTTCCTGTCATCTTCCTTTAGGCATACTTGTTGAACTGATACAGTTCATAATCTTCACAAATAAGCACATACAATGTAAAGAGACTCAACTGTGTCCAACAATACAAAGTACAAATCTATTCCTGATGGTGTTCATTAACTTCCATATCCTCCTGCTCTTTCGGTCATTTTCACACTTTCTTCAGTTTACATTTTCAAGAAACCACTTGCCCCTTCCTCTCTTCTGTTCTAGTCTTGAGAAGCACACCCTATCTCTTATACTGTTTGCTAATGTGGGTGGTGCTGCTCATCCTACAAGCACTTTACAGCGTAGAAAGCCAATTTTCATTTTCAAATCCTAGACAATAAAGTTTTCATCGTCTTCCATCACATACACTTACCACAATAACAGTTATATCATCACAATCCCGTCTTCTCTGTCAAAGATTTAAACAAAGAAAACGCCAGTTTACTGTACTTTGTTCTTATCACCCATCAATTCAATGAACTACTATGAAATGAGTGGTACATGAAAAAGCAGAATATTTCTCATTTTATTATGATCTAAAAAACAAAACAAACAAAATGAGCGGTCACTGACTAATAAAATGATCTACAGGTACAGAGGATTACAAAATACTTTAATAATGCCCTGCAAAAACCGATGTGTTAGTGCCTGCCAAGAAAGCAAGTTTGTTCAATGTTTCCGATATTTCTCATCCTAATGATTCTGTTTATTTCATCTTTGGTCTTCTAAAGATATGCTTCAAAGTACAAAGTCTATGGTCTAGTGCAGAAGTACTTCAAGTATTTCAAAGTATTCAAGACATATCTATCTCCATCATTAAAAAAGAAAAAAGTAAAAGCAATTACTGAAAATAAAAATCTAAAAAATATAATTCTTGTCCAAGGAAAATAATGAAGCCCAGCAACACTTTGGGCAACAAAACTCTTGTTCAGCACACACACACACACACACACACACACACACACACACACACGCACACACTCTCTCTCTCTCTTTTTCTTTCACAACACATCCCAGTCACACCTCAGTGTCCATGCAGTCTGTAAGTTGATCCTCTTCACTGGTCTCCAACTGAAAAGTACTCCACACCAACAGGCATCCCAGACTGTAGAGACACCAGGAGACAGTTCTTGTCATGGAACTCAAACAACCAGCCATCACGGATCAATAGTTCATCAGTTTTGGTGTCCAACAATAAAGGAACTGTCAACTCAGGAGGACCATGAGATAAAAGAGCGACAGAATGAGAGGGTGAGAGTGAGAGAGAGAGAGAGAGAGATGCCCATAAAAAGCAAACACTGCCGATAAGCTAGCCTACGCTGTTGGACCTCGCCTTGCCATGGACACAAGTGGAGTGACAGCCACAACATCAACAACAGTAGCACTTTACGTATGTACATCTTGGTATGGTGAAGACCAGGTCCATGTCCATGATGACAGTCAACCTCTGTCTTGCAGTCAAAGAAGCAGTCTCTGCAGTGATGCCAAAATGAAACAACCAAAGAATCCAAGCGGGATGATAGCACAATGAGATGACACCAGGATCCTCAAGCACACACAGATGAAGGAACGCTAGGCAAGGAGGGCAGAGGTCAAAACAAAGGAGCTGATAAATGCTCCGAGCTGGCTGTCCGCCCTCGTATCCTTAAGTCTCCTACGGAGCGTCGGCTTTCCTGCAAGGACAGACCACAGAGCCATGTTTCAGTTGTCAGAAAGGCAGACCAGAGTTGTGTGTGTGTGTGTGTGTGTGTGTGTGTGTGTGTGTGTGTGTGTGTGTGTGTGGTGTGTATGAAGAATAAGTGAGACAAGAGAGGGGAGATGATGAGAGAAATAGACTGAAAATAACAGTGAGACAAAAAGAGAGGGAAGAATGAAAAGAGAGAAAGAGACAGAAAAAAAAAAAAAGGAAGAGAAAGACAGATGAAGAGACAGCCTGAGAAAGATGGAGAGATTACACAAATCACATGCCTACCAACATGTTCCTAACTTTTCTGTCAAACACCATACAGTTCCCTCTTTTAACCATAAACTCTCCCCACAATCTGTCATTGCAGCGGAAGCCTGAGATCTGAAGGAGTGTTCCTTCCTTTTCTTTCCAAATAAACACAGCGGGGCCTCTCAATAATGACCTCCAGAATTCCTTTAAAAAATCTTTTATCAAAATCTTTAAAGGGAGTCTATACTGGAATGTAAACCTACAACTTCAACAAAAGTTTTAAGACCAGAAAGAAAATCAGGCAACAGTTTTTAAATATCATAAAAATTATTTTTGCAAATTTTTCCCACAAGTATTACACTTTTAACATAAGGTGAGTGGAAAGCAGCTTATGTGATGACAGCTTTGTCAGTTGCATGACAAGATGAAAACCAGCAATTTCCGAGAAATTGGATACTTGTCCCAAATTTCACTCTCTGATCCTTTACTTGAGTTGAAATACAGAAAGTCTTTATTGTGAAAGTCTTTGATGGAAAGATTCAACACAGAATTTATAAGAAATGAATCCTTTCGTCTTCATTGCTCCATGACCTTTGTCACTGAAATCTTAACATGCACAGAATTAATAATTCTAAAACTGACGAAATTTTTGACTGACAAGATAATATTGACCGATTCATTTTCAATCCCTTTTGTTTCAAAAGGAAATACAACTCTTCCAGTATAACGATACTCACATGCAGCTTGTCGTCTGTGCTACTGATTATGTTGAGAACCGACAGGGAGCTTGCTCTTTTCATACTGTAAAAGACAAAAAGCAGCACATTTTATTTCTAAAAGCCAAAACAAAGACAGAAAAAAGCCTCTAGCGCTAATAAATGTTGATGTAGCAATTAAGAAAAAAAATCAGTTTTGTTGTTGTTGTAATGTTTTCATTCCTAGAGAAATATATGTTTTTCTATGCATACTAAAATGTTAACACTCCCCCCACCCCCAACCATATACACACACCCCTGTTTGTTACATCTATCGATGCACTAAGGGTAACTGAATTTTATAATGTGATAGAGCCAAACTACCGAAGAACATATGGAGAGGAGGATATAGCTCAGAATAAAAGCAATTTGTGTGCTTAGGGGGGAAAAAAGGAAGAAAAAGAATAAGGAAAAAAACACACACAAAAAAACCCAACTCTACACATACGTCAATAGAAAGTCACAATATTTTATGCTCCTGACATTACAACAGACAACCTATGAAACAAAAGCCAAACAGTACTGCTTTTACAAGCTTCAGATGACTGGACGCAGGAACTGATCATCAATCAATCAGTCTTCTTTCTTTCTTTTTCTCTTTTTCCCTTTTTCTTTCCTTCTCTTTTTACTAGTATATCACATATGTTTGTATTATGGCTGGCCACACAACTTGAAAACAAACAACACACACAGTTTGTGTCCTTGGTTTCAGACTGTAAACTCATTTATTTAAATTTTAAAAAGAAACGGTATTATATATTTCCACCAGACGATACAGATTACAGGACATATATTTAATTTACCAAACAAAAGACCGCCATTTGCTGTCTTGTTTATAAAATTTGACTTTGACAATATACACTCAAGCCTTGAATTTTACTCTATGGACACATACTTTAAGAAAAATAATAAAGAAAAAAATAGGGGGAAATTTTGTACAGGCAGAATGTATGGAGGTGTGATCTTTGGAACTGCTTTTGTCTTTTATAAATAGGAACATGTATAACAATAACAGCAACGATGATGGTGATGATCATCACCACACTATCATCATAACACAGGGCTATAAACAGTCTGGCATTTAGAAAATGTAGGAAACTGTGGGTTGCAAGAAAAGTGTGTATCAGCATCACAGATACACTAGCCTATGAAGTGCTGAAATTTTTTTTTTTTTTTTGGGGGGGGGGGGGGGGGGGGGGGGGGATTAAAATTCCTGAAGCTGATGCATCAGACATCATTTTCAACTCTCCATGATGCATGTTGAATCATGGATTCTGATAATTCATTCTGAAAACATGTTTCCAAAGGCGGAATCCATCTGAAGAGCAACAGGCAGGTGTCGAGCACTATGCACAAGAATGGCTCCGTGAAGACAACTTACATGCAATGCATCTGCAGATCAGTCTTTTCATTATCTTTATTATTTTCATCATCATTGAATGTGCCATGCTACAACTGCACACCTCAAAAACGGAGAAAAATGAAGTCTAGCACAAATTTCCTGATTAAACTAGAATTGTGTACCACTGCTGATAGACACTGAATAGAAAAAGAAGAAAAAAAAAAACAAACTGATTCTGAACTGTGTTGTTTGTTGCCTTTAGCATTTCCTGTCATCTTGCATCCCACTGGAAAGTTGAACTACAACATACACAACACCCTCACTTACCAGCTCACAACAGTACTGCTCTACATCAGGCACAATTTCTCATTCCTTCAACATGAGAAAGACTACAATGATTCTTTGGGAACACCAAGCAACAACACTTTCTGCGTTTCTTACTTTCAAGTGCCTTACAATATCACAAGTTCAGGAAAACAAACAAACAAACAAAAATGATTCTGACTGATTTCGTGACATAGAAATGGCCGACTATGTGACAAGAAAACTGAAAGCAATTTGAACTGGAAGTCTGCAAATTCAACTTCCAGCTCCATTTCTGAATGAATGTAGCAGTTGATGAAAAATGGGACCGAACACTGTTCAATTCCTTCTAGTCTGAAATCAACATACACACTCTTTTTAAAATCCTTAAACACTGTGGGGAGAGAAAAAAAAAGCTCCAGCGGTCACCCTCGCACATACTAAAAAGTCTTTATGGATGAATGTCTCATCCCTTCTAGTGTTGTTTATCGATGAAAACTTCCCTGTATGTGATGTAAACAAAATCAACATAATGAAGGCACATCTGGCAATAGAAAAGAGGCAAATATGCAGCTGACCCTAGTAAAGAAACGAATGTGCATCTGAAGCTAGCTGGGAAACAACTGTGCATTTGGACCTAGCTAACAGGTGACTGTGCACAGGAACTTAGTAAAGAGACAACAGTGCACTTGAGCCTTGTAAAGAGGTTATTGTCTGTATGATATGGTCATCGTCTTGGCCGAGGTGCTTTCATTTCCATCTTTGGTAAACTCAGAACAGGTACCAATGAACACTACCACAGCCACTCTCCAGCAGTGCAGAGTTAGGCTGCCTACTCATAATCAGTTTAGAGCAACTGCTCTCTGTGGACAGCACTGCTGAGGCTTCAACAGCAACCCCAACCCCATCCTCTACTACAGATGTAGCCATATCTGGGGAAGCCTGAACGATCCATGTGAGAGTAATGCTTTGGAAAGGGGAACAGAAAAAAAAAAATCTGGGAATAACGCACATCACTAACGTTCTGACTGATTTTGTTCAGAACTGTGATAAGAGGAATCTACAACAACAAAACTTTTTACCAAGCTTTTTTTCAACATGGTATCAGCTTCCCATGCTTTTATTCTGAACTTGGATTGCTCTCTTCTAGTCGCAGACATGGAACTATCAGCTACGATTTCAATTTACAATAAAAATTTCAAATTTATGATTTTAAGAGAGAGCTAGAAATGAGTTCACCTGTGAATTCATCGCAAAATCATATACAGATGGCAGCAGAACAATGACTAGAAGGTCGTGTTACACTTCTGCCTTTACAATGGCACGCATCTGGAAACTACGTTGTGAAATGCTGTTTCATTTTTGATTACTGACAGCTTTTTTACTTCAAATATCAAATACACACACACACACACACACACACACACACACATATATATATATACATACACACACACACTTCTTCTCTTTTTTTAAATACCACTTACATTTCAGATAAAACTGCTGATATTACACTTCAATTTATGAGGTCTCTATCACATACTAAACCCAAAGGAGGAAATTGTGCCCAACCAAATTTTCAGCCATTCCATTTTTAAATCAAATGTACTTAAAAGTCTCTGACACAGTGTGAGGTGCACAGATCCAGTATTGGGTCATATTACAGTGGAGCAATGGTATGAGAAATGCCTAGTCAGTGGTTGGTTCTTTCATTCTGTGCACCATAGGAGACACCAAAAGAAAACTCAGGTACAGACGTAATGAACAAGAAGTAAAGAACAAATATATAGATAAATTTACAACTAACCAGTAAAAATACACTATTCTCTTCCACCTTCTCCTGTTCTCTCCCCCCCCCTCCCCCCCCCCCCCCCCCTCCACACCTAACACAGACACACACACATACATTGCCGCAGACAAATCTACAGGTAAATGAAAAATAAGATAACTGTACAGAAACATCTACAGAAAACAACAGCCTAATCACTGCTTGAGTCTGATCCAAAATAATAAAGTGACTCAGAGGAATTCAAAATCTTAAACAGTATCACAATCATGAATGATTAACAAGTGGAAAATAAAACATAACACTTCTATCTGTGAGTGCATTCATGTTCCAGTGTGTGTGAAAGAAAGAGAGAGAGAGAGAGAGAGAGAGGAGAGAGAGAGTGTGTGTGTGTGTGTGTGTGTGTGTGTGTGTGTGTGTGTGTGTGTGTGTGTGTGTGTGTGTGTGTGTGAGTGTGTATGTGTGAGTGTGAGTGTGTGGTGTGTGTGCGTGTGCGCACGGGTGTGCATGGGAGTGTAAATGAGAGAGAGGGAGACAGAGACAGAGAGAGACAGTGGGTCTGGTTTGCAACTGCATGTGTGCATGTCCACCAGTGTGCAACCGCAAATGTTGGGTTATATAACAGGGCCTATCCGTATGCGTATGCATGCATGAACGAACACCTGTCCCTGCACTGAAAAAAATGTGCATAAGTCCACCAACATGTGAGTCACTCAGTCAGAGCTCACTACAAACAAGACCTCTTACACCCACTGAAAACAAGAATGGAAAATACCCTAATGAGAAAGTGGATTGTGGATACACACATCTAACTACATAGTCCATTTCTTTTATAGACACTTGACAGGCTAATTTAAATTTCAGTGGGTTCAAATCCTTCCAGTAGATTTCCGTTTAACAGTTTGAAATTAACACTGACAAAAAAAAGTCACCAAAAAGAACAACTATGTCCAGAATTACTCCACTACAAGTAAAATCATAAGGTTTGTGTTGATCAGTACATCTGCTGATATAGTGTGATGTGTGTTACCAACAGAGTTCTGTAACTTTTCCATGTTGGCTGTTACTATAGCTTCAAACTTAAGCAAGTGTTCAAATCTCTTTAGTTATATACATCCTTTAACAGTAAGCAAAATACACACAAAAAAAGTTGCCATAACACAAGGCGTCCTTTTACAGATATAATAGAGATAATAATGTAAGGTTTAAATACTATCACAATAATGATAGTAAAAATATTTTGATACAAAACTGGCTCTACATGCACTTTAGCATACATCAATCAAAAACTCTAGAATGATTCTGGGGGAAAAAAAAGAACAGGACCCCAACATTGAGCAAAATGCACCAAAAAAACAAGCATGAGAGAGAGAGAGAGACAGACAGAGACAGAGAGACAGAGAGAGTGCAAGCTCTGGTACTAACGTTAAGCAGCTTTAGTGTCTGCTTTTAAATGATCACTGTTCAAAAAGAGCTAGTTTCTTCGCTGTTGTTGATGTTGCTCATGATCCTGATGTGTTTGTCAGATGGCCTGTTTGCTATGAGAGCCCGGGGGGCCAAGTGCTGAGAGCACAATCTGATGGAAGACATAAACCCAAATGCAAGACAGCTTGCCTGTGTTCTTTAGAGATGAAAAATAACAGAAACGTCCCAGAACACGCTTGTCAAGTGTGAGTAGAACACCCTCCACCCACTCACCTCTCTGTTTACCTTTCCATCCACCCTTAACACATCTGTGACAAGAAGCATCCATATCATTTCATGCTTGCAACCTCAGCAGACGGGAAGCACTGTTCGCAGAATTGCCAATTGATGGGGAATCAAACTCACTCCTATTCTCCCCTACGTATTTCCATGTTATCTCCCTTGCCTGCCTACTTGCATGAACATAAAGCTGCCGTTTGGCGTGCAGTCTGGACAACCCTAGCATTTAAAAAAAAGAAAGAAAAAGAGCAAGACACTGTGGTCTGTCTTGTAACGACTGCTTGACCTGGATGACAACCATCCTAATGATGGTGAGATTAAGTTTTAAGGAAGAAAAACGACTCAAAAATGGATGAAACAAACGAACTTCGTTGACGAGGGAAAGCATTGACCACATGATAAATACAGCAACATCAATGGCCAGTAATGTAACTGACCTGATTATGAAATAATGATTAATCACTTACGCAAAATAACCATCTATAGTATAAAAAGCACTGAACATACCAATTCAGTTTTGTCGAATCTAAATTCTCTGATCAATTTGCCATTAGCATGTCAAATTTTTGCGATTCTATAAATCAACTAAGAGATACGTCATTTCAAGAAAAATCATAGTATTCATATGCCCCAAATTTTCTCAGGACAATTTCAAGTCACACAACCGCAGCCTTGAGGCAATCCCAGTAACAGCAGAGTTGAATGAATTTTTAAATCAAAATCAGATATTGGACTAGTGTACTCTATCTTTCTTTGTGTGTGTGTGTGTGTGTGTGATCTAATTATTCTATTTACCTACTTTCCTTCACTGCCTTTTAAATCAAGTAAGATCTTACTCTGAAAAAACATAACAATAAAAGTTTAAGAATACAGAAAAAAAGGGGAAAAAAGGTCATTAAAAGAGATTTTTTGTTCACATAAATAAAACAAAAATTACAGAAACCAAATAGGAAAAGAAAAAGCAACAACAATAACTACAAGTCAAATGATCTAAAAGAAATTATTAAAGAAAAAAAAACCCTAACAACAGAGAGATCCAGAGCTTTAAAGAGACAATAAAAGAAAGTGGAAAAGGAGAGAAACAAGGAAAAAGTTTCAGTGCCAAGTTGACATTTTACTTTAGCACAGTGCAAACTACAGGCCAATTCCACAGGAAATCACGGAAGACAATTTTCTGTTAACATGTTATCAGCATGCTGTCAAGAACAGACTGACACATGCAGCAAGTCGGGACAAAACTGCACACTGTAGCTTACAGAACACCATCATATACACACAATTTGCACACACACATGTCAGAAAACAAACAACAACAACAAAAATAACTAAACATTACTGAAAAAAAAAAATCCAGCAGTCTCTCTCCCTCTCCAGAGCCAGGTGGTTTCTAAACGCAATGACACTTTACACACACAATTTCTCAAAAGGTGCCGAGTTTTTTCTCGTTAGTGACCTTCTTAATCATCACCTATTCATTCATTTACTTGTTTTACATGTGACCCCTAAGGTTCAATCGATATATGGCATGTATGGTGGTGGTAGCATACAATACCTTGAAGGAACAGAGACATGTGCATATACTCCACTGGTGATACTAATAAATTCATTTTCTCATTTGTCTTTCATTCTGGTGTATTCAGTTCAATGTTTCACTGACAAAAAATTCCTAGCGTTTCATTTCAGGAAATTTAAAATCCTAAACCATCCTGACACACAGACAACTGATGTTGTTTTGTCATCCATTTTGTCTGTTTCTGTTGTCTCTCTAAGGTAATATTTGATTACAGTTTATGAAGTACCACTCCAAGGGTGTAGTTTTAACACAGAAGTAAAGTTTCAGTCCATTCAGAAATGACTGTTTTAAAACAACTATGTAGGTTTAATCTAGCTGTTGGGACAGTGCCATTTGCAGGCCTGGGATATCATCCAGTACTGTGTATACTGGACACAACCTAAACCACTACATGAACCTTTCTTCTTTGTGGCTAACTCTATGACACATCTATTGTCAGTGGGAAAAAAGTATTTACTGAAAATTAATTTTCAAAATATCTCTCTCATAAAACTCACCTGGCTAATTTCAAAATGGAATCATTTCTGAAACTACAGACACACTTCTGGAATACAAACTTGTTCAAGTTTGAGTAACTATGTATGGATTTTATTCCTGTAAAAAAGAAAAGAGTATAAAACTTGTTATAATGAAAGTTCATATTGTACAAGACTTGTATGTACATATTGTATGTGTCCACACCCAAGCATATGTGTGGAAGCTTGCAAGAAATGTGTCCATATGAAATGCATGCATATAGGCATGAGCATACCTGTGCATGCTTAAATAACTTAAGTCAATGTCATTAAAAAGATACAACAGAACACAATTACACAATTCTTAGTATGGGGCTATGAGGCAAGCTCAGCTACAATGGATTTTATGTACAATTTAAAACAATGTACAAACTGTTCAGATTACAGATATAATCCTCATTTGTCATTCAATTCAGAAAAATGCAGAGGAATAAGAGAAGCACATAGAACAGCTTTTCCTTTTTCCTTTCAAAAATGCACCAAAATGACCCAAAATCATCCAAGATTTTAAGCCATTATTTCTGCAAATACATCCCTCATTGAAGTATATGTTAGTGTGTTTTTTATGTTGAAGGTCACAAATCAGATGAAGGGGGGAGAGAAAAAAAAAGGGGGGGGGGGGGGCACTGTATAAAGACCTGAAGTAAGATGAAAAAAAAAAAGGGGGGGGGAGGGGGGCGGGGACTAAGCAGGAATGGAGAGAGGGACGTGGATGACAGTGGGTCCAACATGACAAGCGACAAACAGGTGAGCGCAACAGCAGAAAGAGTGGCAACAGCAAGGCAGAGCACTGACCTTTCCAAAGGAATCCAGTCTTTGCTTGAAACAGCCAGGAGAAAAAAACACACTACACTTACCACTCGTACAAAGGAGCTCACACATACGCACACAAATGCACAAGTTGACATAGACGAGGTAGATGTGTGATTGGAAAAGAAGACAGATCTCTTTATGTTGATGATGAAGGAAAAAAAAAAACAAAAAAAACAAAAAAAAAACAACCGGAGTACAAGTTGGTGATTTTCACGTTCCACTAGTTCTTAACAAGCTGGGTGTTTATTTATTTGCTTCTTTCTTTCTATTTTTTAAGCTCGGATAACTGGTTATTTTCTTTTTTAAAAAAGGAATACGCACTTTTTCTGACAGTGATTAGGATAATTGAAAGCCTTGGCATAAAACCTACCGTGTCAAATTGCAACTTATCCTTAAAGGATTCATTCCACATTATTTATGATGCATGTTAGGAAGGACCAATTTCACTGGAAATCTTCCACAAAACACTCATAAGTCTCCAGTAATGAAAGTTTAGTCTGAAAAATTAGGTTGTGTTTACCCATGGAAACCAGGTGATTTTAGCAATCTTCTGGCTCTGAATGCATTTTCATCACCTGGAACTGGACTTGAGAAAGTGTTAGGTACCATGGAAACTCAACTTAAACCTCTGCTCTCGAACATACCATTTGACACCTCCTCTGGCTTAATGCAAGCACACTGTCCTGCGGAACTCAACTAATAGCCTTCAGTTTCACGAACACTTAACCAACAAATAAAAAACACTATCTATATTTGTTAGTACGATTAATGTCAAGTACACTGTCCTGCATGCACCTCTTTTTTTACGTTTCATTTCAAGATTAGTTGTACTGTCATATCAGACTTATCAGATATTTTTGACCAGAGTTGAGCTGACAGGTTACGCTATTCTTCTGGATTCTGGGACTGTCTTTAAATAAAGGTTTCTGTTATTCAGTCTATTATTTTTCAGGGTGAGGGGGCAGGGGGGAGGGTGCAGGGAGGGAGCAATAGAATAACAGTGATAGAGAATACACGTAAGAATATGGTCAGCAAGCATAATGGGTGAAGGTTCCTGTAAGGATATTCCGACCCACAGGAAGGCAAAGCTGTTCAAAAAAAAAAAAAAAAGGCGGGGATCGGGACGAAGGAACTCAAGAGAGGCAACTGGAGAGACAGAGGAAACAACTGTTGGACCAACCTCTCATTTCTGTAACACTCTCCACCATACCAGTTAAAGCTACCAACAGAAAACGTGTTTGGTCAGACGAAGGAAAAAAAAAAAAAAAAAAGCCAACTACAACACCATGCTTTTCAACAAGAAAACAAATCCACACTGTTGGAAACGAAAGTGTCCAAGTAAAACAACAGTTCTTTCCACTCCGATCCCACTCACATGTTGGAAACCATGTCAGTTAGACTGTGGTTGAAAAGGGCAAACACGGGTTAGAATTTCAATCAACTAACAACAAATAGAAAGTATGGAATCATATGGAACAAAGAGAAGCCCAGCTAGAAAAACCAGCTTGTCTTTGGTCTGGACGAAAGTGTAGACTAAATCTCAAAGTGAGCATTGTCAGGGCCGTGGTCAAACATGCTCTGTGTCTTCACTAATAAACCACCAGAAAGACATGCACACAGAATCATGCACTTCCAGCGGCGTGTTATTTGACATCAAAACTTTAACCATGGCATTCCACTCACATACCTCACACCACTATGTAATCACAAATATTTTCAAAACTAAGTAATAATTGATCGTTAACAGAATATTTGCAAATTCTAAAATAATAAAAAATCACCAATGGAAGCAATATTATTTAACTCACAAAACGTTTTACTGGTTGCTTTCCTAATAAATTTGAAACATCTAAACGGATACAGCAGGAAAGTAGAGCAAGTGAAATTAACAACAAAATGTTTTAAAAAAGAAAAAAAAAATCACAATAAACTCTATCCTGTTGTAACAACATACTTCCTGAATACACTCCCGTTCCAGTCTAAAATTTCTGAAAGACAGCAGGAATCACAGATATTCTGTTTGTCAATGCACATCTTACAAACTATTGGATCATCTACATCTGTGACAGATCTAGCCCTAAATCTCTCATGGGGCAGAAATCTTGAATAAATTGTCAACACACTCATTCACATGAACAAAATAAAACACACACACGTAAACTCACAAAGGAATATAACTTACAAAAGGACAGATCTCCTGTTCCCCCCTCCTTACCCCCCCCCCCCTTTTTTTTTTTTAAATGAAGGCAAACACCATCTTCCTTTTCAACCCCACTCTTTTTCTTCTTCTTGTATTTTTCAAATGAGGGCGAACACCACAATTTATTCTCTCTCTTTCACACCACACACACACACACACACACACACACACACCACATACAAACACACACACTCTTGCCCCCTACCTGTACATTCATTTGTATCTGAGCACCTGTCAAACATTGTGACCTACACTTTTCAGTTTAGAAAAAGACTGCATTTAGACTCCACTAACCATGCGATGCCATGATGAAGAATTAAAATTGGTATAAAAACAAAAACAATAGAATACTAAACAAAAACGTGCAAACATGATCACTGAATATATGAGTACTGCCTCCATACCATATGTGAAAGACATGCAAGCAGAAAGAAACTATGTTGTTCTGACACGGCTCACTTTGAGAAAATACAAATCTGATTAAATGACTACATACACAATTTTGTTCAGAAGAATACAGGTAATAGGGGAATCAAAAGATCCAGTATTGCCAGTACAGATTCTGAAAGGATTAAACATGTTATGAAGCTCAACTTATACCTTTTGACGACCACTCATGTTTTTACGTAACATTCCCTTGGCCATAAAAATTGTTTCAGAGCACCAAACAAACTTTGTGAACTTGAATACTTAGTGAAAAAACAAAACAAAACAAAACTCTCACAGTTCTGCAATCTAAATCATACAAAATTTATATAAAAATCTTTAAAGGATGTTGACTACAGTGCATGTGTGTGTTTCTAGGTTACTGATGTTCAAAACTAAGCACTGTGGTCATTTAATTTATTTCAAAGAATCTGGAATTCATCCATTTCTCGGTCATCTCACACACTGCCACTGAAGTCTGCAGTGAGTGCGAACACACCCGCACAAACACTGCTTTCTCTGCCGTTGTTACCACTTCAGTAATGCCTTGGCCTCTAAATTGTCCACAATCATGTTAAATGGGCAGCCACCTATCACTGACACTCACAGTCAAAATTGACAGTGCTAAAAAATATTTTCAAAAACTTTGGGGCTCGAATTGAGGCACTTTGCACATTCCTCAAATAGTGTATCTTAACACTCAAAGCTTTCCAAATAACCTGTATAGAAACTTGTGTAAGGTACCTTGGACAGGTAGAACAGGGCTGAATGGTAGTTCAATTGTACTGGCAGATGGGTGGGATATGGTGGAACAGTTGTTAAAAGATCATTAAAAAAAAAAAAGGGAAGACTATGACATGACAACATAATCAATAATATAACCTGTAAAAGCCACCATCATTGCAAAATTACAACTTATCTATCTGGCTGAAATAGTACACTTCAACAACATAGAATGTGAACTCTTACAAGAGCAATCTACTAATAAGATAAAATGTTAGACGCCAGAAATTATTTGCACTCAAATCTTATCACAGCCAACAATATATAAGTTGTGTATTGTGCTCAGAACCGAATATAGCTACAAATCAGCATTCAATATGACTGCATTAAAATGAGTACAGGACAAATCAATTCATAGCCATGTGGCTGTAAAACACACACACCACACACACACACACACACACACACACACACACACACACACACACACACATACACACACACTGCCCCATTCCTATCAATTATTTCAATCTCCTTAAAACAAAAACAAACAAAAGAGAAAGAATAAATCTTGGAACAAAAACAAAACAAAAGACTGAAAAAAAGCAAGTCAAGGGGAAAGAGAGTAAGACAGACAGTTGTTCAGACTGAGAAAGACAAAACTATGTGAAAAAAAATTTCCTTCCCAAATACAAAAACTGAAAAATAAAGAATGACTGCAATTGTACCCAAGCAGAAAAATGTCCAAGAAGCAAAAAAAAAACCCCCAAACCCCCCCCCCCCCCCCCCCCCCCCTCTTGCTTTGACCTTAAAAAAAAAAGAAGAAAAAAAAAGCAACAACATGGAGAGTTTCTTACCTTCCTGAGTTTTCATCTCCGGGCCCCTTCCCTTTGAGCTTCTGCACCAGCTTAGCACTGCTACGCTTTATGGAAGCTCTCAGTTTGGAAAAAAGGCCGCTGCGCTTCATTTTGCCGCTCTAAATCAGGGGAAAACCAGTACAAGGTGTCAGATCAAGGCACACCACAAAGCCTCAAGGGCACAGTGACAGATTTCTATTGGGACTCATCAGGGTTTGCCATCAAATAAAATAATGGGGGTTTTGTAACGCTAATCCAAATTCTTCAGCAATTTCATATCCTATGTCCAAACTACTGGGAAGTGTTTTCGACTCAAAAGAACAATTGGTCTCTTAAACCAGTCTTAAAACAATGAAAAGCCATGTTTTCAGTGGCAAAGTATGTTTGAAATCACGTTCATTATTCAAACAAAAAGCTGGGCCCTCACTGACTGTCTGAATGAAGGAATCCTTCCAACATTTCATACCAAAAGTACTGCTCTAACCCGAAGTCAAGCCTGCAAACTCAAGCCAAGGCAATGGCATTTTTGTTTCTCCTCCACAAAGTAGCTCTTCTTTTTCCTTGTTTAAATGACAGACTAAACTTGCTGTCAGTTTGGTACTTCTTCTCTCCCTTGGATTATCTGTCTTAACCATAGTCTTACGACGGAATAAACTTGCTGTCAATTTGGTACTTTTTCTCTACCTTTGATTGTCGTTCTTAAACATATTTCCCATGTTCTTATGTTTTCCCTGCAAATGATTTTTCATTCAAGTACGTGCTATACATACATATATCCCCTATCTGTATATGATGAGAAACCCCGCTCTCCATATGCGTAGTAGAACTAGCGTGCTTTCAATTCAGTGCATATTGTTTACATCCCAAGGACAGTGGATATTAAATGAGATGCAATTTAAGCATATATTTTATTAGTAAATGATCTATGAATACATATTCAACATACACATAAACAAATGTACAAAAGATGATGAAAAAATACGCAGAAAGATGGTACAAGGGTAAAAGCTTGCGATGAAGCAGGGTCTTATTATTCAATTTGTATCATTCATGTTCTGTCATGCACACCAGGTTTTTTCCATTACAAGCTTTATAAGAGTGATTATAGAAAGCTCTGATACAAATGTGGGCTTCAATATTAAAAAAAGAAAAAAAAAGTATACAAATAAAATTTGAACTTACATGCAAGACCACAAACTAAAATAAATAAATCCAAAGGCTACATTTACATAAACGTTATATCATCAAAATGTAACACAACAAAGAAATCATTTAGATAACAATATCAGAATTTCACCACATATTCAGAATTACCCAGTCACATGTAGATTTCAAAATTCTGTTCATCCTGCCCCCACCCCCTTAAGTTAACCGATTCTTAGTTGCATGAGCAACTACATGGAACCCAAACAATTCTGGATTAACTTTAAACCTTTAAAAATACAAACTTTATAAGTAAATTCAAAATCACAATTAACATACTATCAACAACTGTTGAAGAACGAACAGTACTTTACCCACTTAATTTCAAATCATTCTTAACAAAGAACTGTAACTAGATTAAGGATGAGAGTAAAATGCATAATCACAGTGCTCATATGAACTTCTGCAATCAGAAAAAAGCCAAACGCAAGATGTATAAGTGTGGGGATAAAATCAGTATGGAGTACCCTTCAGCACAGCTTCTTTCTTTTTTTATTTTCTCTGTGTGTGTGTGCGTGTGCGTGTGTGTGTGTGCTGCTTCATTTTTAATGCCCTCTCAGAGGCATTATTCCTGCACCGCTTACCCTGATTCCCAATAAACAGCACAGCTGAATGTTTTGAAGATTCACCACAGCTAACAAACCTTTAAAGAAAGCTTTTCTCTACTGAGATCAAGACTACTGGGGGGTGTAGGCACACCATTCTTTCCAATGGAAAGAGCCCAGTGCACTTGCACAGAGAAAACGCTGTTCAAATCAGGACATATGGATTAACAACAAATCAACACCATTCATTTTCGCCATCTCTTTCCTTTCCTTTTTTTTTTTTACTTCTTATATAATATTTTCCCCTATTCCAAAGTTGAAAAACACTGAACAAAATGGTAGTTTAAAATGAGATTTGAAAGTAACAGAAACTACTCCCCAAAATAGCAATGGTAAGCACACAGGTTCAACATTTCTCAAACTAATTTCACAAAGGATGATTAGCTTTAACAGAGCCAAGCCACACAAGAGACAATGTAATGTCATGTTACAGTAACTCTCCCAGAGAAGACTGTGGCACAAAGCAATGCACAATGCCAACCAATCACCAACACCAGTGCAATGGACTCATTTACCACAAAAACATAATTGTGAAAGGTCTTTTTAGCAAAACCTGCCCAAAGATTCGAAGTCAGTCACAGGTGAACCCACATTCCAAAGAACCACACACAATGTAAAGCAATGAGTGTTCCAACACTGTTTCACTTCAAGCAGGCCACATGATGAAAGGCCCAGGGCAAAATGCCAAAGATTTTCAAGCACTAGCAGAGCGTTTCTAACATCCCCACTGGAGCACACAATTAATTGTGAGATCCATCTGCTTGGCTTGGGGTTCTTGTTCCTTTGGGCCTTCAACATTTTGCCCTGGAGGTCAAGGCCCACACCAAACCTTTGAATATGATAACAATATGAAGCAGATCTGCTTGTCCAGATTTTCAAGCAAGACATACTCATGTTCATCCAGCAGTGCCCATTTATTGGCCTATGATGCAAAATCCAATGATTGTATTTCACCAAACTAAAGCCTACAGTGAAATGAAAGCATGATTGAAACAGCTTTGGCAAGGTATGAAGTATCTGTTCCCTTTAGTAAATCTCAGCATCTTACACTCTAACTGTGCCACTATCACTAAGAGAACTGTCCATTACAAATATCCCGAAACCTTCCCAGTATCCTACCTAAACACTAGAAACAAAAGATCAAGAATCATTCACACTAACTACCCCTATCAAACACCAAAATGTACATTTTGTGAAACAAAAAAAAAGAAAGGGAAAGGAACAGGTGACGGTGTATACAGGGCCAGGGATAATACTCTTTTCTTTCTTTGTAGTGTTCTGCTATTTTCTGTCTGCTGTAAGTCAAGCACAGACAAATTTCCAGTTCGTACACCAGACAGAACTTCATAACTTTTCCTCTGGCATTTCTTCCTGATTTGATTCAAAGATCTGAATCATGTAATTCTTACAATATCAGAATACATGTCCACGAAGTCCATGAAAATTAAACTTCCCAACTGAGACCTTTCACTCTGATTTGATTAAAAAAATTTACTCGTGATTTTAACACCATCAGAATACATACAGAGTCAACTATCAAAACAAAGACCTTTAAATATGATTTGGCGGGACATGTCCACAAAGACCATGACAGTCAAACCTTAAAAACAGACTCCAATTTAGGAATTTCCCCCTCTGAATATTTTTTTCTAAAAGAGTTTTCTCATCATCTATTCTATAACAAATTCCCAATGGATAATATCCTACCACCTGCATCCTTCTCCCCAACTTCTGAAGACCCAAGTTGGTAAGAATTTGAGTTACAATTGAGAGATTACAATGTATTTCTTCTGGGTTTTTTTTCCTTTAAACTATAAGATCATATGTAAATTTGTCTCCCGTTGCAAACAGGAAGGAGTTTGGGGCAGAAAAGGGGAAGGCTTGGTTTGGTAAAAAGATTGGAAGGCAGGGGAGTTTCTGAAGAAAAGATCGAGTCCATTGACAAAATGCAGGGTAATACCACTGACTTTGTATACTTTGATAAATCAATTCTACATATTCAAAATTTGTCTGAATTTACTTATTTACAGCTGAAGGCCCTACTGATCACATAAGCCTTATTTACAGCTGTCACAAGTTCAAAGTTTTTTTTGTTTTCTTTTCTTTTGTTTTTGTTCATTTGTTAAATGATAATAAAGTGTCATGAGTCCCAACACTATCAGCCCAGAATCTTACTATTGAACTATTCTGTATTTAGCATCTAAAAACCTTTCCCTATCTCAGAAATTTCAGTTAACACTATCAGCCCAGAATCTTACTATTGAACTATTCTGTATTTAGCATCTAAAAACCTTTCCCTATCTCAGAAATTTCAGTTTTCATCTTTGTGTTTCATCTCCTCACCATTACACAAACACATAACTGCATTTCTGTTGAAACACCATGGTCAGACTTTTCACTCATTATTATTTCTGTTTAAGATCATAATTAGACTTTTTAATATCTCTAAATGAGTCTTTCACTTTTGTAAGATTTATGTTATTGATATCGATATCAAAACAATCAGCCAGATGGGATGAGTCATTCCCTCTACACGCTGATATATTTCACTCACTCAAAATAGAAAACCTGATCACAACCAAACTGAAACTTGCTAACCTGGTGACTGACAAATGAACCACGATTTGGAAACTGAATGTGCTTTTGGCACTCTGCCTACATATTAATCAGTTTTGCGCAGTCCTGTGCTATGCTATGCTGTGCTGTGCTGTGCTGTGCTGTGCTGTGCTGGAAAGAGGCAGTAATGGCAAGCAGGTACTCGCATACTCACCCCATCCCCCTGCCAAGAGGCGCCCATACTCACATCGTCCCCCGCATCGCCTTTTTCGTACGATACACTGTCCAATGAGTCTCGGCGCGTCCGGTCTCTGGAATTGGACCTGCGGCGCGCTGGGTCTTTGTTGGATGCTGGTTCCTTCGTGTAGTCGCAGACCATGACGTCAGAGAGTTTGGTGTGACGCACCATATCAGCTGTGCCCTGTAGAATCCATAATACCTCTATCAGACTGTCATCAACATGACTAACCCAGAACTCAAACCACCCAAATCACTGCCAGGGCCCGCATCCACCCATTTCTGATGCAAAACATCACCTAGTCTGTTCAAGGTTAACCCTTCTTCATCTAACTGTCAATCCTGGATTTGGGGAACCGTTTTCAGAACCCCTATTAGAACATCCCTTTGAAAAGACAGATGCGGTCCAGCATCAACAATAATATCAATAACAACAATACATCAACTTGTATGCTTTGTTGGTATTTCCACAGCATTTCTTCCCTGGCTCACTTGAAATCCTTGATTGCAAAAAGACAAGACCATATTTCAAAACCAGTGATGTTAGCAGGAGGGGCCTTAAAACTCCAGGTCTGCCACCAAAGAAACCATTCCTATCCCCCTCCCCCCTCCAAACCTCCTTGTTCCTACACAGCAAATCTAAACTAAGGCTGGGATTTTTACAATTTATTCTTTTTAACTAACATACAAGGAATCATAGCTAATGCCAAGTCATGCCAGGAAAAAAAAATAGTGAAACAACAAAATAAGAACAGGATTTGTTACTGAATGCAATGCATATCACTGTAATAATATGTGACAAAAAGATAATCGTGCACTGCTCAACTCAAAAAAGCACAGAAACGATGTGGATTATACCCCCCCCCCCCCCCCCCCCCATTTTTTTCTTTCTTTTAACTTGCTTCCTAGCTGTTAATACCCTTTTTCAGACACTGTCATCACTACACCGATTTTGGCAGTCCTCAAATCCCCAGCTAACTTAAAATTTGTTTTGTTGTGGCCTACAGTCTTCAAAGACCCATCAGTGGCACTTGCTAATGACCAAGAGCCAGAATGAACAACCAATCAGTGAGAGAATTTGATGAACTTTTCAACCTAAAACATCTGAACAGGGCATTAACATCTGCAAGTTCCAAGCTTCCGTTTCTTCTTCTTATCTAAACTATGACAAGAAGGTAATAATCAAGCTTACAATGTTACAGAGATGTGGCTGAGACAGACTATTCAGTATGATACTACGATGCTCAAGAGATACATCTTGGTGTGAGAATACAGGTAAGAACAGAACTAAGCCACAGGGATATACATCTTGGTGTGAGAATACTTGTCAAAATGGCATTTATGATGCTATATGGATGCAAATCCACGTTCAAATGGTACTAATGATGCCATAAAGGTACATCTTGAAGACAGATTAAATGTCAGAATGGTACTAATGATGCCATAAAAGTACATCTTGAAGAGAGATTAAATGTCAGAATGGTACTAATGATGCCATAAAGGTACATGATGCCATAAAGGTACATCTTGAAGAGAGATTAAATGTCAGAATGGAACTAATTATGCCACAAAGGTACATCTAGGTGCCAGAATACATGTCAGAATGATACTTATGATGCTATAAAGATCTTGGTGTGAGAATACATGTCAGAATGATACTTATGATGCTCTAGAAATACATCTTGATCAGAGAATTCACGTCAGAATGGTACTAATAATGTTGCTTTGGAGAAACATCTTGGTGACAGAACTTATGTCAGAATGGTGCTTACAATGCTATATATGATTTGGTGTGAAAATACATGTCAGAACGGTACTTATGATGCTATAAACATCTTGGTTTGAGAACACGTGTAAACATCTTGGTGTGAGAATACATGTCAGAATTGTACTTACGAAGCGAAAGAGCTACATCTTGGTGCGATAATATGTGTCAGAATGGTACTTACGACGCTATACACATGCTATACACATCTTGGTTTGAGAATACGTCAGAGTGGTACTTACAAAGCGACAGAGAATACATCTTGGTGTGAGAATATGTGTCAGAATGGTACTTATGATGCTATAAACATCTTGGTGTGAAAGTACATCTCAAAATGGCACTTATGATGAAATAAACATGTTGATGTGAGATTACATTTAAGAATGGCACTTATGATGCTAAAAAAGATGCATCTTGTTGTGAGTCTCTTCTTTTTTTCATAAAATCCTTTTCCATTCGTTGGACAACAAAACAAACAAAAAAGTACAGGCAAAGGCTGAGCAGGTAAAAAAAAAAAAAAAAAAAAAAAAATGAACAGCACTCTCAAAGATGTGTCCACACAGACAATGACAGTAATATTTTACTCTGGAATGGAATCAGTAGTGGCCAACCTCCCATGTGAGGAACAGTCAGAGAAGACATACCATTTTTTTGGTACACATGACACATTCTTCCAACACATACCACTTTCTTGGTGCGCATGTCACATTCTTCCAACACGTACCATTTTCTTGGTGTGCACGACACATTCTTCCAACACGTATCATTTTCTTGATGCGCATGACACATTCTTCCAACACGTACCATTTTCTTGATGCGCATGACACATTCTTCCAACACGTACCATTTTCTTGGTGCACATAACACATTCTTCCAACACGTACCATTTTCTTGGTACACATGACACATTCTTCCAACACATACCACTTTCTTGGTGCGCATGTCACATTCTTCCAACACGTACCATTTTCTTGGTGCACATGACCCATTCTTCCAACACATACCACTTTCTTGGTGCGCATGTCACATTCTTCCAACACGTACCATCTTCTTGATGCGCATGTCACATTCTTCCAACACGTACCATTTTCTTGATGCGCACGACACATTCTTCCAACATGTACCATCTTCTTGGTGCGCATGACACATTCTTCCAACACGTACCATCTTCTTGGTGTGCATGACACATTCTTCCAACACGTACCATCTTCTTGGTGCGCATGACACATTCTTCCAACACGTACCATCTTCTTGGTGCGCATGACACATTCTTCCAACACGTACCATTTTCTTGGTGCACATAACACATTCTTCCAACACATACTACTTTCTTGGTGCGCATGACACATTCTTCCAACACGTACCATCTTCTTGGTGCGCATGTCACATTCTTCCAACACGTACCATTTTCTTGGTGCACATGACCCATTCTTCCAACACATACCACTTTCTTGGTGCGCATGTCACATTCTTCCAACACGTACCATCTTCTTGATGCGCATGTCACATTCTTCCAACACGTACCATCTTCTTGATGCGCACGACACATTCTTCCAACATGTACCATCTTCTTGGTGCGCATGACACATTCTTCCAACACGTACCATCTTCTTGGTGTGCATGACACATTCTTCCAACACGTACCATCTTCTTGGTGCGCATGACACATTCTTCCAACACGTACCATCTTCTTGGTGCGCATGACACATTCTTCCAACACGTACCATTTTCTTGGTGCGCATGACACATTCTTCCAACACGTACCATCTTCTTGGTGCGCATGACACATTCTTCCAACACGTACCATCTTCTTGGTGCGCATGACACATTCTTCCAACACGTACCATTTTCTTGGTGCGCATGACACATTCTTCCAACACGTACCATCTTCTTGGTGCGCATGACACATTCTTCCAACACGTACCATCTTCTTGGTGCGCATGACACATTCTTCCAACACGTACCATCTTCTTGGTGCGCATGACACATTCTTCCAACACGTACCATCTTCTTGGTGCGCATGACACATTCTTCCAACACGTACCATCTTCTTGGTGTGCATGACACATTCTTCCAACACGTACCATCTTCTTGGTGCGCATGACACATTCTTCCAACACGTACCATCTTCTTGGTGCGCATGACACATTCTTCTAGCACGTACCATTTTCTTGGTGCGCATGACACAATCTTCAAGGGTCTCAGCAGCCTCGTATTTCCCTTGTCTTCTGTACAGTGCTCCCAAATTCTTCAATGTTGTGGTCACAGTGGAACTGAAGGATATACAGAATATGTTCCACATTTTTTGTTTTGTTTTGTTTTGTTTCTTTGAGTGTGTGCATTTGTGTGTTTCCTTCTCAAAGAAAAATCACTGAGCTAAAGAGATAATTCATCTGCATAATAGTCTGATACGTTGAGAACCTACCCAAATGCAAAAAATGCACACACATGCAAAATCACCCACACGCACTCAGTCACATTGAGCAAGAAGTAAATTAAGAAGTATGTGGTACAGCACTGTGAATTATTTAAATTGATGACATGCGCAGGCCTTAACTCATAACTGTATTTTCATCACAAGCTGTTAGCTATTGTTAAGTTTACTGCATGCACAGACCATGCCCCAAGGGTCTATACAGGTTGACAAGTTCAAAATTCCATTAATTTACCATGCCATTTTGAAAAACTTCTGTAACCATACCTTTGCTATTTTCACACAGAAAATGTATTCCTTCTGTTATCAAATTGCCAAAGTGGCTGTGTTAGTGATGCCCAAACCGATCATTTGCATTTCTTCAAGGCGTATTCTTATATTTTAAACCCTATGACTTCCTATGACTTGGCCAAACTTCCATGACCATAGAGTCTTGGAAAATTACTTTTCTAAATTCTGTGACTTTCCATGATTTCCAAGTCCTGTACAGACCCTGCACCCTATACATTTTTTCGTCTGTCTCAACTGTTCTGCGTACATGGATATGTAACACATTCAAACCCTCCATACATGAAAAAGCTCAGGTATTGCAGGACAATCTACCAGTTCACAGACTGTCCAGCCAAATGGACCTTAACTCAAACATACAGCAAAGAGCACCCCAACACACACACACACACACACACACACACACACACACACACACACACTATCCTCCCCTCCCACTTTCATGACAGTTGATAGCTAAGTTCTTCTCACTGAAATTACATCAGTCTTCGCCAGTCAATTGACAAATCGTAGATCGTAAGCTCATACCTATCTGCTTTGGATGCTTTATGCAAAGCTGTATAGTCTGGTATAGGAGGTCCATCTTTGCTCTTTCCCTGCAAGCATATAACAAGTACACTGGTATACTATCAGTTTGATGACTCACAAAGCAGACTATCAGTTTACTGACTCACTAGGCATGCAATCAGTTCACACACTTTATGAGCAATTAGTTCACTGATTTGCTATGTTCATAATCAGTTCATTAATTTGCTAAGCTAACTGACTTGCTACCATACTATCAGTTCATTATCTAGGACAGCTAAAGGGGTCAGTCATATGTATCAAAGAGCAGAATCAATCAGTTTGTTTTGCAATGTTGGATAAAAATCATACACATCACTGCAAGGCACTAGACTATATATTATGACATGGAATGACATTTTCGATCTAGATCTGCCTCTATGTAGATGTTGCTGTGGAGAACTTGGTGAAATCTGAGCATCTTGTCTTGACAACAAAATTAAATTAAATCAATCTTGACAACATTCTGGCAATAACACATGTGTACCACCTTGAAAAATCGCTTTGAGATTCAAGTACTGATCAACACAAGCAGATTTCTTTCATCTTGCGGAAAGTGAAGTCTAGTTATGATGCAGCATATGAAAAACAGATTCATTCAGTCAATGAATATGACACCGATTTAACTACAAAATGGACTGAATTTTCGTGACGGCATTTTAAAAAATATACATGCACACTGAGTTGAATTTTTTTGCATTTTTTGTTTTGTTTTCCGAAGAAGAAAGTGCACAAAGAAATCTTTTTATGATTTTTGTTGCAAGCAAAAAACCTAGATTATGGTTCCATAGCCTTCTGGTCACAGGGACTGTGAACAATTAGGATACAATGTGTCTAGGACATGGCACTGCAGAAGGCATATTTCCCTCCCCTTTCACCACTTTTACCATCCTGAAACTGAATCAAACACCATTCATCTGGTAGGCGATTATTGGTAAAAAGAAAAGATTTTAGTTCCGTCTAAATAAACCGGTTTTCAGGGAAGATTTAAAAGCGGCTGTGGAAACTGCATCTCTCATGGTGAATTATGAGTGTTGGATGGGCAGAAAAGGTTTTTCAAGCTTTAAAAGCCAACCCTACATAGTTTTAAGAGCTCAGCAGCTGTATGCTCTACTCATTTGACTGCCCCTCTTCCCTTCCCCACTTCAGGTGAACAACCCACTTAGCAACAAGTTGCCAAATAAATCCTCTCCCCTCCCCCCTCCTCCCTCCCTCCCTAAAAAGCAGCAAAACATGTATGTCAATCACCCATACCTTGTTCTCTTCTCTCTCCTCTGCCCTCATCCATATAGGTTTGTTTTCTCCTGAAACACAAACGAACATATTGAGAAAGAGTTGAAAAAATACCCTCACTCACTCTTTTATTCTTAGTTTCCTTCATGGTAATCAACTGTCTACATTCAATGCTACACCCTCAGCATTTTTCCATAGTTCCAATTTCAGCAATCACAAACATTTTCTGTGGTTGGACATGACAGATGTCTTTATAAATTCAAAATTCAAAAACATTTACTAACATTTTTACTCATAATAAAGAGAGATTTTCATATATACTCTCAATTTCATTATCAGAAAGCTGTCATAACCCTATTCATTTATTCAAAATTTGAACTAAGCTGTACAAAGGGATAAGAGATAAGGCCTATTAAGACTATTTGTCACTCTGGGTCACACAAATAGAGGTGCTGTTGCCTACTTTTTACACACAGACACATGTGAACACACATGCAAAAGAGTGCTCACTCTTGTGTTTAACTTGTTGAGCATCAGACACATTCAACTCTAAGGTTAATCAGAAGCATGAAGGCAATCAATCAGTGAGATGATAATCGGATCACTAAAATGATGCATGGCGGCGCTAAAATTCTGCATGATTGTACACAATAACATGCCTTTGTGAAGACTAGTAAGCACAAAATGACTTGAAAGATATTTGAATGTTAATCAGACTACAGGTAAACATCTTTTTTATCTATGAATATGACTGTTGTATGATGTGTAGGATGAAAAAAAACAATGGGAAGCCTTTTGTGACAATTATCGATTTGCTTGTATATGATCACAAAAGTGAGAGGTATCAGAAAAACTAGTTTTAATACCTTTGCATGTTCTTGCGTTTGAAAAACTAGTTTTAATATCTTCGTGTGATTTTGTGTTTGCTTAGTGATGTCCATATTATAAGAGAAAAAAACAGCAACAAAGATTATTTGAATAGACAGGTGAAGAATAAAAATATATTAGTTACTGCAAACACATGATTAAAAAACAACAACAAACAAACAAAAAAATAACATGGCACAAACTTACAGACTGATTAGATTGATGTAGGTAGAAACATCATTGAACAGAAATTCAGCGTTTTCAGAAATGTGCCTTTATTTACAAAAACAGAACAAGAGTGAACAAGCCTGATACTACTGCCTGTAGATTTGACCGAAGATCCACACTAAACAAACCTGAATACTAACAACAGACTGAAAGATACTGACCTTCAATTTTCCCAAACTCCTTTTCATGAGCTGTGCTGAGAACTTCTTTATACAGCGCCTCGGCCTGCTTGTACTTGCCTTGCTTCAAGTAGGCCGACGCCTGCAGAACATATCTGCCACTCATCACTGTACTTATGACAATGCATGTGTAAGAGCATGCAATCGATTCTAAATACTGCACAAAGCCAACACCTAATCTTCTTTGAACTGTTGCCGTCTGATTTCCTACCTCCTTTGACCTGGCTGCCATCTGATTTCCTACCTCCTTTGACCTGGTTGCCATCTGATTTCCTATCTCCTTTGACCTGGTTGCCATCTGATTTCCTATCTCCTTTGATCTGGTTGCCATCTGATTTCCTATCTCCTTTGACCTGGCAGCCATCTGATTTCCTACCTCCTTTGACCTGGCTGCCATCTGATTTCCTATCTCCTTTGACCTGGCTGCCATCTGATTTCCTACCTCCTTTGACCTGGTTGCCATCTGATTTCCTATCTCCTTTCACCTGGCTGCCATCTGATTTCCTATCTCCTTTGACCTGGCTGCCATCTGATTTCCTATCTCCTTTGACCTGGCTGCCATCTGATTTCCTATCTCCTTTGACCTGGCTGCCATCTGATTTCCTATCTCCTTTGACCTGGCTGCCATCTGATTTCCTACCTCCTTTGATCTGGCTGCCATCTGATTTCCTATCTCCTTTGACCTGGCTGCCATCTGATTTCCTACCTCCTTTGACCTGGCTGCCATCTGATTTCTTATCTCCTTTGACCTGGCTGCCATCTGATTTCCTATCTCCTTTGACCTGGCTGCCATCTGATTTCTTATCTCCTTTGATCTGGTTGCCATCTGATTTCCTATCTCCTTTGATCTGGCTGCCATCTGATTTCTTATCTCCTTTGATCTGGTTGCCATCTGATTTCTTATCTCCTTTGACCTGGTTGCCATCTGATTTCTTATCTCCTTTGACCTGGTTGCCATCTGATTTCCTATCTCCTTTGACCTGGTTGCCATCTGATTTCTTATCTCCTTTGACCTGGTTGCCATCTGATTTCTTATCTCCTTTGACCTGGTTGCCATCTGATTTCCTATCTCCTTTGACCTGGTTGCCATCCGATTTCCTACCTCCTTTGACCTGGTTGCCATCTGATTTCTTATTTCCTTTGATCTGGTTGCCATCTGATTTCCTATCTCCTTTGATCTGGTTGTCATCTGATTTTCAATCTCCTTTGATCTGGTTGTCATCTGATTTCTTATTTCCTTTGATCTGGTTGCCATCTGATTTCCTACCTCCTTTGACCTGGCTGCCATCTGATTTCCTACCTCCTTTGATCTGGTTGCCATCTGATTTCTTATCTCCTTTGACCTGGTTGCCATCTGATTTCTTATCTCCTTTGATCTGGTTGCCATCTGATTTCTTATTTCCTTTGATTTGGTTGTCATCTGATTTCTTATCTCCTTCGTTCTGGTTGTCATCTGATTTCTTATTTCCTTTGATCTGGTTGTCATCTGATTTCTTATTTCCTTTGATCTGGTTGCCATCTGATTTCCTATCTCCTTTGATCTGGTTGCCATCTGATTTCCTATCTCCTTTGATCTGGTTGCCATCTGATTTCCTATCTCCTTTGACCTGGCTGCCATCTGATTTCCTATCTCCTTTGATCTGGTTGCCATCTGATTTCCTATCTCCTTTGATCTGGTTGCCATCTGATTTCCTATCTCCTTTGACCTGGCTGCCATCTGATTTCCTATCTCCTTTGATCTGGTTGCCATCTGATTTCCTATCTCCTTTGACCTGGCTGCCATCTGATTTCTTATTCCCTTTGATCTGGTTGTCATCTTATTTCCTAGCTCCCTTGACCTTGCTGCCCTCAGATTTCAAAATCGGTTCTAAGCATCAAAAATAAAATATGTCATCAAAGCCAGAAAGTGTGTGAATTATGTGTGTCATACTTATAGCAAGATGGCCTGTATGAATAAATAAAGACAATACTGATCAAACGAAGCTGTTTTCTTAATAGTTATAAAACATTATTCATAAAGTATACACACGCATTCACACATATACACACTGAAAATGATTTAATCTGTTAAAAAGAATAGAAGTGTAAACTTCTAACAACAAGAAGCTTCAGATCTTAGTGGTCATCCTGATATTTTCAATGTAAGAACACACTCTATCCAAGAAAAGAACTTTGCATTGAAGGGAAATACAGCACAAGCTCTGACCATCTTGCCTGGTTTTGGCATAGTTCAGAGATAACCTCTTTCTTTTACATTTCCCAATCACCACTTTAAAATAAGCTTATCAACTGCCCACTTTGTTCTCTTGCAATCATCTTGAGTTTATTATTCTGAGTCATATGAACAGCATGTGAATTCGTGCACTGCAATTACAATTACAATTTATCTTTGATCGTTCACTACATGAAAAAAAAGACATGCAACAGTTATGTTTTCTCTGACATCAGTAAAGTTCCAAGTGAAATTTGTTTACTGATCCAACATGGTTGATGCCTGATATAATAGAACATACCACTATAATCACACTGGACTGCACCAAGCTTAAACAAAAGCTATGATCTGTTTATTGACAAATGCACGCTTTGATCAACTGAAACTCTGAACTGCATGAACTCAGATACTGAACAAGAACATCGACTATACATGAGTTGACATTCAGCAAAGCGGGGGACAATACTGACTTAGCCATATATGAGGCAATTTGGATTATTGCATAACATAGTCTTACTTTTTTTTCCTTAAGTACAACTGAACATCACCGTAAAAACGACCTGAAAATTCTCAAACATTATGTCTTAAAAAGCAGGGGATCTTTGAGTTGAGAGTGTAACCTACTGCTGACAAATGCAAAAATATACCAGAAAAATTTGTCTGTATGGAATGTCTTTTTTTTTTTTATATGGGATCTCAATGTAGAACCTCACAGCATTTCAAATCTATGTGCATAAGTTTTGATAAAATAGTTCCACATACATCACTTAACTAAATAAATACCAATAAAACAACGTACAGAAGGTTCAAGACAACATGTAAAGACTACAAGCAACATATTTTACATGCTCTGGAGCAAGCCATACTGAAATAACCTGCAATTAAAAAACAAAAGAGTTCCTAGGTGTACTCCTGTCAAATGCAGACGTTTCATCATGAAAAGAAATTACATAAACAAAATCATGCAAACTATCAAAGATAAAAACAAAGGGAAACAAAATAAGCAGAGTACATTATTTTGATTAAAACACTGAAATAGTGATAATAATAATGACGATAATAAATAAACAATAAATCAATATATAGTAATAATAATAACGAAGATGATACATAATTACTAAATAAACATATAAATAAATAAATACAGTGAAAAAAGTGTAGCTACAAAGTTAAAAGGAAAAGTCACAACAATGGAGACCTGATAACAACAAGATGATTCACAAAGCACTTATTGTATGCCCAGCTTACCAGATTATTCTGAGTTTTAACAACATTGGAATCGTCCTGACCCAGTCGTTTCTTGTAAATTTCTAAAGCCCGTTCATAATATTTTTCCACCTGAAAACAACAAGCCACATAGAACAAAGCATCTACAGGGGAGGAAAGCATGGAAGTCACACTGGGGGAAAAACAAACAGCAACGGCAATTCAAAAGTAAAGATTCCTTTTCGCATCCTCACAATACTCCCTGTACAAGAGCTTCCTTACATCAACTAATTAGGGTTGATGTATTAAAATTTGATGGCACTTGGAATCTGATGGAACTTTCAACATTTCTACAACCAAGCTGCCCTTCATTTTTGTCTGAAAACTGCTCTTGTACAGGGTGGGGATACAAAAAGAATTGTGTTCAATCAAATTTTGTGAAATAAAGCGTTGGTTGAAATATAAAAAGTATCATGCAACCATTTGCCTTGACACACTGAAACAGTGTATTGTTTTAGGAGAGAAGAGGGGTGGGGTATCACAGATCATGAAAAAGTCGTTGATCTCTTACACAACTTCATGATCAACAATGAGGACAATTATAATACAGTAAATCAATTCAGTCCACCGAAAATAAAAGAGATCGATGTGTTACAAAATTGTATGGAATAAAAAAAACCAAACACACACACACAGAAATTAGAAACCGTAAGAAATGAAAAAAGCTTGTTATACAAGTCTACCATTGTTGATTTCTCTCTTTTTTTCCCATCTCCAATAATGTTTATAACAACCATTTTTATTCTAAAAATAAAATTGTTCCATTCTCCACTATTTCTTGTTATATATTGATGAAAATAAAATCAAAAGAATGTCTAAAGAATACGAAAATGAAGCCTTTTGATATATGCATATGATACACTGAAAAAAGCAAATGGCTGCATGCAGTGAAAAATTAAACCCAAACAAACTAAAACTGTTGAAAAAAAAGAGGAAAAAATAGAGGATGTCGTCTTTTAAAATCATTACAACACGAAACACTACTACTGGAAGACTAGGGTCACATTATCAAAAGGATGATGACATCAAGATACTAATGAACAGCCAGCCGCCACAGTGACTTTACAGGGCTGCCCAACGCCAGCCAAGGCTACACACTACTAGTCTCCTCACCAAGTTGTTCTTAGTTTTTGCTACGTTTGAATCATCGGGGCCTAGCTTGCCCTCATAAATTGTCAGAGCCCTCTGATAGTACTGCTCAACCTGTGCATGGAAACATCAACTTGAGTAAAAACAGCAAATACATACATACATTCTACACACACGTGTACACAAACACACACACACACACACATGCACACGCACACACACGCACGGGCACACGTACACCACTAAAAAAGTAATAAGGTACTTGCATAATATGGTAATAAGGTAGTTCCAGAATCAATCTGTACACGTTTGATCGGCAAAACAATAGTAACAAAATGCTCATTTACTCATTCACAATATTCCTCACTTCTGTTTCACCACATCAATTTTCATCCTAAGAACTCCTGTCGCAGTATCCATAACCTTTGTCAAGACAATCAAATTCTTCCAATAATAATGCACACCAGTCCAAATCAGGAACCACAATCCAGATAATATATGTCTTGATTTTGGTGGCTGTCAGGACATGTTCATCAGGTTTCCCCTTTTCCCCACACAAATCCAGCAAGAAATCCATTCAACTTGATCTGACAAAGGTACATGGATGAAAAGACCAGATAAGGAAAGTAACTGTGAGTCTCTGTCTACCTGCTCCTCCTGCCCTCCCTCCATACCACCATCATTTTCAGCCCTGCTTTTACCTCCTCATATTTGCCCTGGTTCTGACATAACAGAGCTAAGTTGTTCAGCTGCTTTGCAACATCTGGATGGTCTTTACCCAGCACCTGCACAGAAGCAACTCCAGGATTGATTATAATAACCAACAAAACTTACAACCACCCTACTGGTTATAATCTACAAACATAACATCAGTAACTCATCACAACCTGTACAGAAACAACCCTCAAAATGGTTATAATCACAAACAAAAATAACAGCAATAATTCCCCAATGCTTATTCGTAAACAACAATCAAACTTTAACAATCAATATAAATATCAACAATAACAAACAAAAAAGACTATCTTTCACAAATGCACTCCTTTCTCTTCTCAAATAGTAAATCTTTAACACAAACTTAAAAAAAAAAAGAACCAACATCATACTGGCTCAACGATAAACTGACAGCAGATATAACATAAAGACAAAACAATCCATCCCCCCCCCCCCCCTCCCCCGCTTCCTCCCTCCATGTAGATCAACTTTTGAGGAACCAAATCAAGAGACATGAATTTCCATTTGTCTGCAGGATTAAGCGTATCAACTCTTTCTGTAGTAGCTCATTTGAGATTCTGCATTTCCCACCACAGGGTGCTCATACAACCATTTACTAATACAATCTGTAATTTTTTCGAGTCATTCTTCTTCCATCATCTTCTTTTTTCTTTCTTTCTTTCTCCATACGCAGGCTGATACTCCTGCGGACACTGCCTGTATAGACAGGCAGCGGAGTTTTGTGTGTATGACCGTTTTCTATCCCGCCATTAAGGCAGCCATACTCCATCTTCGCGGAGCATCATCTTCTTATATGCATTAGCCTAAAAGGATTATATCTCTTGAATTAAAGAAGGAAGCAAAGAGTCAGTTTATTTCACTGAAACGTCAATGTAAGCAGGCACTACCAAGGACTTATTCATATATTTCCATTCTGTTCTCAAACTCCCTCCTCTGTAAAGACATTAAAACAGTTAAACAGAACATCCCCCCCCACCCCCCCTCCTTCCCCATTGACAAACAGCAAACAGAGGTGAAACCGTATGCGACAGACAGGACAATGCCGTCACCTTTGCACCAACATGCTCTTACCTTTTCCCTGATTTCTAAGGCTCGTTTGCATAAAGGCTCAGCCTCCTTGTATTTGCCTCTCTTTCCATACAGCACAGCTAAATTGTTCAGCGTGGCTGCCACCTGTCAACACCAAACACTCCCAGGTTAGGCACCTGACACACGCAAGAGTTTCAGTTTGGTTACCCATTTCTGCCTTCTACTTTAGTTACTTTCACCATTTCTTAAAGACTTTTATGTTCTCTTCTTTAGTTAAGTGTGATTATTACTGCTGAGCCAAAACCACCCAAGACCTTTTCTGGACTGTCACCACAGAAACAGGAAAAAAACAACAACAAATAAACAAAAATTCCCATCCTGAAAAGGAAAGATGTCAACAAATATATCCCAGTTAACAACATGGCTCCTCAACTGTTGACATCATGAAGGCAAGTTAAACCAGACTATGCAAAATGTGCCAGTCATTCAGTTTGATTTATCACCCACTAGTTTTCATCTGTCTACAAAAAAAAAAAAAATCCAGTACAACAATAAGTGCAACAACAACAAAAGATAAAAAAAAGTCATCTAGGCTAACAGACACTGCCGAGTAGAGAACTAGCGTCCACTCTGGACACTGTATACGGTCCTACAACCTAGTTGCCTGATCACAGCAAAAAAACTGCCATGTTGTCAAGTTGTACCCTGAGAAAAAAAAGTATAAAAGATATCTGAGAACAAAGACAGGAGAACTGACCACAAAGACCAATAAAAAAATTTTTTTTTAAGTAGATGAAAGAACAGAAAGACAAAAGTATAAAAAGGTACAGTCAAACAGAGTGAAAAGCAAGAGGAAACTACTAACACACAACTCCTAGAAGGTATCATTGAAAATTGATCTGATCAATCCCTCACCATCCGAACATGTCATTTTCTCTTTAATACATTTTCTTCTCAGAAAAAAACACACAAAAAACCCTCCCAGTAATAAGTGTTTGAATTCACAATACAAAAGAGAGAGAGAGCAGGCAGACATATCTAAATTTCAGTTAGAAATAATCTAATATACTGAACAAAAATTTCTTCACAAAACATTCTAAATTTAGGAGGTTATGATGGAAAGTGGTAACAACTAAAATAGCACGTGGTATAAATCAAGAATATTTTTACCCCAAATTGTTACAAAAACAAAATGGCTGGTGTTACTGCTCTTAACTTTTTCTTTGTATTGTTACTTCAATCCAAAATCATGCCAGTGTGCGTGCATGGGTGTATATGTGTCTTGAGCATGTGTAACTGTGTGTTTGTAGAAGTTTGTACCTGCTTGCATGCATGCATGCATGTGTGTGTGTGCGTATGTATGCATAGAACTGTTTTCTTCAGTGTCAAAGCATATGAGCAAACATGATCTAAAACAAAGAACTTTTCATCCAAAGGCATAAGGCAGTAACATATGTCCACAAAATAGTAGGAGACAATACCAAAAACATCACAAAGTAAAGATGTGCACTGTGTGATCAACACCAGTAACAAACAATACTCAATGCACAATTCACCCTGTAATCAAAATCACAATCATTATGCGCCATCGTCAAATACCACAACAAACACAGGTTAACAACAAACTCAAGAAACAAAACCGTTGTAACTGCCCAGTTCCAATTATATGAAGAATATATGTATTATCTTGATTTTGAATTCAATGTCAGCTTTCAATCAATTTCAAGAAATACAAAAATCTTTCAACATGCTACTTTCAATACTGTGACAGCAGGAAGTCCGGTCCCATTCACTGTTACTGTGGTAAGGTGAATGTATTGCTAAAAAGTTGATAAATATATGAAGCCTTGTCAAACTGCTCCACGACCAATGCCTTGATCAAATAACTAAGTTGTGCTATAGTCCTGACATTAAAAACTATCATTTACTCGAAAGACTCAGTTGATCTCTGCCAACAGGACAGAAAAATGCATTCATCCCATTTATGAAAATCTACCAATGTTCTCATAAACTAACAATAGCAAAAGAAACAGCAAAGCATTCAATGAACAAGACTCAAGACAGTCACCATATGGTCAACAACTCTTGCCTATTCAAATCCAAAACCTTTAAAGTACTGGCTTGGATAAGTATTTGCACCCAGATCAACAGCTAGGACCCCAGAGAGAGTAACATATCACAAACCAAATTTAATGATTGCTACCAGTAAGATTCCTCTTCCCACTCTCAATCCCCCCACCCCACCCCTTTCTGTTCTCTACTCCCTCCCACCTTGCTAACTCCTTCCTGCACAGACTGTCAATACTTGCAATAACTTTCATACTTGTTTGTTTGTTTTGCAAAACTGCAGCAAACCACTACAACAGGATCACAGATACACTATTCATGCATATTTGTTCCACAACTACAGAGGTATGAAAAAAAAAAAGTTCACTCCATGCACATTCACAATTAAAAATGAACCAAAATACACTGATGGAACTGAACTGAAAAAAGGATGGTGCAGAAGTTTCAATTGTGCGTGTGTGTGTGTGTGTGTGTGTGTGTGTGTGTGTGTGTGTGTGTGTGTGTGTGTGTGTGTGTGCATGCGTGCGTGCATGCATGTGTGTGTGCGTGCATGCGTGTGCGCACGCATGTGTGTGTGTGTGTGTGTGTGTGTGTGTGTGTGTGTGTGTGTGTGTGTGTGTGTGTGTGTGTGTGTGCATGTGAGAAAGAGTGAGTATGTGTGTGCGTGGCCGCAGATAAATGTATGCACACTTCTTGATAATCGGATTTAAAATTACACATTAAAAAAAGAAAAATCACCTACTGAATTATCATAGATCCAAATCTCATGAAACAGGTTCAAGGTGAATGTGTGCCACTACTGATACTGACTAGAACAAATACACATTATTGACTGAATATGTCCACTTAAGGGAGGAGCACAGAAGTCATGCAGAATGACACGCACACATACACCCTCGGATAGTATAGCAAAGGTCAAAATAAAAGGAAATTACTAACAATAGAGCTGTTTACTGTAATTCTATGAACTAGCCTGGAGAATTTAAGTTCTCAAGTGAGAATTAGTGTACACTGATCATAATATGGTTTAAAAAAAAAAAAAAAAAAAAGCAAGCTATCTGGAACAATGTATCCAGCAGAATCACTGTAAGTTAGGAGATCAAGGTCTATCAGCACATTGATTCTGACTTGCTTTAAGTAACATGCCACTATCTTGCTCAAAGGTCAATATGTGTGGGAAGATAGTGTCTCACTGCAAGTTATATGCCATTGCTTGGTATACTGCCAGAACCTCAAACACTAATTTCACAACATCAATATGTCCTAACAGATCTGACTGATAGGCAAGTTGTCTGTAAGAAATCACACTGAAACTTGTAACTGTATGTGCTTCTTTCTTCTTCACCTGCTTTGGGGTTTTTTTCTTTCATTTTAAATATGATCTCATTTTCATGGTATTAAGTGTGACCTCATACTCAGCTCCATCCTACCTACCTGCTTTGGTGGAAGAAAATACCTATAAACCATAACCTCCACCCCAGCCTATCTGCCTCTGCTATGGTGGAAGAAATAATCCAGTAAGCAAATCTTGAGCACTAGCCAAGTGTGCTGAAGTAGGAAAAAATCATTTTCTTACAACCTGTAATACTTCGATATCTGAAAAAAAAAAAAAAATCAAAAGTTGAAATAAAAACAGCCCCAGAAGACTGTAACAAAACTGAAAGAGAGAAATCTATAAAAAAGAATGACATAGGTCTAGAATTCTCTAACAGAAAAGACCACTAACAACAAATTATCTTTGGCAGCTGATGCAACTTCCATACTCATAGCCACATCAAAATTATTTCTTCCATGTGTAAGCAGAATTTTACTATCAATATACAAATCATCCAAAATAAACACTGACTCACAGTGGGAAATAACAAACACACCGATTGAATCATTCATACATGCAATGTGAACAACACATGACAGAAAAGAACCAAAACACAATAGAACACCTGCAGGAAAGAAACAGAACAGGCTTCAAATAAAACACCAAAGACCTGACACTGGAAGCACTGCATGCCTGCGAATATCATCGTAACACACATGAACGTAACATAATGAAATCACAACAAATGTACATCACAATAAACATAAGAAAACATCTAAAAGGTTTGAAAAAAAAATACTGTGTCAAAACAGAATGGAACACAGGATTGGGGAGCGCACATCAGCCAACGTCAGGTATGCAAGACATGCATCCGAGTAGCGACTCACGGCAGGATGGTCAGCGCCTAGAGTTTTTTCTCGAATTCCCAGAGCATCATTCAAGAGGTTGGCTGCTTCCTTGTACTTCCCCTGATCTCTGCAAGAGTACAGAGTCAACCAGTGTAAAACGGCAAGGTCAACAGGCTACGTAGTGTGCCACGTTGTCAATGGTGTTGTCCTGCCGTCTGTCCACGCCTGACAGAGAGACTGCATCCACACTGCAAGGTGGTGAGTGACTGTTTCAAAGAAAATGTATGGGTTTCTAGTATCTTCATTCCAACCGCAGAATTCTATGATTGCGGAACCCTTTCCTTTTTTACTTTCCCCTTTTGAAAGGGACTATGACAAACTAGAAACAGTGGTTTAGTTCCCAATTTAAGCAAATCATCTGCTCAAGTACACCATTAAAATATGGCTGAACGGGTCACAGAAACTTGACAATAATCCTCAAGACTCCGGGAAACAATTGTATGGCCACAAATCATAGCGAACAATGGCTTGCGCTCTTTCGAAATGAAGTTCACCCACAAACTTTGCAGAAATGATGCAAAACACCCGCTGAAAGAAAAGCAAGTGAAGAACGCAGCCTGATACACTCACACACCTTTCACTGCGCTCCCATACACATACACAAAGACGCACTGCCGCTGTGTTCTTCACCAGGTTAAACCTTATATAAGGTGGGGAGGAAAGCAAGCACCCTCTAAGCATCATGGAGGGACAAACCACTTACAGCAGGGTGACTCCTGCCCAAGGTTTTCTCCCGTATCACAAGAGCATCATGCAAGAGGTTGCCAGCTTCTTTGTACTTGCCCTGATCCCTGGAAAACACTTAGACCATAATCTCTCATCCCCCGCACTTGACTGGCACTCCTCGGAGGCTTATTTTACTGATCGCAAAATATGAGGTGCCCTACACTAATCAGCCCTCCCTCCCTCTTGTTCCCTTTCCAAATCTTATGTGTTATACATGATACAATCATTTTGGTAGGTTTGAGAAGTTAGATTGAGTGGTCTGAGGATTATCACCTATTTGGAGATCACTTGTTTGAACCACGGCAGCACACAGGAGCAAAGGATACTGTGGGGTTTTCCAGTCTTTGAGATAAAACTTACAGGAGCAAAGGATACTGTAGGGTTTTCCTGTTTTTGAGATAAAACTCTTGAGTTGACACAACAACTGCCTGAAGTACCTTAATGTATATAAGCAGACAAAAAGTCAAAGGTCCCCTAATCCAGGTATTTGGTGGATAATTAAAACATGAAAATACCTAGCATTCGCCAGTTTTGTTGGGTTTTTTTTTTTTTTAAAAAGAAAATGAGCAATCCCAAACACTCCTCCAATACTCCTTGAAATGCAGGCAAAAAGACCCGGACAGCTACGACAGTGTCTGTTGCAACACCCCTGTCACCACTCACTGGCCTTGAGATGATCTGAAATACTAACTACCATCTTTTGATTACCTCAGATCTAATCTGGGAAGGGTAAAACCAGGTCTCAATAGAGATAAATTTCTTACAAACATTCAGGCATTCTATCCTTACCATCGTTCATCTGCTCACACTGTTAAAGATATTTGATTATGATGATAAAAATAAAAGTGACAGGTGCCAACCACCATCATCAAGGTTGCATACATTTTGGAATTTTTTCGCTACAAACTACTGCTTGTCTTTACAATTCTCTGCTATATGAAACATTGTGACACACATCATCAAGCTTGAAATTTAGCTCACATGTTGTGTACCTGGTGTATGTTGCACCCATCATCAATGGTAGAACACACCAGTATTGTTAAGAGTAAACCTGCAAAAACTTCTGTTCATATTTATGAAGTTTCATCATGAGCAACTTTCTTTTTGGACAGTCATTCTCAGTCAGCCATTCTATTGAATAAATGGAGGTGAACAGAAAAAAAAAAAAAAATCAAAAACAACCCTCCAGACACCACACACTGGTTATAGATAATAAGTGCCTTCTCACTGATTGAGAGTACAAGAACACAAATAACTACTTGGAAGTTGTGTTTGCTTCTACAGCTACGGCAACATTTCAGCGATACTTGTAAGCTGGCAGTAATATTTCTTTTTACTTAGTTGACATTTGTGTGAGTTTCTGAGCAGAAAACATGTCAAGCAACATTTCCATTCAAAATTCAACTGAGTGGAAAACAATTCAATTGAGTGAAAATGTACAAGTTTGCACATCTGCACACATACGCACACACACACACAAACACACATGAGTATGCATGCACACACACACACACACACACACACACATATATGTATACACACACACACACACACACACATATATGTATACACACACACACACACACACACACACACACACACACACACACACACACACACACACACACCTATCTACACATCAAAAATTCAATCCAAAACTTTCCCATTAAAAAACAAAAAACTGCACACATATTTCACAACTCCCAGCACTTAACACCTGCGCCTCACCTGTAAACAAGAGCGAGGATGTTGAGCATGGTGGCCACATCAGGATGGTCGTGTCCACTGGTCTTCTCCAGATCCTCCAGCGCCTGCTTGCAGAGGGGCACGGCCACTTCGTAGCGACCCTGGGACGCATACTGGATGACCAGGTTGTGCAAAGTGCGCAGTCTGGCTGGGATCTCATAGCCCCCACTGGCTGCAGCACTCATGGCATTGGGCTGGGATGGGGACAGCACTGGAAATCAGGGGAACGTGCGTGGAGTCAATGTGCTGTCTTCACTCACTGGTAGTAGCATCTCAATAACCTCACTCCATGAATCCTCAACATTATCAGAACTTAGATGGGACAACCAAGGGAGTGTGGAGTCAATGTGCTGTCTTCAATCACTGGTATTAACCTCTCAGCAACTGCCCTCCATAAATCCTCTACATTATTAGGTCTTAGATGGGGGACAAGTGATACCTTGGACGCCAGTCTATCACCTTGGAGGTTGATCAATCACATTGGAGGTCAGTCTATCAAAGTTATTGCAGAAAAAACATACATTCTATACAGAGAAAGAATCTTATTTGGGCAAAGGTAAGTGAGGTCCGGACAGTTTCAATGTAGTATACAGACAACTAGAACATTTTTGAGGAAAAGAAGTCTTTAATAACCAACCAAATTCACCCTCACCATTCGACCCATCTCATTAAAAACTGCCACGCCCCGCTCCATCTTTTGAGCAGTTTGTGTATTTACTGTGACTATATTGATTATTTGGGATGACTTTGGTGTTAAGCTGAATAGCTTTCCCTCCTGCAGTGTCCCTTTGCACTGCTTTCAGACAAACCAAAAATGTTCAGAACATTTCTGGTATTGTGTATCCAGGATGACTGATGACAAATAAGTAGCAATAATCATGGCAGTCCATTTCCCATATCTGTGAACAATTTACAGCCCATAGCTGCTAAAATGACAAAGGTTACCATGGCATAACTGCACCCTATGACCCACCTTGACCCAAACCTGGTGACAACAACTCAGGTAACCACTGTGGCACATCAGAGTGAGTCATCGCAGCACAGGTGAGTAAACACAATGATCAAACACAAACAGAAGCAACATGTGAACACACGCACATCTGCCTACACCCACTGCTGGATTTTTACTCAACCTCTGCGTTGAATCTGACTGGCAGGATTTTTGATGGGACAAATTTCAGTATAAGTCGTTTGCCTCTATTTCTCTCTCAACCCCCATCTTTCTCTCTTCATCCCCGTGCTGACTGAAAATCAGACTTGCAATACACCAGCTTGATTAATACTATACATACACCCTTCTGATGACTGGGCATCATCCTCATCTTCAGGGAAGCCCAGATCCAAAGGCTGGGATGGTGTCTCTGCCTCCTTTTCTTCTGCTGGCTGAAAGTCACAATGCTTTCCTTTAGCACACATCTGCCCTGAGCATTTTAAGGACAGACAGTATTGTCCTAGTCCTGAATGACTTCATAACTTATAAATAATGTTGCATAACATAAATCCAGTCAGTCCCTTATTCCCAAGCAACAGCCTTTTTGTATAAAGCACATGTCATATTTATCAATCATTAGCAGTAATCCTATCTTTAAATCAAAGAAAGAAGAAAACAAAAAAAAAGTGAAAAAATACCTGTCATAAATATCATGTATACTCTTCACTTACTGAAACCGTCCAAGTGCCACATAATTCAAGTAAGGGATGCTTGTAATTTAAGAAACACACTGCAATAATGACTCGCTGAAAAATAGTTAAGCAAGAACAAAGTGTAGTATATCGACATTCTAAGTGTGGCGTTCTAAATTTAAGCATGGCACATGTATGCGATGGGGTAAGTCAGACTCAACAGCACTTTGAGTTGCACTTAGCTTCTAGCATGACAAGATGGTAGACTAATGATGGAAATCTTACTGGATCTTGTGTGGTTTTTGACTTTGCCTACAAAAAGTCAAAATGGCCATCAACCGAACCAATAGGCAAGACAGCAAAAACATAATCGTCTCTAGCAATTTTTCATCTACTTTTTCATACTCTCCTTTCTGAACTTGGCCATTCTTTTGATGAAATGCATCTACAGTCTAAAGGTCTACAGTGTCTTGGTTCTGTTTAAACTGCTGTTAGGTCTGTGGTGCCTTTGTTGTTTCCTTTTTTGTTTTGTTTTTTCATTTGTTTTTGACATAGCATTTCGTCACAATACATAAGACAGTAATGTTGTCAATGAAATCATACCATACTATGCTGAAAAGCAAAGCAAGAAGCACTGTCAACAAAGTCGAAAGAACAAACCAATAAAAAGCCAACCATATCAACAGCAACATCCAAAGAACAGATATATTTTCAGTATTGATAATAAACACACACCATACAAAATTAATTCCTGAGATCACATACAAATAGTAAAGGAAGCTTCGAGCTTGAAGCAGTTGAACACATATCTCCATTAAACTGCAGTCCCCCCCCCCTCCCCCCCCCCTCCAAATGTTACCACACAGAATCAAAAAAGGGTCGGCTACTCACAGCAGTGGAATCGCCCGCATCATACTTCTTGATCTCGCTCATGAACTCGAGGTGCTTCTTCTCCTCGTCGAGCGTGGCCACCTTCTGCTCACTGACCTGCAGCTTCTGCTGGGTGTTGGCCAGCTCGTCCCTCAGCCAGCCGTTCTCCTGGCACAGGCGCCGCACCTGCGCCCTCAGCTTCTGCTTCTCCGCCTCAATGTTTTGGAAGTGTTGGGTGAGAGACACCATCACCTGAAACAGTCATCATTAAAAGTTTGTCAATCATGATAATGATGATGATGGTTGTGTGTGTAATTCTCAAGTACTTTACAAAAAAAGGAAATAGGAGAAGAACAAAGCATCATCAATATATACAGGGTGGAAGTGAACAAAACATGATAAATTCAAAATAGCAGAAAAATTGGCAAACAAACAAACAAATGACTGAACACATTTTAAACATGATGAATTTATACTAAAAGACAAAAAAAAGGGCAATTAAAAAAACAACGAACAACTGCTGAACAGATTTTAACCAATCCAAGCAATCACACAAATATACCCATCATAAAACACGTTAAACACAGGTTCCATACAACACACAGATGTGACTGCTCACAAAACCTCAACATATACTTATCTTAATAATCAAGCACATGTTTCATCAACTGAATGTGTTTCTCCTATCAAAATTCTAGTATTGCATACAAAATGTATAGAACGTTATATTCAATATTTTATCAAGCACAGAATACTTCTATCTGAATCACTGCTTTGTTGGTGGAATTATTTCATTTCCTGGCCAAGTTTTACAGAGTAATATGATTCAGCAGAGAAACCACAAAAAAAAAAGAAAAAAAAAAGAAAAAATGGTAGGTGGAATACTTCTGTCCGAATCACTGATTTGTTGGTGGAATTATTTCATTTCCTGGCCAAGTTCTATACAGTAATATGATTTGACAAACAAAATCAAAAGAAAAATATGGTGGGTGGAACCTGAATATAGTCATATTTCTGCCAGGTATGACAGCCACATGAACTGAGAACATGGAACTGCAGTGACTAGAAATATATGAATGATACATTACAATAAACTGCTGAGTCAGAATTCTGGATCATGTATCCCCTGATCTATCAAAGCTATACTGAAATTGGTCAAGCAGTCTGCAAGTCTCTCTCTCTTTTCCCCCTCTCTCTCTCTCTCTCTCTCTCTCTCTCTCACACACACTCCTACTGTTTGCTTGACTGATGCAGACCTTTGTGTACCGTTTCCACTGCTTCTTCAGCAATCTTTCACACACAAACACAAGTCACAAAGTCATTCCACTTTTCAATCTTGAGACCTCAATACTAACATCACGGTTCCTCTATCATTATTCTTTTTTTTTTTTCATTCATTCAAAACTGGAAAATAAAAACCACCACAGAAAAGTCATCATGGTCTCACCTGAGCCTCGCTGATGCCCAGCTCCAGCGTTTCCATGGACGTTTTGAGGATGGTGGTTTTCTCCTCCACCAGGTTTGAGTCCGACGTGTTGCTCTCCTGCTTGAGGGTCTTGAGGGAGGTGAGGAGAGAATTGAGGATCTGGTGGTGCTCATTTTTCAGCGTGTCCAGCCCCTGGATCACTGTCTTGGTGCTGGTCACAATTTCGTCCTGGGTCAGGGCCGTCATCTTGCCCGCCTCATCGGTCTTCTTCCTACAACATCCCGATAGATACTGGCTGGATAAGAAGTGGCAGATGATTATCACACAGGTTCGTGAATAGTAACTCAGTGTCGAGGGGAAGGATGGAAAGAACGATAAACTGAAAGAGTGAAAAAAATCAGTCAATATTTGTTTATGAATGAGTAATGGAAAAAAGATCTGATGAAAGAAAATGGATGAACTGCTCAATAATGTAACAAAATTTAACTAGCCAAAAAAAAAGATGGCAAACTGACCAAAGCTTGGAAGAATTTGACATAGTGCAACATATGACTTTACCAATAAATCTGTGGTATATGTGTAATTCACATTCATTAAATCCGAAATGGTAAATCAAACAAAGAAACATCAAAACATAACATTTTAGCACTATCCACCTGGCACAAAACTTCTGACGAGACACACACAAACACGTATGGCTGCCTGCTTCCAATCAGCGGTCAAGCATTAGTCTCAATTCAAATATATGACACTTAACCCTTATTCCATGCATGCATACTAAGTACAGGGAGAGAAATTTAAAGATGTTCCTTTTTGTATCATGTGCTACTCTGAGTAAACGAATTTCGATTGATTTGCTGAGTTTTTTTTTTTTTTTTTTGGTTTTTCTTTTCACCTGCCACCAAGAGCCAATGAAATAACTCTACAGTGAACCAACTCTAAGAAGATATCTTGATGGTCGATCTTAGCACATAACTTAACAGTACCAATACAAAAGCCATAAAGAATTTTATAGTTCCATAAAATATACTTGACAGTGACACAGTCCAATTTTATTTGCATCTTAACATGAATATAATAATACATCTTGTCAGGATATGAAGTGCTGATGAACTGATGAAAGATCGGTTCCACCCCTATTATCAAGGAACCATGCATCACAGGGTAATTCAACGCAATGAAAACTTTTCATGTTATAAAAATATGTATTTCTGTAGCTGTGCTCTCTTTTTTTTAGGGCCCATTCAGAGTCATGACAGTTTAAGTACAGCAACCCGCATCTTCCAACTGAACAGTCATAACATATCAGCCTGGGAAGGTTACACAGCTAGTCACTGCGCCAGAGCTGAAAGGATTAATGGCAAGTGATGAATACATCTATCCTTGCCTGAGGTGTTCCCCCATCTCTGTACAGTAAGCAAATCATGTCCATCTTTGGTTTGGTTTTATTTATGTTTGGCGTACAACTGAACCACAGGCTGCTTTTTATTAAAAGCTGGCAACTGTGTGCACGTGCACATCTGTATGTGCTCGCATGCATTGATCCGATTGTCTATCAATGTCTTCTTATTTGTATGTAACCTGTCTATAATTCCCTTCGCCCTAGACATACACATTTTTTTGTAACAGTTTTACAAAATAATATAACTTAATGGTTATACTGTACTGGCTTATATCATACAGCATTACACCTATTATGTAGCTGCACATGCATGCATATGAAGCATTATGACACAATTATGTCAACATTTCATTTTGTAAGCAACCTACTGTTTCTCTTTTCATTCTTTTTAACACACTGCAAAAAGTAATCATGCAATATTTTTGCGGAAAAAAAAAGAAAAAGAAAAGAAACAAGCAGGCATGCATCATTTCTTTTAATGAACCAACCAATACAGTTACCAAATAATAAACGGAAAAACAGACTCATGAAATAAATATATGAATGCCTGCAGACTCATCCATACATGCTAGGCAACATCTGCAAAACCACTGGTCACATTGTGTAGTGGTTACAATGACACTGATAAGTAAATACATGTTAACAAGCAAGTTGGTGATAGCTGCTCACTAACGACATTGGTAGATGTCTGACTGAAACTTAGTTAGGCCTTAAGTGCCAAGTCGGTGTTGTTTGCACCACAACTACAGTGATGCGTTATGTGTGTGTGTGTTTGTGTGCGAATGTGGGTGTGCACATGAAATGCCGCAGAATTTGGGATTTAAATAAAAAAAACACATCAATGACGATTAAAGTAATGCTACTGTTTTCAAATGGAGACTTGTTGTATAGGGGGGGGGTGTGTGTGTGTGTGTGTGTGCGTGCGTGCGTGTGTGTGTGTGTATGTGTGCGTGCGTGCATGCATGCATGTGTGTGTGTGTGTGTGTGTGTGTTTGATTGCGTACTGGCAATTATCTGTAAAGTACTTTTTGCACAAGTAGTGCACCAAATTTTTTTTTTTAGCTGCCAATCCAAGGGACTACTTTGCTAGAACAGAGGTTGCATCAGAAAACAAAAATCTATGTATAAATTTTCAAGTAGTGTGGGTATAGTGGTCAAACAAAATTTCAAACCCATCACTCTATGTGCAAGCCCACTCTTCATTCTCCCTAAAAAAAAAAAAAAAAGGAAAAAACAAATAACAAAAACAAACAGCGCTGCACTCAGTTGTCATTGAATCTTTCATGATCTTAGATCTGAGCCTGCTTTGAGGTGAAAAAAAAAATCAAGGTTTATCTATTAACCAAATGTGCGAGACCTAACTGATAGGATGGAAAATGTATGGGGTTCAAGGCTTCCATCAATCATCTATCCTGGGACCCAGTGTACCCCATGTTTCACTGGTTTTCCCATTTCTCTGGGATGGTTCGACTTTGGTTGCTGAGTGACAGTGCAGGCTTCTCTGTGCTGGGACTGGTTTGTAAAATTCTAGTGCGATGACTCTGCGTGTGTGTGTGGTGTGTGTGTGTGTGTGTGTGTGTTGTGTGTGTGTGTGTGTGTGTGTGTGTGTGAGTGCGCGCGCCCCGGCTTTGTGTGTGTGTGTGTGTGTGTGTAACGTGTGTTTGTGTGTGTGTGTGTATACGTGTGTGTGTGTGTGTGTGTGTGTGTGTGTGTGTGTGTGTGTGTGATTGTGTGTGTGTGTGTGTGTGTGTGTGTGTGTGTGTGTGTGTGTGTGTGTGTGCGCACATGTACATGTGTGTGTGTGTCTGTTTGAGTGTGTGCCCATGCACGTGCGTGTGCATACATCTTCCTTAATTTTCAACAACTGAAAATTTGATATTTTTTATTCACTACAAACTGGTGTGGAAACTGTTATTTATACAATAAAAAGCAATGATAGCTCTTGTGGGACAGTCAGATAAAAACATTACAACTTTGAATATGATAATCCTTTGAACAATTCCCAGAACATGACCGAATCTGGTGTGCAATACATTCACAGAACTTCTGTTATTCAAATGGTAACTGCAGATATTGGCATGACAAGTGCACCTACTTCCAAACAATACAAAAACAATGACAAGATGACTATTATTAGCATACAGCCAGCCAGCCAGTTCCATAACCCTCTCTTTTACCACCTTCTCTTCTACCACCTCTCCCCTCCACCAACCTTCCCCCCCCCCCCCCCTCCCAAATCCCAGTACCACAGGTTTACCAAAGGGCTTGCAAGGCAAACAGACCTCTTTCCAGTACCTTAATGACTGGTGCGGCCAGCAGAAAGATTATGTCAACATAATCCTGAAATTATACCTGTGTGGCATTCGGGATTACTGGCTGACTGCAACGGATTACTGTAAGTGTCTGCATGGCCAAACAAGGCAGAAAAGCTACTGAAGTGTGTAAGACAATTCGAAATACACAGTACCCCTCAAACCATGTTTATATTTTTTTAAAAAGAAGACTATTTTCTTTTCTTTTAAACAAGATTTTCGTCTAAATGTTTCCTTAATAAATGTAACTGCCATCCCAACTATGCCTTTTTTGGTTAATAACAGTTCTGTTTTTTCTTCTACTGTTTAACAATGCAGTTTTGATTGAAATGTTTCCCTGGCAAGTGTCATGTGAGCATCCTTTGTATTTTCACACACACACACACACACACACACACACACACACACACACACACACACACACACACACACATACATTCAACTAAAAAAAAACAAACGAACACATACAACTTGTGAGTGTGGGGTCATGTTTTACATATTGTGAATCAATCTGAATATTAGGCAGCCTCTTCAAGTATGCTCGTAGTGAAAAAGGAGGGCTTTGCAGATGGACTGCTGACTTCCAAAGAGTAAAAAGGAAAAAAAAAAAAAAAAAAAAACAAAGTAAAACTGATGCCCTAAGGGAAGGGTTGAGAGGAAGGGGAGATAATGTCCTGAGAAAAGCGTTGAAAATCGATGCCCTAAATCTGGTGAAAGGAAAAAAAAAAGAAAAAAAAGAGAAAATCTGATGAAACCCAAACCGGCTGCCAGTGCAGGCATTTCACAGGTCATGCACTGATAAGATGAGATGAGGAAGAGTGAGGGTCGATGAGACCCCCCTCCCCTCCCCATTTGAAAACATAATGCATAGCTCATTAACCGTGAACCTTCTGCTGTCAAACCAAGAGATGAAGGGGGGTGGTGTGGGCTGAAAAGAAAGCAGTTTAGCTCTTAAATTGATGGCAGTTTTAACCCTACAGATTCCGTTTCAGTTGACAAATGTCATGTTTACAAAGATAATACCTTTCCTTCCTTACAATTGCCAAATTCCACATAACATCATTAGGGCTTTATACTTTATACATCACATTTTATGATATCATAAAGTTAACATTAACATGAACTGCACAACACTGTCAATTAGAACACAATATTGTATGATAAGAAATTCAACCATAACACACTAACAGTCAATGGAACTGATATCACAAAAGGTTTGGTCCTTTATGCTCAGTTCAATGTTAAATAAACTTCTAACAAATTTGTCAGAGTGAACAAAACTCCATCATGGTTAAAATGCTACTGACAAAAGAATAATGATTACAATGAGAAAGACTGACATGGGCATGGAACAAGAATCACATGAGAAAATTGTGACAAGCACAGCTGGAAAGAAAAGCAACAGAGAACAAGGAAACTGGTGATCATTTCAGATTGCAAGTTAAGGATTCTGACGCACCTTTAAAAGAATGTCTTGGAATGCAATTCAAACAATGGGTGACAATGAGACTGAGAGGTGTAATAAGAACATTATGAGAATTTTGTCAAAAGCCCAATCAAAAAAAAAAAAAAAAAAAAGTGCAGTTTGTCTAAGAACTGTCTAGCCTGAAGCAAACGCATGGGAACAGAGCGAGATTGTGTCAGTATGTAAACACACACATTCAAGCATCTAAACCTGCAACAGCTTGTCACAACACACACACACACACACACACACACACACACACACACACACACACACACACCACACAACACATACCCGCACACAGACACACACACACACAATGTATGAAAATGAATTAGAATAATTCACAGTAACAGAAAACATCTAGTGAACTTGTATGAAACTGAAGCTATATTTTGTCTAACTTGGTGAATTTAGCAGTACCAAACACGCTGTACGACTGCACATTTGTAAAGCTATGTTTTATCTGAGAAAATGAACTGGTCCTGAACAACAAAATACCGCTGAATGGTCTTACAGTTCCATGTGATTCTACTGCAAATTAAAAAAACATTTTTCTACTAGCAGTCTACTCTGTGGTTCTATTTCAAATTCAGAAAAATTTCTCAAAGTTCAATCTCTGCTTCTTTACTGCAAAAATTGGAGTTACTGAAAAAATTGGAGGTGGAAGTTACTGAAAAATTGGAGTTATTAAGTCATTAAATATAATTATGAATGCTCTGTGCTGTGCTGTGCTGGGTATGTGTGTGTGTGTGTGTGTGTGTGTGTGTGTGTGTGTGTGTGTGTGTGTGTGTGTGTGTGTGTGTGCACACAGAGGGGGAAGACATGGTGGGAGCATTATTATACATATTTCCTCCTTTGTAAACAATCTTTCCTTCCACTTTATGCTAGACATACACTCAAAAATCTCAACTTTTTATCACTTGGATATGCTGACCCTATCAACAACCCTTCAAATGGAATGGAGACTGCTCTGAAGAGTTTTCTTGCTCTCATACCTACACATATGAGTGCACATGCACACAAGACTGAAATGAATATCTCGTTCAGTGTGCTATCCCAGACTATTGGATACAAACTGATGAATAGATAGCATCTAGATGAAAACATCCAGAACTTATTATCCAAAGATGTGTTGCACTACACATATTTCTGTTCCAAATAGATGTACTTTGGCTTTTGAACATGTTTTTCTTTCTTGGTCAACAAACGTTTAATATGTTAGAAGTTAAGCATATATCTCAGCCAGCAAATAGCAAAGGAGAGCCAGCCAGAGAGGCAGAGACAGAGGATCAATGATAAAAACAGTGCTCTTCAGTTTTACATTTTCCTGTTGTTAACAAACCTTACTTCCTCAAATAACTTAACCTTTACTTTTCATATCCTGTTCCGTTTTTCCCTGTCATGCTCGGTAACACCACTTCATCGGTCTCTTCACAGTTTTATGAACATTGCGCAACGCACGAAGGCAATGACTGGAACAAGAGTATGCGGTGACAGTTACTACACATATAATTACATTTTCAAACACTACAGACCAGACATCTCAGGATAGTTATATCTACCCCTTTTCACAATATTAAGTTGTGATAAAAGGAGTGGCTGGAGGAAGGATGTAAAGTTGTTTTTCTTTCATTAAAAAAAAACAAACAAAAAAACAACTGTCATCCTGCCAAATTTGATTGTCTTTTAGTGCAGTTTTATTTAGACAAACTGGCAGACTACAATGCTGTCCCCAGATTGGGAAAAAAAAAATCTATCTTGAAAAAGAAACAAGCAAGAAAACCAATATCTACATATATATATATATATATATATATTACTAGCAGGGGCACCCTGCGTTGCCCGGGATATGAACATTCTTTGCGATACTCACGTGACAGCAAACATGTATTAATTGTTTTGATTTACAATCAATCCCCCCCCCCCCCCCCCAACATCTTCCCACCCCCTCCCCCCACACAAATACACATTATGTCTGTCTGCCTGTCTGTCTGTCTGCCTATCTGTCTGTCTGTCTGTCTTCTCTCTCTCTCTCTTATACATTCTATTGTTTTGCGCCTGCCTCTGGCCCCTTTCCTCTGATCTTCCCTAGCACGTCGAGATGCTTTTCTCGCTCGATTTTCCGCCTGCACTCACTGTTCCCATTCCCATTCTTCTGACTGCCCTTAATTTTATAGGAATAGACTTTGTGCAGAAGTACTTTATTTCAACGGGTCTGTGTCCAATGAAAAAATAGTGTATCAGGCTTTGCACGTTACAATCATTTTTCTGGCCCTCTCATTCCTCCCTTTTCATCCCCCTACCCTGTTCCATCCATGTTGCAAAATTACTTATCGTTACTGGACATACGCATACCGAATTTTATCAATAGCGGTGTAAATTTAGAAAATAACAGTTTTTAACTGTCAATGTTAAGTTTTGGTTCGTAAAATTTGCATAACATTGTTCAGCGCTTAAAACTGTACGTGCGTACGGAATGTTATCAAGAACGGTGAAAATTTAGAAATTCAGAAAATAACGGTTTTTAACGGTCAATGTTAAGTTTCGGATCTTGAAAACTGTATATCATTGTTTAGCGTTCAAAACTGCACATGTATATCGAATTTCTTCAAAAATACTCTAAATTTATAAAATAACGTTTTTTAACGGTCAATTTTAAATTTTGGTTCGTAAAAGTTGTATATCATTTTTCGGCATTTAAAACTGCACATGTATCCCGAATTTCATCAAGAACAACCTAAATTTTGAAAATATCGGTTTTTAACGGTCAAATTTAATGGTCATAATGACTATCTAATGACCCTATGTTACCCGCTGGATGTTCCTGTAGGCTTATGTCAAGTTTGGTGGCGATCCGATTACTCTCGTGGCCGGCAACCTCAGAAGATCCGGTTTTAAACAGTTTTTATAGGGTTTGGTGTTTTTAACGGTTTTTAACTGTTATAAATAACGTTTCTTAACTGCCAAATAGCGGTTCTAATTTTCAAGAAGTAGCCCCGTACCTGTGCAATGTCACAATGGCCATTTGATGAAAAGCAGAGGAAAAAGATGTCTTTGAAACCATTATAACAGTTTTTAACGGTTTTATTTTTTTAGAGATTAGCCCAAAACCATCCTCGGGTCACAACAGACGTACCTGCTAAATTTCAAGAAGATCGGATTTTAAACAGTTTCTTTTATAGGGTTTGGTGTTTTTAACGGTTTTTAACTGTTATAAATAACGTTTTTTAACTGCCAAATAACGGTTCTAATTTTCGAGAAGTAGCCCTGTACCTGTGCAATGTCACAATGGCCATTTGATGAAAAGCAGAGGAAAAAGATGTCTTTGAAACCGTTATAACAGCTTTTAATGGTTTTTAACGGTTTTATTTTTTCAGAGATTAGCCCAAAACCATCCTCGGGTCACAACAGACGTACCTGCTAAATTTCAAGAAGATTGGGTTTTAAACAGTTTCTTTTATAGGGTTTGGTGTTTTTAACGGTTTTTAACTGTTATAAATAACGTTTTTTAACTGCCAAATAACGGTTCTAATTTTAGAGAAGTAGTCCTGTACCTGTGCAATGTCACAACGGCCATTTGAAGAAAAGCAGAGGAAAAAGGATGTCTTTGAAACCGTTATAACAGCCTTTTAATGGTTTTTAACGGTTTTATTTTTTTAGAGATTAGCCCAAAACCATCCTCAGGTCACAACAGACGCACCTGCCAAATTTCATGACAATCGGTTGAGCCGTTTTTGAGTCAATAGCGTACACAGACACACACACACACACACAGACAGAATTTGCCATTTATATATTAGATATATATATATATAAATATTATGTTTTAAAGGATGGTAGCTAAACTATCAACATCTTTCAATTAATGTGGATAAGACTTGACTTGCTGAGAATGCTAACCATCCCACATCATTTTTTGTTTGTTCCAAGTTAAAAAAAAGATTCATTAAAAAAAAAACAACAACAAAAAACAGAAAGAAAACTGTAAGCGAAAAGTCATCTGGGCAGAAAATGCAGATAAGACAGCTCACCAATGTTCATTATGGATAATTTCATCTGAAAAAAGAACAAAACTGCTTACAGTGAGATCTGCTTCTTGACTCACACCCAGAATTCTCATGGTGGCAGAAATGGCTACTCCACCATTGTGACCAGAGAATACAAACAACATTTTCTAGGGCAAAGACATGAGAATGGATCAAAACAGCAGAAAAAAACAACAAAAGAACACAGGCGGAGTCAAAGAGACTGATATCTATGAATTACTAGCATGGAGCTTCAAAATGGGATACGATTTGTACGGGAAGGGGAAAAAACATCCTGCATCCTTACCGATCAGGCCACCAAATTTGATACCTAGACTGATATGAATCTGAAGTTACCAAGAAAATGCTACCTTGAACACACACACTCACACAAACACACACAAAACACATACACACACACACACACCAGTAACAACCACTAACAGCAAACAGACTTGCTGGCAGACACATACATGCACGCACACACACACACGCTGACTATTAAAAAGATGGATAAGTTTGAAGTTTAAATACAAACTGTGTGTGTGTGTGTGTGTGTGTGTGTGTGTGTGTGTGTGCGCGTGCGCGTGCGCGTGCCTGCCTGCCTGTGTGTGTGCATGCATGCGTAATTACTGCATGAATGGATGTTTATGTGCATGTTTTCTGTATGAAAGATCTTTCTAAGAGACCATAAAAATTTCAATGGTGACTGAACGTGTTGCTGACAGGCAATATTTCTGACGTGTGGACTTTCTTGTTCACTAAGAGAGCAAATAGTTGTCACTTTATATCACAGCTAGTTTTGCATATCCTGGAACCCCTAAGCCTAAATTAATGACTTTGCTGTTCCAACTCCACAGCTTCTTGTCCCGTATATTTTAATTCTGACTGGACTAAGAGGATAAAATATGAAAAGGGTTTTAGTGTTTTGATCAAGATTGACAACAGTTCATAATTCTAAGAATATAGTCTGTGTGTGTGTGTGTATGTGTGTGTGTGTGTGTGTGTGTGTGTGTGTGTGTGTGTGTGTGTGTGTGTGTGTGTGTGAGTGTGTATCCACATACATGCAAATTTTTCATGGAATTGGTAAGTGTTGAAAACCAACAAAAAGTAATTCTTACATGTGAAAAGAAGTCACATCAAAATTCGCTTAATCTTAGTTGGTCATATTTCTGAAAGGCATCATGAAACCAAAAGCAAAATCAAAGGATCCTTCATCTGAAGGCATTCAAGTTCAACACGAATATATTCTGCATGACATGTGGGAACTCTCCAACAACACATAATTATCATCGACCAAGGATGTAAGACAGGGCAGCAAAATAAAGTACATCTATTGTTTGCCACCATCCAAACACCATCTCTCTCTGTGTCTCTGTCTCTGTCTCTCTCTCTCACAGACACAGACACAGACACAGACACAGACACACACACAATGTGCATACACATAGGGTATGTGTACGCATGCACAGAAATCTATTACCTTGATATCAACACAAACTTATTCAGTATGGTATGACATGTGGGAATTCTCCAACAACACTAATCATCACTGACCAATGATGTAACACAGGGCAGTAAAATGAAGTACATTTATTGATTGCCAGCATCCAAACCCCATCTATGCATCTCCCTCTCTGTCTCTACCCCTCTCTCTCTCTCTCTCACACACAGACACACACACACAGACTCAGGACACACACACACACACATACACACACTGTACTAATTCTACTATACATATGTTTATACACATATGGTTTGCATATGCACACAGACAAATCTGTTATCCTCAGTTTTACATTCCAAGTACCTGTTATCACAAACCACCTCCTTCATTGATCCAGGTGATGGGAGAACAGTCGCTGCTTCGCCTGGCATTGAGGGAAACACTGGCACAACAGTACTGCAGGAAACTGAATGCGATTCCTCCACTATTCTCCACATCTATGACTGGTAAACATAGTAAGATGCCAAGAGAACTGCGCACACCAGTCTGACGGATTGATATCATTAATGATCTAATTCTACCTGATCAACACAACTTTCTTTTGAAGTACAGTTTCAAAACAAATAGGAATGACAAGAATTCTTCAGAAACTGACAAAATGATGTTCTCAGGATCGATGATGCGTACGGACCACTCTGAATTACCACAATGAAGATGTCACCTTGAATTTCATCAACTGCTCAACATGACAGGAAGTGAGGAACCATGACGGGCAGATCAATGACCACAGCTTCTTCAGGTGATCATTTGGATCTTTTACTCCAAAAAGCAACCCCCTGGACAGGACATCACTTCAAAACCACATCAGCGGTTATACATTCCAGACCAAAGAAAGATATCTCACAACACTATCCTTTCCTTTCCACACAATTCTCAAAACACACTGAACAAAGAGACTGCAACAGAACCAGCATCACCCCAACGCAGCTGGGTTTCCCCTCCATTAACAAAATGCCAGCAGTCCAACTGATGCCAGCCAGTAAACAGTCTCCCTTGGACAATCAGCCCACAGAGATGACAGAGGCCAGCCAGACAGACAGGAGGCTGGAGGTGAGGGCAGAGACCCAGGCAGCCAACAGACCTGACAGGCTCTGCGGCTGGCTGGCAGACAGAGGAGAGTGGGCGAGGACACTCAGCTCTGTATTGATTGGAAGTTGGAGCCCACTGTGGATCAATACATTTAAGCTTTGAAGGCTGGCTCAGCTGCTGCTGCTTGCTGCTGCTGCTGCTGCTACTGCTGCTACTGCTGCTGCAGCTTGCTTGCAGTGTGTGACATCACCTGATCAGCATTACTAGTGCTTGGGGCAAAATGAGTTCAGGCCCAGTCTTGCATCCACAACACTGTATCCCCTTTCAGCTAGCTACCATTCAGCACAACCATTCCACCGACTTCCATATAAACTGTGACACAGCCACAACTATCCTCCAGATAACTGAGACAGGGTAGGCTGTACTGGTTGCACCCCCTGTTCATCCAACTCTTACACACTACAGTCTCTTCACACCATATGTAGTACAATGATTCCTTGAATAGTACCTTATTCTACAAATAAGTTATCAGCTGAGTAGGCCCAACTCATAGCATGAGAAATTTTTGAGCTGTGCACAAAAGTTATTGAAACAGTGTACAAATGATAAGTGTACTCATCCTGATTTAAAAAGCGCTACATGCTAAAGGAATACAGCAACAGATATGTTCAAATGTTTGAAGCACAAACAGTTCAGCATAAGATCATTTAAAAGAGTAGAAACAAACATTAACATTCCTGAGTGCAAACTGCATTAGCTTAACAAATATTCCCATTAGAAACAGAAACAGATTCTAGATTCAGAAACACATTGCAACAGTAGGTTTTCACATTTGAACACACACTCACACACACACACACACACACCACACACACACACACACACACACACACACACACACACACACACTTTTAACAGGGGTTTTACACCCCCAAGTAAATCTTGGAGGAAAAGGGGATGCCAGAATGGTGTAAGGGAGAAGGGGGGGGGGGGGGGGGTGAGGGTAGAGTGTAAGGGGGAGGGAGCAGGGAGTATGAAGAGGGGAATTCTCTTTTATTTCATGCAAATGCATAAGTCATGTGGACAAGCACTAACCAGTACTTTGTTTTCAACAAACTATACTTAAAAGCTCTTCGGCAATCGATCAACTTGTAAATACACCGCTCTTAACAAACAAGGTGAGAAAGAAAGAGCATGTATTTATACTCGTACTTAGTGAAGGGAAAGCCACAGGGTATTTACAAGAAAAATCAATATCCAAAATGTTTGCTAGGCTTGTCATGATTTCCCTGGAGTCTGTTGAACATATAATTGAAACATCAACTTTTTCGCAGAGCCTTGTCAGCCACCATAAAGCAAGGAGTGTACTGAAAGCAATGTGATTAAAAGTGAAAGAAAAAAATTACAAAGGAAAAAGAAAATTTTTCACCAACTAATCAGAATGTCTAGAGCTTCATATGTAAGGGACAAAGTTATTTTTTCAAATCAAAAATTAAAAATTCACACACACTCACTCACTCACATGTATATTCCTCACAGGGATATGGCTGCCATTGATTTTATTTACACACACACACACACACACACACCCACACACACACACATACAAACACACACACACACACACACACACACACACACACACACACACACACACACACACACACACACACACACTTCTAGAGTAGTGTGGTGGGTTTTTTTCTCAGTAGAACATCCTCCCAAACAAAACTTGTATAAACATGACCAACTCATAACTGAAGTACAAGGACACTTGGTGTCCTTGGAAAATGATTTCCGCCCAGTCAAGGAGCCCTCTGAAAGAAAAAGTTCCTAATTCATATGCTGTCAAGATCTTACAGAGTTGCAAGTCTGATGACTTAGCTGGTCCACATGTCACATGAACTTGCATGTTTCATGATCTTTGAAAACAATATCAGCCATTTATTACATTTTTTCCAGTAAAACAGGTTAAAATAACAATACCACAAACGTGTCCATGATCCCCCATTTGATATGGTTCCATACCATGACTCATCCCTTCCCCTCCCCCACCCCCTTTACCTCACCTCCACCCCATCTTAAGTTTTATGGGATCATCCCTGGGCCAAATTCCAATCTCTGACAAAGTTTAGTTAAATAGGTTCTGAAATGTTTGCATTATCCAAGGAAAAGACCAACTAACCAATCAACAAACTCGGGTGAAAACAGAACCACCAAGGTGAAGGTAAACTGCTCAGCTGATGTCGAAGTCACTGTGTTTCATTTGCTGTACTTCAACAATACTGGCAGCAATTTGTTCACAACACACACAAAAATTAGAATGTTTTTGTGCAATCCGAATGAAAATGACAGCATGAAATAAATGCAAAATTATGGTATTGCCTTTTTTTTAATCGCAACATTGGCCTCTCTCCTAATATTTCAGGGCTCATTTTTATTATATGTGCACCACTTTTTTTTTCTAAAACTGATTTGCTTCATACAATTATTTCTTACATGATTATAGATTTATTACTGTAATATAAAGTAACTTGTCAAAGCAAAAAAAGCAACTGCATGCACATCTATGAAAAGAGTCTGCAACATGCACAAGCAACATCCACAAAATTAAAATTGAATTTCGTCTACAAAATTATTGCAATCAAATATGGCACATTCTGGACTATCTTTGCTAGGACAAGAAGACTGCAACAATTACAGTTGAGAAGACATGCAGCGGTTTCTGAATCCAAGGGCAAAACTGGTGTCAAATCCACAATGACAGAAACAGATATGTTACATAAACAAGAAAGAGGTATGTTTCACAAACACTACTACTGTCCTCTACAGTGATCTAAAAATGCCTGTTCTGTGCAAGATCATCTTCCAATGAAGGCAACACCACCTCATAGTTTTAAATTAATTGTATACCTGATACTCAGCTACAGTAATTATTCAAGCAATTTTTTCTCATTCACAATCACACTAGATCAAAAAGTCAAATCATCTGAGAGACACACACTGATGCAGTTTGTTGCATACTAAATTCACAGTATGAAACACACACACACACACACACGCATTATCCATGACAATTGTCTGTTGTTGAATGTTATCATGTCTGAACTTCTAAAAGAAGACATGTTCTGGGCTGTGTCATTATTTGCAACTAAGACTAAGACACAAATATCATTTTCCTACAAACTGCACTGTAATAACTCGCACTTGACATCAACTCCATTTCAGAGCCTCCTTAGCCAGATCAAATAAAGTAGTGAATGTGAAATTCTGATCTGGACTGAATAGAACAGGAATTCATTTCACTGCAATAATAATGTACCATACTTTATAAAGAGAAACAACTACAATGGGCAGTGAACTCAACCCAAGGTTTCACTTTCTACAAAAGAGACGCAGCATAGGATGCATCCAATCCAAACAATTATCATCTTGTGCCGAATAGACACCTCTTGCTTGTTAACTCCCTTACAGAAGCTCTCCAAGAATGGGTAAAACCTACACTTGCAATTACTCGCAGAAATTTTGACTGTAACTCTCGAGCGCCATGTGGAGGATTTTTTAGGCACAATTCCCCAAATCATTTTCTGACCCACAAAAAAAAATGTTGCCCAAGTCCAACCTGAATTAGTGAAAACCAAGTTACTAACTGATCTGTCTCTATAGAGATTCAAATATACACCCCCCCCCCCCCCCCCAGCCATCCCCCATCAAAAGCCAAACAGATATGTCCTTTTGCTTAAAAACACAACATCAATCACAGAAACTAAACTGGACCACACACACTTCTCAAAAAACAAACAAAAACATACCCTCAAAAAATTAATGAAAACAGGAACATCATTCAAATGGAGGTAAAGGTGAGAGAAAAAATTAAAATCTACATTATCCTCCACTTCATTACTTATAAATAGTATAATAAAATACTGTATCTGATGAAGAAATCATCAATTTATAGAATACAGAACACTGTCGACACCATAGTACCAGCAAAAAGTCTTCTTCCTTACTCACACCTCCAAAGACTGAATGATCCTGAAGCATCTAATCTTTATGAATCTGAATCAGAGTGAAAAAAATGAAATAGGAAATTAAACAAAACAACTTTCACTTTATTCTCTTCATGATGTGTCTTCCCTGTGCACACATGCATTCATGTGCATGATTCATTTAACTTTAATATGATTCTCAACACAAGTTAATCTTATTTATTTAAACATCCACACTAGACATGTAGGTAACTTGTAACAATTACCTCTCCTCTGGGGACTTTGAAGAGTCTGAAGCCTGAGTCTGATCTGGGGTGGTCGGAGGTGGGGGTTCACCTCCTCCTCGATCCTCCATCAGGCAGGTTATTGCATGCACATCTCACTATTCAAATCATGACAATCTGCAAGGTACAATGTCCAAACTACATAGTACTCAGCATAATAAGAGGGTTTTTATTAATTCTATCTTCTTATAGCTACTAAAAAATAATGTGAACATAAAATTTTAAAAATCCTTTTTTTTTTCATTTTCTGGGTAATATTTTTCAAAGCCATGCCATGCAGATTAAAAGAATAACAGTGTTCATGCACAGAAAAAAAAAGTGACAAAACATGCATTCTATTATTCATTAGTAACTGGTATGCACTAGTTGAGCAATGCTTCTTTCAATTAACAAGTACATGAATAACAGCTGCCAAGCTTTCGGAATCACAATGCCAGCGCATGGGGGGAATGAAGACAAATATCCACCCACACTGGTCAGCTACCATCACAACCTTTTAAACTTTTCAGTCTGATGTCTCTTTTACATTGCATGTGTGTGATCCGAGCTTCAATAGTCATATATTCACAACAAATTTTCCTGATAATCCTTGAGCAGTGTGAGAGCAAAAATGAACATGTGAGCACATGTGCATGCATGACAGAGTGCGCATCTGTGAGTATATTCAGTTCAGCTTAGTAGACAATAAACAACTATAAATCTACTGTATACAATATTTGTTGACGATGTGTTTTAGACAATTACTTTCTGGTTTTAATTTTTTTCTAATAATAGTTTATAGGGGATATCTGGCCAAATACATTAGACCTTGAAAACATTACATATGTGTAAGCAATCAGAATCAAGCAAAAACTAAAAGTGTCCACATCTAAGAAGTCAGGTAACTATATTTTTCTTAAGTTTTGAATCTGGGGCTACTTAGGAGGTCACCATATGTGAAGACTAATCTGACTGTACATGTGCGAAGGCAAAGTACTTCTTTATGATAGTGCATGTGTGTAACACATCAGTTTTCTTTTCCTTGTTGTTTTGTTTGTTTGTTTGCTTTTTCAGACTACCAAACTCTCAAGGCATCTGTGGAGAACTGTAAGACCTGTTAATGCTAGAGACTAAATAAATGGAAAACTTCCCCAAAAATGCTGAATGACATCTGTGAAAATGCACCTATCCTTTGGGTGAAATTTTCAGTAAAATTGTGCCAAAGAAAATCATGATAATTTAATGCAAGAATTCACAATATCTGTAAAGTACAGACAGAAGAAGCAACTACAGCAGGGTGCTGTGCTCACAGTTGTAGAAAAAAGCTGTGTCAACAAAAAAGGGTTTTGAAAAATGAATAACTCTATTTACAGCACAGCATTCATACTCTGTGTGTGTGTGTGTGTGTGTGTGTGTGTGTGTGTGTGTGTGTGTGTGTGTGTGTGTGTGTGTGTGTCTTTGTGTGTTTTTGTTGAGAGAGAGAGAGAGAGAGAGAGAGAGAGAGAGAGAGAGAGAGTGTTCACGTGTGCGTGTGCATGTGTGTGTGAGAGAGAGAGAGAGGGAGGGAGAGAGAGAGACCGTGAGACAGACACAGACAGAGAGAAACAGAGACAGAGACAGGGACACAGAAAGAGACAGAATAGGGCAGTGAACTGGTGTATCCTTGAACTGTGGATAATTAGATATCTATTTAATTCACTGGTCACTGTAAGAATGCTAGCCATCACTGGGAAGAAAATACAAGTAGACATGGCACAATATACAAGGCAAGTCACGTTTCAAGTCACATGTGACTTTTAACTCCAATAAGAAAAGCAAAGACAGTTTACCATCAAGCCGTCCAAGAGGTTCAAAACCTATGATCATTTCAATACAGTACTGCTTTCACCCATTTCTGAATCAGTTTCCCAAACAAACTCAACCTTGTGGCTGCCTTGAAGGAAACTCAGAAAAATCAGTGCAGTCTATTATGACTCATCTGTTGTCCATGTGGTGGGGAGAATCATTCTCCCCACCCCATGGACAACAGATGAGTCATTTTTCGTTCTTTGTTTGTTTGTACTGTCTTAAATGTTAAATGTGATTTTTTTTTTCGCCTGAAGAAGACCCAAGAGGTTGAAATGCATCGTGTCTTGTCATGTGCTTTGTTTGTCAATGTCACTGGCGGTACCTAACACCCTCTCTTTCTAAATTTTGCTTCGTTCGCCGCCGTCAGTCACTCCATTTTGAAGCTCTGACCATTTGACAACAGACCTGTCTGTGTCTTTGTGTAAATTCCTATGTGCATCTGTGTGTGTGTGTGTGTGTGTGTGTGTGTGTTGTGTGTGTGTGTGTGTGTGTGTGGTGTGCCGCGTGCGCGCCCGTGTGTATGTGTGTGTGTCTGCACATAAACTGATATGCTGAATTTTAAGAGTGGCACACCTGTCTGTGATCAAATCTACCTTTGATTAATGGCCAACTGTGTTTATACGTTCAAAGCTGGGACCTTCTGTTATGCTTTGAGAGCTCAGCAATGTCATGCACATGTTGGATTCAATCATAAACAACTAAAGTGACTCAGCAGCTCCTGGTCTATCCTCCATAGTGGCACTGCATTCACGCTGCTCATTCCACCTCCTCGTCCTCAGGATCCGTCCAAACCTTACAGAGTTCCTCCCATCTATGTCAGGTGGTCGTAAAGAAGAAACAGTTCTGTGCCGGCTGCACACCGGCCATTCGTATTTTACCCATTCGTACCTTTTAAAGAGCAAACAAGCGCCGTGGTGCATTCCATGTCATGTGCCACTCACAATGAAACATATTCTTTTAGAGTGTTGGGACTTGCACGATGTGAGGCACAAACATTTTACAGCCGAGTCCATGAAAATCCTGTTCAGGGATGTCCCGCCTGACGTGATCTTTGAGTTTCTGAGAGAGATTAACATTTTTCATCTGATTTAAGATTTTACGGATGAAAAATTTTTAACAAAGTTTCTGGTGCGTTTCTAGAAGATGTCTTTTAAAGAGATGTGTGAAAGGTGTTTTTTTTTTTTTTTTAAATCACTTGTGAGTTGATTTTAACGTGGTGACAGCCCTGATGTGGCCCCTTGCGGTCGGCTGGGCTATAAGCAACATTATCTTATCTTATCTCCTCGTCCTCAGCCACAGCCCAGCCAGGCCCACCACAGTCCCAGGACTGGCAATCCACTGGAAGCTGTCAGTGTCAAGTCATCATGAAGCAACCCACCAGAGGAGACACTGCTCTGCTGCCGAGTCACTTTGGTGATGTTCAGTGGTGCCTGTTCTGATTTAACATACACAGGAGTCCACCTACAAAGCCCCCTACTGACAACAATAATTTCTTAGTTGCAGAGCCAGGGTGAGGGAGCTCTACCTCTGGAGGGTGCCACCATGTCTGCCCAACAATATTCCCCATAAATTTGCTGATACTGGCGATCCCAATAGAATCAAACCAAGACCATAGACATGCAAAGGCAATCAAATATGTGGTCACCATGAGATCACAGCATGAAGAGCCATAGACATTTTTTTTGTTGTTGTTGATCAATGACGATGATCTAAATGATGCCATGAATTTCCATTCTGGTCTGAGACTGCAAGACAGGGCTGTACTCTATGCTTACTTTCATATCCTGGAGTCAACCAGACCTGACAGATACAGACTCCTCTAGAATTGGTAATAAATTTGAGCAACCCTCTCAAAGACGCATCCATCAAGTGAATGAAATATGACTGTGTGGCTCCAGTCTTCCCGACTAACCCCGTAGCAAACTCAACTTTGGGTAGGCGCCAGTCGGGACAAAAAAATTCCACAAATAAATGACTCTGATGGTAATCAAACTCATGACCTCCCAAACAGGAGTTCACGACTCAACCACTCTGCCACAGCAGCTGGTCACCCCATGATGGGTTGATCGACAGCTCCAACTCTAGTGATGAGACAGCAAGGCTCTTAGCATGCCTGCATATACGAGAGCTAGATGAGAAGCGAGCAAGTATACTGCCAACAAGAAAGGACAGAAAATGAGACATCAAACATGTTTGAATAATTGAACTAAATTATGAAATTAGTTAAAGTTACTAATGGATGGCAGTTATGAAAATCTGAAACTGATAAAGAAGTAAGCTAACTGAAAGATTCTACAGGCAAGCTGTGACTGTTATTTTGCTTTGACAACCAGTCCCATGAACTGATGAAGTATTTGAAAATGAAACTGTCTCAAGTCCACACCAAATGTGAAAAAAAAAGAACCCTCAGTTACATTGTTTTGATTTCAATACATGTAACCACTATGCATCATGCAACCCTGAAACTTGATAACGATGACAATCACCCATTGTCAGGAAGTTCCAATGAATAAAGACATTTCCAATGAAACTGGTTAACATTCAACACCAAATTACTTATAACCAAAACTAAAATTCACAGAAAATTACAAATAGTGTCTTAGTGGGACCTGGAACAGCTCAGTTCGTGCAGCACCAGACTTGAACTCCTGGTGATCATGGGGCTATGGGTTCGAATCTCTACCAGACCGTTTCAGTACACAGGAATTTTTCCCCCTCGATGTTAACATTGGTTCTGACTCCACTTTCGACAAGTTCTTCAAATGAGACAATAAACTGAGGTTCCTTGTGTGAACACACACATATGGCTTGTACACATGTAAATCCTATCACCAACATTTGACAGAGAAAGCCAGTTTGGCAGCTGGTATGGATGACACCTACACATATAGCCATTAGGATGCTTCTTCTGGGGAAAAAATTTGAAAGAATGACTAAAAAACAAAAATGAATGACTGATATTTGGACTGAATCAGTGAATGACAAAGGAAACACCTGAATGTAGCACAGCAGGCAGCTCTTCAGTCGGCTTTACCTTGGTGGGCAGCCCGTTGTGTAAACTAGACCATGGATTGCAAAGCATTTGCATTAAAATGCTGAACATTACTAACTCAATGAGTCAGTCTATGCCAAGGGTACCTTTCTTAGTCAAATACAATCTTGGTGTGTGTATACTAAAAATTAAAATGATCAAAAGGCATTTGAAATAATTTTTTGAGTAATAGTTACTAATAGGCACAGCGCATACCTTAGATGCTGAAAACTCAGCTTTCTTTGTTAGTTTCAAATTTCTTCAATTGTGATCAGAGATCTACACAGACATTGGAACAGAAGCTATAGTATGCTGTCCACTTTAATGTAGTCATCAGAAAGGAATGAAGTACAGGTCTGTAAGGTAATGCCATTTTGTGCTTATGTCTACTTGTCAATGTAACTCATAAAGTTTATTTGAAGTTGAAAATGGACATACTAAAAGCTCACTGCTGATTTTTTTTTCTTTCCGATCTTTGATTTTGTGAATGACAACAGTTAATACATATCAACGCTGGATTCCTGTATCCACCGCCCCCACCCCCACCATTTTCTCTCCTGCACCTCCTTCCCATTTCAACAAAGAAATTTCTCTGGATCATCTTACTGACGAGGAATTATTGTTCCCCTGCGCTTGTGTTCCACCACTGTTTATCTGTTTTCAACAAATCATCCTTTGATCAACAAGTAGGAGACAGCGTCTCCTAGGTGATCCACAACACTTAAAGTGGTCACAATTCTTCACTGCTGTCAGCTCTAATGTGATAGACAGTGCTGGGGTTATCAGCTAAAACAGTAGGGCTCATCAGTTAGGCTGCTGGCACCTTTTGAGCTGTACGGGTCCTTGCATCTTTTCTTTTTTTTTTGATCCTTGAGCATATGCTCAAAGTTTTCCTCTTATTAGAATTTTCTTAAAAATCATATTGCTACTCAGGTTGCTTACTTATTATTTGTTCAAATACTTCCAAAGTAGCTTCTTTTCGTATTACATCTCTTTTCTGCCCTTCACTAGCCGCAGTGAGAGGCTTTAAAATTTTCTTTTTGTCCCCTTGGAACTGAGATCACCACAGAATTATAGATGACAGTGATCTCTATTTGATACCACTGTTATCAGTACTATTACTAAGGATGAATCAACCTAGCCACCCATGCTCCACTCATGAATCCACATCAGAGGGAGAACCTTCACTCTGGACAGGTTCTGTTTTCAAGACGGACTGTAAAGGTTTCCACAGCTGCTAGTGAAGGGTTTCAGATGAACATTTTTAGACCCTCTTTTTCATCCCCCTATACCGCTCCCCCCCCCCCCCCCCCCCCTCGATTTTTTTTTTTTTTTTTTTTTAAATGTTTGCCAAGTAACTGTCTTAATGACCAACCAAGGAATTGTTTGCTTGCACTTGTTTATCCCATTATTTGTTTGGTCAACTAGATAGATAGATAGATAATGTTGCTTATAGCCCAGCTGACCGCAAAGGGCCACATCAGGGCTGTCACCACGTTAAAATCAACTCACAAGTCAGTCATTCACACAATTCTTTAAAATACATCGAAAAACCATCCGAAAGTTTGTTAAAAATCTTTCCACTGTAAAATCTCAGATCCGATGAAAAATGTTAATCTCTTTCAAGAACTCAAAGATCGCGTCTGGTGGGACATCTCTGAACAAGGTTTTCATGGAATCGCCGTAAAATGTTTGTGTCTCACATCGTGCAAGTCCCAATACTCTAAAAGAATATGTTTCATTGTGAGTGGCACATGACATGGAATGCACCACGGAGCTTCTTCACTCTTTAAAAGGTACGAATGGGTAAAATACGAATGGCCGGTGTGCAGCCAGCACAGAACTGTTTCTTCTTTGCGACAACCAGACGTAGATGAGAGGAACTCCTTAAGGTTTGGACGGATCTGAAAGAGTTTGTTATCCGTCTGTGTATTCCAATCCTCCTGCCAGAGGTCTCTCACATAATTGTTAATTTGGGGTTTCAGATCTCAGCAGGGGATATATATGTTGGACAATTTCTCTGTTGTGGCATTCTTGGCTAAACGATCAACCATTTCGTTCCCTCCAATGCCAACATGACCAGGAACCCAAGCCAGAATAATGTTATAACCATCCGCTTTCAACTTGGTCAAAAGTTCAAAGAAGTGTAAAAGTTCTGGATGCTGAAGGTTGCGGCCAACTATGGCCTCCAACGCTGACAATGAATCCGACAGAACCAGAAAGTCCCTCCTCGTAGATTGTGAGATTATCCTAAGTGCCAGAACCAGAGCTGTAAGTTCAGCAGAATAAGCAGAAAAAAGCTTTAAAATCATATGATTAACAACAACATGCACAGAAGGTACTGGACACTGTACCCCTGCATACAAAAGTGTCTTTCAAATTCTTCCTAACGGCAACCACTAAAGACAATTGTCAATGTTGCCACATCACTGAATGTATCACTGTGTGTTATTGTGTATGTGTGTGAGTGTGTGTGTATGTGTGTGGTGTGGGGGGGTGGGGGGGGGGGGGGGGGGGGGGGCATGGGGGAGAGCAGAATGTGTGTGCATGATGTCTATGCAAGCTTAGCCAATGACTGAAAAAAATATTTAGAAAAATTAACAGAATAGATGAGTACTCTTGCAGTTCAGCACACGTCACTTTGGTTCATTCTTAAATGATTCACTTACATGCACATGGACAAAAATGAACCATTTAAAAACAAACCAAAGGAACGTGCTTGATTGATAGCTGAAAGCTGACCTCAAAACACAGGTGGTACTTGTCTGATTCACTTGTCTGTTACATGCACATGGACAAAAATGAACCATTTAAAAACAAACCAAAGGAACAGTGCTTGATTGATAGCTGAAAGCTGACCTCAAAACACCTGTGGTACTTGTCTGATTCACTTGTCTGTTACATGCACATGGACAAAAAATGAAAATGAACCATTTAAAAACAAACCAAAGGAACAGTGCTTGATTGATAGCCTGCTCTGAAAGCTGACCTCAAAACAACTGTGGTACTTGTCTGATTGTCTTTCTGGGTAACAAATGGAAATCTGTACCTGTCTTTTAGAAAACCAATTTTTGAAAGGGTCACTGAAAAGTTGACCAAGGAGACAGCTTCAGTGCATATATGTATCGCACTTCCCTCCACCTGTTTTCACTTTCACATCTTCCTCTTACAACCCAACTCCTACTAAATAAGTATATCCCTCTTTCTCTCCCCCGTGTTTTTTCTCAGAAGAGAATCTCAGCATGTTATTTCCTCAACAAGGTAAGGTGTATTCTATTCATGAAACAAAAAATGCGGCAGCACGCACACAATGCGCTTGGATGGTACACAAGTGCTAGATCTGCTCGCCTGCATTTTCCCTCTAATGGTATAAATCTTAAGGCATGCATCATGCATGTACAGAATATGCCATTAAAATGATTATTGTTGCATTTAATCGACTTTGGCTGTTACTTCTATTAATCTTCTCTTTGGAAAGGGAGGCAGAAGAAATTTGAAGGGATCAAAGTAGACTTCCACATCTACTTGTCCTCAGGATAATTTCAAATGATCTGGACTGACACTAAATGCTCTGGCCAGTGCAACATTACCATCAGCCTGCTTAAGAGCAAATACCACAGAGGCAAGACTGGCTGTCACATCTTAACTATTTCTTTCTTCACATCTGTAACTATTTCTTTCTAAGTTTCAAAACGGAGTGACTGAGGGCGGAAAATTAAGCAAAATTTGGAAAGAGAGGGGGTTCGTCCTCTCTTGTCCTTGGAGGTAACTAACCCCCTCTCTTTCCAAATTTTATTTCTAACACTTAACAGAATGCCTCAATAAAAACTAATTTATTACAAATATAAATTTTCGTAATCAGCATTGGACCACAGATTGGAATGACAAATGTCATAGGAGATCTTAGTTAAATAGCAAATATGAACATTTTAAACCATTCTGGATGTAACAGGCCTACACAAACTGATCAACTTTGTGTGAGAAGCCCATGAGAAGTAACAGGCATATAAACAGAAACAATTAAGTCAGCAGCCCTGTAAAAAAAAAAGACAAGACAATCCATGTGCCAAGATGACCCTAAGGGATGGTCACACTGACCCATGCGAATAGACTGTTTCAATTGTCTGGGAATTCTTTTCACCCTATAAGGCATGTGTGAGCACAGACTACGAGCCTGTAATTCCAACACAACATCACAAACTATGGCAGTGGAACTTTGCAAAAATTGAAGACTTACCTATATGTCTCGCTCTGTCACTGTGTGTGTGTGTGTGTGGACTGCGTTTGTAGTGTACAAATCATATACATGATTATATATATGTCATAAGGCCATGAACATCTGGCAACTACTATACCACCTGTGCGATCTCTGACTATTAGAAACAACACAAGAACATTCCAAGTCAGCAGATGCGAGACAGAGCAGTTCAAACAGTCATTTTTTGTTAGCGCAGAAAGAGACTGGAACCACCTTGAAGAAAATATCGTTAGGGTACCATCCATAGATAGTTTCAAAAGACTGATCGCATCACAGCAGCTAACTAGACCACGTACACCCCCAACCCGTCGTGATAATGCCCTAAGATGAGGCGACAGCGACGTAATGATTCAGATTCAGATATATCAAACTAATACATAGCAAAATCCTGTATTAGGTTCCCCCCCCCCTTCCCCTCCCCATCCACTCTTCAACTACCCGCCAATCTCCTTCCTGCTCTTGTATTCTCAGTTCTCAAAATGAGTAAGCGAACACTGGAACAGTATATCATTTACCACTTACTCTAGTATGAACAAATCATGCGAGTGAAACTTTGAAAAATATCGCACCAATACTCACCAAGCAAAATCTGGACCAACAGTTCTCCTTTTCTTTCTTTGTTTTGGTACTTTCTTTATCACAGATTAGACTCAGCAGACGCAAGTCTTCACTGTGACCGTTCACGTCGACTGCTACAACTGCTGTTAGGTCCCCTTCAGCCTTCCTGATCAACCGCGTTGTTTAGAAGACAGGGCTGAAAACGCGTTTCTCATTGAAAAAGACTACAGATTGGCATTTCTTAAACTTGCTAATACCTAGATCAGATGTACACCTTCACAGGATGCCGATTTTCAGCTTTCATTAAACAACTTTCTCTCTTGACCAATCTGTCACTTGAGGCAGTATTTTTCTCGTAAAATGGCGGACAAATCACGCGTGATCTCGCGTTAAGTCGTGAACATTCGCGACAAAATTTCGTCACTCACTGTCTCCATCCGGGCAATCTTTAACACAACGCAACCCGAGGTAAGACACGGCCGCCAGGCGCTGTGTATGTTTGTTGGGTAATGTTTCTTTTTTTCTGCCCTACAAGTCAATTTTGTTTCACACTTTAACTTATATGCTCTCGAGAAATACTTGGATATAATTCTATGATTTTTTTTCCTGCAGAATTCGAGCAAGAGGTCCTTCTCTTGAGGACGGTCACGTCACATCGGGGCTTGTTCCCTTGGCTTGAGGGGTATTGGTGCCAGTTGGCGAAACCTTTTGGAGAGCTATCTTACTGCGCATTAGGTTTTATGACGGTTTTGATTCAAATCGGTAAGTATAATACGTTAATTAACAATTTACGGGAATGAAACAAACATTTTAACATGTGAAGGTGATCTGCGGTGATAAGTCGTCATCGGTCATGCCCCAGACAAGCCGCCATTTTCACAGGCCACGTTAGCGCACGTGCTGTCTGGATAAATTAATGTACGCCCCCGGTTGACGATGATGCAGACAGTAAAAACTAGTAACGTGTCAGTTTAACGAACAGTAGACGCATACGTGTTAGATTTATCTCTATTCAAAAGTGATTGATGCTAGAAAAACTGCATGGAGATGACTTAAGAGAAAAGCAAGATCATGACCATATGGTAGTTTCACTACACCGTTACACATTTCCCGAGGGTCTGATGTCGTGCTGATCTGTCGAAAAAAAATTTAAGGGTTATTTTCACTTTTTAGAGAGTCAGTCTAAGAATAAAAGAATAAATAAGTAAACAACACAAACTAAAGACCCCTGCCCCCTCCCCCCCCCCCCCCCCCCCTCCCCATCAGAAAAGCCTAGCAAATTCACAGTATCACAACCCAGATGCGGCCCTCTGCGGTCAGCTCGGCAATAAGCAGCATGACCTTGCTTTAATTTGTCTTTCAGTACTTTACAAATGAGCATCACAAGTAATTTGACAGCAGGCAACAAAAGAAAAGGAAAAAATCAAATGGAAATAAAATTTTGCGTGGTAAGACGAACCACAAGGTCAGGACCAATTCTTACTATAGACATAAATACTAATGCCACGAAAATGGAAATTTGAAAAACAGGTGGTAATTGTTTTTATTTTAGTTGACAGTCATAGATATAATGCATTAAAAGATTTTTTAAAAATGTTTGTCAGCTGAGTTCCGCTAGTTTACAAAGGACGAATTTCATTGCAGTTCAAGTTAGAAATTGCCTTCTCAGCATCGTCAGAAGTAGGATTGCTGGGCAAAAGCGCACGCAGTTGAGGGAAAAAGATTAACTCACCTTAGTGTTTGGTCTGTCACTGGCTTATTCAACATTTTTTCTTTCTCAAGCCATTGAAGGAAGATCTTGGCTTGTTCTTGTTGTGTCAGCAAGGTTTGTAGCGGTCATTTTGGTGTGACTAACAGGACTGTCCATTTAATTAGAAAATAGTGTACATCACAGTGTTAAAGTAGTGTTTTTATACATCGGGTTTAACTTCAGTGCTTCATAAACATATGATGCCCCTTGACGTGATGCTCTCTAGAGTTTTGTCAAGTACCGATTCAGAAGTATTGGTCTTTGGAAACACTGATTGGAAAGTGGAATACAAGAGTTCTATCAGTATCACTCTCCTTTGACATTGTCGAAGAAGTAGTGTGATGGTATTTGGAACTAACGACAATGTAAATTGTGCCTAAATCAGTATATGATCATGAAGTGGCATTTGAGGCACTCCAGTTACCTTGAATTTTGATTTGAGAAAGAAAGTATTGGGGAAAAAAATCTGTTGAGAACTTTGATGAGCATGTCTGAGGGATGTTTGGGGGGGGGGGGGGGGGGGGGGGGGGGGGGACACACAGACGATGAATTTGTGTTTAAATGAACGATGAATTTGTGTTTAAATGAATTAACAAGTAGCATTTTAGGCACATCAAAAAATGATGATGACTAAATTTTGATAAAAAAAAGAGACATTTTAATTGAGACAAAGGGACAGACTTATTAGGCATATATCCACAGTGAAGGTTAAAATGTTTGTTGCCTTCAGCTTTGCTGTCCCTTTATCGCATGTCCCTGAAAGTATAAAATCTGTCTCAACTCTTTCAGTTTTTCAAGGTCTTTGTGGACCAACACCTTCCTATCTTCATGTTTTCAAGTTAACTCTTTTCAGATGCTCTCATATTGTCAATATTTTATGGGGGAAAAAAATGTGGAGTGGTATGATCACTGCCTACCTTTACCCTAAACATAGACATGATGGCTTGCTATCTCTTACATTTTTTTCAGTCACAAATCACTTTACTTCCAGCTAGATGAGACTGGTTCTCTCTAGATGAATGTTGTTATTGGAACAGGATTCTTCATAGAGTAAAGCAGAAATACCATTTTGGTTATGACTTTGCCTGCCTCTGAAGGTTATTTGAAACTTAAGACCAGTGCCTTGCCTTAAATTTTTCGTCAGTACTGTTTAATGCGTTGACACCATTTACAGAATGTGTAATACCTGACCTTTAGTTTCAGTATGATTTGTGGTCCACCACACCACTACCTTCCCTCTCCTCCCCCCCCCCCCCCCCCATTTTTATTTTATTTTTGTTATACCTGAAGTCCTGATTTACTGCTTCATTTATTTATTGTTGCATTTTTGGTTAGGTTAGTAGTAAAGTTTGTCTTTGTAAACAAAAAAGTTTGTTGTATGACCTTGGTCAGTTTTATTTCTGATTTAATAAATTTCAATTTGATCTTGCTTCAGTGTTGGATGTTCACAATGTTCTGCTGGCTTGTTAACTAGGATCTTGAGTAAAGCCTTCTGTTGTAGTCTGTCAGTGTCTTGCCCATCATGTAAAGAATATTTCTGATCTATTTTTGTCATTTTGTGTTCTGCTTCTGGAGCCAAAGTTGTTGCTTCCATGGCTGGCTGTCGGCCATTCTGCTGCCAAAGGCTTTTGGTGCTTGTAAGTTTCTAACGGGGTAAAAAATTGCTTTGATTTCAGTCAGCTGCTCTGTTGTCGAAGGCTTTTGGTGATGGTAAGTAATTAGTAAGTAAGAGGATGACAAATTCAGTTTCATCAGTTCATGTCAGGTATTTCATTTTGCTATTTGAAGTGGGTCCCAGTTGCCAGACTGCTACATTGTAGTTTTCTTGGGTGTGGTTTGTTAGCTCCATAAGGTTCCAGTTGTTTGTTTGCCAGTGGTTAAGTTGATCTATCGCAGAGTTTCTTGTGTGTCAGTGTTCAAAGTTGGTCTTCATGTTAAAGACTTCAAAGAGAAGGGCCGATATTTGGAAGATTCAGCATGAACTTTTTCAGTTGATTTCTCAGCCATATGTCCCCTCTTTTTTTTGTTTGTTTTTGTTTTGTTTCATTTTGTTTTGATAAGGTAATGGAAATTCTGAAGTTCTGTCTTTTCTGACATCAGTGTGTGCATTAATATTTGAGCAGTGTCTTCTTGTGGATGGCAACAATCTGTTGTACCAATAGATGACAGATACAGCTCTCTGTGGAGGTGGGCAATGAGAGTACAACTGTGTTAATGTAGCACGGCTGTATATGAAGTCTGTAGGATTTGATGGACAGCATAGAAATAATGCTGCAATGCGCCATTTCTGATATTTTTTCCTATTTTTAGTTAAGATTTTTTTTCCCCCATCAAAACCCGTATATTGAATAATAAACTTTCTACAGCATTAATTTCATTTGCCATTTTTTAACAACTGAACTCTTTACTGTTTAGCTTATTTAAATAGAGTATATGATTATTTAAGCAAGAAAAGATCACAGAATTGCTTAATTAAAAAGATGGAACATTTAAAAGATTTCCAGTCATAGGTGTAGAAACTGACTGAAGCTTCAGTAGAATGGAACGGCCAGAATGTATAACAGGCCTGTGGACCAGCACAGTTTTGTTGTATTTTGAACACCGTTGTATGGAAATAAGACTATTCTACATTTTCTAACGTACACACACACACTGCCAACTACAATGGAGTGTCCATAGTTTGGAGGTGCCAACTGACGGGTTCAGACAAGTCTGTAAAGACCTTGAATTTTAATCAAGGACCCCTTTTCAGTAACTGTGCAAGTCCCTCGATGCTTATGAACACCTCAGAGTGCATGAAAGTGTTTGAAAGTAGACTTTCATGGGGCCGTTTATAAGCTGGATGGGTTGTCCATAGTTCAGAGACAACCACCTGTCATAGTTCAATAGGGGAGGAAGCAGGTTTCACAATATCGGCTTCAGAGATGACGCTTGACTTGCAATGCATCAATCTTGCAAGTTAAAGTCAATTTTGTTGATGTGGTAGAATTAATATAGTGAAGATATGAATAAAAAGAAATGCAGTTATTAATATTTCTTCCTCATGCTGTGTTTTTTAACATGGTATGCAGTGATGCATGTCTAGTCGTGAGAAAAGAGACAGAAGCCATGCCTTTTATCACACAAACCTAAAACCAAGATTAACTATTTCTGGCATGTATACCTTACAGAAACTTTGAAAAATTACATCTTTTGGAAAATATTACATGATTGATATGTTTTCAAACTGGCAACAATGATTTTTGAAATTTTTCAACTGAGGGAAGATGAAATTTTACCGGTTTGATCCTTCTCTGAAAGTGAGTCAACACTTCAATACAAAGATACATTCTTGCACTATAATCTAATGTGGCAGTCCAGCAAATAAAGTTTAAATTGTCATCTTCAAATCCCATGAAGAGAAGAGTTGATATGTCTTAAAAACTATTCTTTAGAGATTGTATGTCTTAAAAAACTATTTTTAGAGATTGTATGTGGGGAGGGGGGAGTCCACCTATCTGATTTGTCACTGCCTTGGCTAAACTTGCGCAGTTGGGTTTAGGCGTTAAAGCAATAATCCAGATGGAGTTGAGTGCTCTGTGCATGCGCGTTTGTTCTACAAAAGACGCCATAGAATAAAGTGTAAGGTCAAGAATTTCCCCACCCCCACCTCCTCAACTACAGCAATATTGACGTCCCACAACCCAGTATAAAGCAGGCAAATGTTGGAGAAGAACATTTAAAATGGTTTGGGGTACAGCTAATTTTTATTGAACCTGCTTTGATAATGTTGATTCATTGCATTCCTCTCTGAATTGATACTGATTATTCCTATTTTGAACTTTGCAGGGCCCCTGCTGAGGCACACAAGAACCATTGCGACCCACAATCAAATATTTAGGAGTTTGGAAACTCCAGGAGCTTTTATGAAGTTCTCGACGTCACCCAGCTATTGGAGCAAAAGTCATTGTAGTATTCACAGAAAAAGAAAGTCGTACCAAATAAACCAGGAAACATGGCGGTCAACATTGACAGATCCAACATGGACCAGTTCTACCGCTATAAGATGCCTCGTCTCTTAGCCAAAGTAAGAACTGTTTCTCTCTCTCTCTCTCTCTCTCTCTCACTCTCACTCTCTCCCTCCCTCTCCCTCTCCCTCTTTTCTCTTTTTCTCTTTTCTCTCTCTCATTACATTAACGTCTTTTTAAGACATTTTGTACAGTATGAAATTAGAAGGAAAAAAAGAAAGGTGTCTCGTGTATGTTTTGCATGACATAAGAGTCAGTACTAAACTCCCCAAATCCTAAAGGTGGTAACATAAGTCATGTCATGGATGTTACAGGTGGAGGGAAAAGGAAATGGAATAAAAACCGTGATTGTCAACATGACAGAAATTGCCAAGGCGCTGTCTAGGCCTCCAACCTGTAAGTATTTCTTTGAACAGTTTACGTTTTGTTTGATATTCAGGGATGTAATTCTGATGTTCCTTTGAAACCTCCTTGGAACTGTAAGCAAGAGTAGTGTCACAATCCAGTAACACAAAGCAAAAGAAATCCACAAGCAATTGTTAACTTAAAAGAAAAGGAGGAGGGGGAGGATATGGACATGAACCACTTTCAGACTGTGATAGATGACAAACCTATTTTTTCATAAATCAGATTTTGTGTACCAGGTGGTATTTTAAACAGTGGAATGAGTACGTATATTTCCAGAAGTGTTCACAAAATACTGGATGTAGTTTTGCTGTTCGTCACAAAAATAACTTTGACAGAATAACTTTGGCTCGGTTGAGATCAGTTGCACGGAGGCGCTGATGAGCACTTCCCCAGGTATATCATTTGTATTTTTGACGTGGCACAAAACTATTGTCTCGGGTGCAGAGGTATTGTCATTTAATTTTTGTCAGTTCTGTCAAATATGAATCATTTTTGCATTGGTAAACATTGTTCAGTGTACCAACGGCTGTGGCAAAGTGGTTAGTGTCATAGAATAGAAGTCCGTAGCAGCATCCTCATTCTGATTGATCAGCATTTAAAAGAAGTGTGTCTCAGATTATGTGCATATACTTTACCATGTCAGACCATAGCATATCAACGGCAGTTAGCTCTGCCAGGCCGAATTTTTTGTGGCTAATGCAGTAATAAGATATCACGTGACGCCCACCCTACTTCCGCCAGGGAAGAAGCCGGTGTAAACTTCGTGTTCCTCATTCAACTTCGGCCACCAGCCTAACAAGGACAGGTTTTATTGCTCTGTCTCGCCTATACTTCTGTTTTTGTAGAGATTGCTTGTGTGCTTGCCTTCTTTACTTGTTCTGTTGTGGCTTACGCTAAACCATGAACACTATTGCCGCTTGAGGCTTACGGTTGGCGTTTTACCAAACTTTATTCACGCTCTACGGCGTGACGACTCGTGACTTCTCTTTTCAGTGCCGTTTGTTCTCCATTCGGCCCTTACCCGCCGGTATAGGAATGCGTCCTTGTTGTACTAACGTGTCCGTCCTCACTCTTAATTCTCTTCCCCTTGCTTTTGGCCAGTGATTCTTCTATCTCGGCGCTTTGTATATTCACCAGGGATGAAAACTCCTCCGCCATTATTTTTTCGCATTTCCGCCGAAAAAATATTTAAAGAGTGAAGCTCTGAAACGATCTTAACTTGTCTGCACAGCGAATTTCTTCTCTGTTGGTAATGTTCTCAAACGGCGTAGTTCTCATTCTGCTTCCTTCCAGTGTCATTTCTCATCATGGCGTCGATTCACAGTGAGAGGTTGCCACCAGTGAGTGAAAAAAAAAAAAGTATGTGAACCACTAGAAGACCGAGTGGCTGCAGAAGGAGGTGTGTGACCGCAGAGTCAGGGATGTAATAAGAAAACATGACAAAGACGGTGAGTTTGAAGCGTTTTGCGAACCTTGCCAAAAACTGTGTACTTGGGTAGTCGTGGCAATCAGAGATCACATCGAGCGTCCCAGTCACCAACAGAAAATTACAACATTACAGCATGTTTTCAGATCATTGGGTATGCAACAATCTACGTTTCATTTCCAATGATAGTTTGACTCCTACTCTGATTTTTCTACAAGTTCCATTTCCATGATAGTTTGATTCTAACTCTGATTTACTTAATAGGAAAAATGAGTACTTTGAAGTCCTTTTTTACAAACAAAAAAAATTATAAACACTCAAACTTTTGAGTCTTAGACCCTTCATCAGGAAACACTAAACAGTAAACACAAGGGGAAAACAGGATAACAAAACAATGGAGGAAAAAAAACTTCGAAACCATTTCGACTCGCAGAGTCTAAAAAGCAAGGGAAAAACGTCAAAGTGATGAAAAAGAACATAAAAGAACAAATGACATCAAAACAAACTGATGTCACAACAGTATTGTGTAACACTTTTCCCCTCTCATGCATAATGCAAACGTTTGCTACATGTGTTAGGTTTCTGCTAACAGCCCCCCTATGAAATCCTTTTCCACCAGCCTCCTCCCCCCACACCCTATATACTTCCCCTCTCCTCCTCCTCCCCCAACCCCCACCCACCCCCCACCCTCACCCCACAACACACATACCCCACACACTTTGCCCCCCCCCCCCCACCCCTTCCCTACCCCACCTCGCACACACACAAACACACACACACACGCACACACCACACACTCGCACATAAGCCACACACACACACACACACACACACACACAACTTGTCAAGGGGGGAGGGGGATATGATTAGTTGTATGGGGGGAGGGAATTGGGGGGGGGGTTGTGTGTGGTGTACTGTTGTGACATCAATTGTTTTGATATCATTGTTCTTTTATGTTCTTTTTTGTCCTTTGTGTTACTGTTAGTGTTTCCTGATGAAGTGTCTAAGACCCGAAAGCTTGAGTTTTTTTTTTTTTTTTTTTTTTTTTTTTAAAGGACTTCAAAGTAATCATTTTTCATATTGTGTTTATTGAAGTCCAGCAGTTGTTTTTATACATCTGGTTTACTTAGTTTGATTCCCACTCTGATTTACTTACCTACAGGCCTTATTCTTTATGTCCTGAAAGCACTGTCAAATTTTCTACAGCTACAGTTCTGAGGATTCATCATACTAAATGTTTGCTTTGTCTCAGTTGACATAGTTTCTTTCCACGTCAGTCTCAGTCTTCATGGTGTTGAAAGATGTTTTATAGAATGAGTTGTTTAGAAGCAAGAAAGTGATTTCTAAAGATTTTTATGCCTTATTTAATACAAAATATGCTTCAGCTTCAGGGGGCGGTGCCCCCTGACCCCCGCCATGCAGTTGCCCCTGGATCCCACTGGGGGCCTACGGCAACCCCCAGACCCCACCAATCTCCTGTCTTTTTTTAGAAACTGTTTTCATCCCTGATTCACACGCTCCATCCCTGTAAATTCACTTTGACGATCGAACTTTGCCGGTCGCTTGAGCCTCCATCGTTATTCACGCCACGCCGGCCGACCCCTGCATGGTCGTCCTCGTTCATCGTACCTGTTCTGTGCTTCGGAGGTTCTCCTCCACTTTTTAGCACCTTATTTTCATTTGTACTAGTACGGTTGATCGAGTTCTTTACGATCTCTCGATCTTCTACTCCCTTATCATTATTTCTACTACAGGTTCATCGGGTTTGCCTTACGATCTCTCGATCCCCAGTTAAATGAATTTCTAGTCAGTTCGATCGAGTTTGCTTTACAATCTCTCTATCCCCTATTTAGGAGAAGAAACAAGCCTCCTAAATTCTCCTCTGCCTAGTCGGACTCCCTTTGCGGCTAACGCATCCATATCTATTTCTCTACTAACCCCAAGAACCACTAGGGCACTAAGCCCTCCTCCAATTCCTTTAAATTCTGCTATAGTCTGACATGGTAAAGTAAATGACGCCAAAATGGGGAGTTTGTATTATACTCCCAGTTTGGCTAGTATACTTACCCAAAATGGGGAGTTTGTATTATACTCCCAGTTTGGCTGGGGGGGGGGGGGGGGGGGGGCTGTCATTTGGACGGACGTGGTGGTGCCTTTCAGGGGCTTACTCACTGGCTCCATGGTTAAGTAGTTATTGTTGTCAGTAGGGGGTTTAGTAGGTGGTGTCCTGCATATTTTGGATCATAACAGGCACCACTGAACACCTGAAGTGATTCGGCAGCGCTGCATGTCTCCTGAGGTAGGTTGCCTCTTGAAGGCTGACATTGACTGCTCCCTGCTCCCCATGGATTGCCGGGGCTGCAGTGGGCTGGGCGGGGCTGTGGCTGTGGACGGGTGCTCAGAATGGGCGGCGTGCGTGCACTGTCACTGAGGTGGCACAGATGATGGGGCAACAGCAAACAAGAAAAAAAAGAACCTGTTCAGTGTAATATAATTGGCATACAATAACACCAAAGTGTTGGTGTTCATGTTGAGATTTTAATTGAAATCCATTATTCCCATCCGTACCCCACTTGACCATTGACCAGCTCAGAGAAAGACCCATACTCCTTCAGGGGCATTATGACCTTCAGCACTGATTTTGTCAGTAGTACATGTTTTATCAACAGTGTCTAATTCTAAAACAATTCAATATTCTATTTGCAGATCCTACCAAATACTTTGGCTGTGAACTGGGTGCCCAGACACAGTTTGACGTCAAAAATGACCGCTACATTGTCAACGGCTCTCATGATGCTGATAAGCTACAAAACCTGTTGGACGGTTTCATAAAGAAATTTGTGCTTTGTGATGAGTGCTCCAACCCAGAAACCAACCTTGTAAGTTTAACTTGGGTTAAGTATAGTGCTGCTGTAAAGAATAATCAGAATTTAAAGAACCATTTGCTTCATATGTCGAGCACTATTTCTTTTCTTATCTTTTTTTCTTTGTTTGAGGGGGGGAAGTTGGTTGGTTGTTGTTGTTACCTGTTAGAAATATAGAACTCGAAAACACTCAGAGCTTAACTTGCTTAGAGCTGTGTGGACTTAGTGAATAACTGACTCTGACCTTGTGAGCTAGGTCGTCGGCTTTAATTCTGTTTGTGATCCATTTGTTAAAAATGATTATCCAAGCTTTAGATAAAAGGACTTAGGACAATGATTGTCCTTAAGATAAGGTCTTAGGATGAAATTAACAGGTCATAAGCACTTTTTTAAAACTGCATTTGATGATAACGTGACTGATAACAACATCCTTGAATGATCTGTTTTCAGATCGTGTCAATAAAAAAGCAGATGATCACCCAGCGCTGCATTGCCTGCGGTCATACTGGCAATGTCGACATGCGTCATAAGCTGACCAGCTTCATCCTGAAAAACCCCCATGATCAGGACCTGCAGGCTACCACACCAAGCAAGGGCAAGAAAAGCAAGAAAGACAAGGTAACAATATAGCAAGGACACTTGCTGAAGGCTCTGATAATGTTAGTTATCCCTCTTGAGTCCTGCCTCATATATACAAATGATAAAAAAAAAACCTTGTTAAGAAAACCATGAGCACAAGGTACCTGCTTGATTTAAAATGTCTCGCTCATTCGTATTGTTTGTTCTGAAAAAGCCAGCATTAAAGTTTTCGAAGGGCACACACATGCACATACATGTAAAGACAACTGAAATAGGTGATTACCTCATCTTGCTTTGTTGCATGCAGAAACGTTTGAATCTGTTAACTTAAAACACTTACAGGTTCAGTGAGGCTGGTCACATAATCGTTTCATGCTTCCCCATTGGTTAAATCTGGTTGGTTTTGACAAAAGCAAAATGGCAAACGCATCACTTGTGGCCAATGAAATGTTAAAGAAAACTGTTTTACACCAGGTACAGCTATTTCTAAATTCATTATATGCTTATGTAAAAAATCTATTTAAAAAAAAAAAAAAAATTTAATCATGGTGAATTTTTTTTTTTTTAACTTATGTTAGAATTTAATAAAGACTATATACATAAAGAGCATTAGAATTTAATAAAGACTATATACATAAAGAGCATTAATAGTCACAAAAGTGGGAATATGTAAGAAAACCATAATCAGTTTCTGCCTCATAACTCAAATGTGGGTTTTTTCCCTCTCTGACAGGACAAGAAGGAAGAAAATGATCGTCACAGTCCTGAGGCTAATGCACAACAGCAAATGGCTGCACAGCGAGCTTCAGGAGGCACAATTGATGTTCCACCAGAGGTGAATTTCCATTTATTGAATCTGTCATGTTTGTTTTTTCGTTGACCAGTCGCTTGAAAATGTCATTTTCAAAAGCATGTTTCTATGATGAATATGACTGTTCCTCATGCCTTTAGTTTTAGGAAGCAGCATACTTCCTTGATACCTTAAATTGTTCAGAGGGTATTAAAGGAAGCCAGTGAATTACCATTGCCAAATATTGAAAGTCCCTGTGATGAAAGTATTTTCCTGTTTTGGTCTTTGCACAAGCAGTTGACTATATAATTGTTTACGATACAGTTTCAACAGATCAACTTATTTTCTTTAGCCTGGAAGTTCATTCTGCCAAGATGTTTGGAAGGATTCCTTGTAATGACCTTTATTATGCAGCAGTGGACTTTTAACTTAGGAGTGGATTTTTTTTAACGTTGATCAATACAGAAGATACAAGCACCAGAAACTTGTCAAAATGCGGCCTGTTGTACTACTGAGGAAGGTGTATTTAAGTTAAGATTAATATTTTTGCGCTTTGCCTAGTTGGAACCGGTCACATGAGCCAGTCAGAATGGACTCGTTCAACATTCTATTATTGATGTAACCTGCAAACATTTTGTTACATGTTTTCTACCCCCAGTCTGAAATTTTGAAACATTTGGCAATGTTATTTTATGTGTGGTGTGTAAATGCACTGTAAGGGGAGCCCCGAATATGACAGTTGTTGCATAAAGTTTAAAAATGTATTTTTGTGGGCTGACATGTTGATGCAGGGGTAGAAATCTTCCAGAAATCCAGATCAGAAAAATTTTGAAAACTTTGTCTCCGGATTATTGAGATTGTGTTGTCCCTGGTTCAACGAGAGTTTGTTGGCGTGTGTTTTGGAGCCTAGATATTTGTGGAATGGGATATTTTCTCTTTGGTTCATCTCGAAAGAAAATTGATTGGTAAGGGTAGATATCATTTGCTTAAGCTGTAAAATATTTAGAATACTGTCATGATTGTTGAAACACTTTGTCGGGAAGATGTAAAAAGAGTCTCAGATTGGTAAAGTAACTTCCTGTTAATCCAGACTCTGGAAAGACAGGTGTTCCAGCCCAAGCAGGAGCAAACAAAAGAATACTTCAAGGATGAACACTTGATGGGGAAAAAAAAAGATTTTGATAGCCTATAGTGAATTGGGGAAACCCATGTGTAAATTTGTCTAAATTGGGTTAGCTTGACGAAGTCGCAAAGATGGAATGATCTGATGCAGAGAATCATGCATTAGTCACTTGGGATCAGATTGACGTCGCTTCAGTGTGTGTTGTGCGGTCAGACCATGAAGTATGGCTTGGTCAGTGGGGAGCAATAATAGTTGGCAATTCCTGCAAACAGTCCATTACACATCAGTGGTGTGCTGTGATCTTTAAAGCTGGAAAAACTGTCTGGGGGTGAGGGCTGTGGTGGATGTGTGTGTGCCATTGGCACAAACCATGTGTACTACAAATAGCTTAAGAACAGAGTTGAGGGCAAGATAGAGGCGTTGTCCAAGTTTTCTGCTTGGATTCCTTTTGCCTTATTCGCTAGTAGCAGTCTGTAGTGGATCAAATCAAACCAGTATTGAAATATTAGGAGTGTTGGACTTTAGGTTTTCAAAGACAACTGCAAGTTGCACATTAACATTTAGTGTTGCACATTTGTGCAAGCATGACTTCAACCATTTCAGTTGCTTTAAAAAATGTTTTCCAAAGCGCTTAGGATTGGGCAAGGTGAATAAAGAATAAATCCACTATTGCAGTTTATTAATGATACGTTTTATTTCAGAGATGAATAAAGAATAAATGCACTATTGCAGTTCATTAATGTTTTATCCAGAGATGTAATATGATGTGTAGAAGGATATGTTATGTGGTATCATTGATAACGTATATCTTTTTTCCTGCTCTTTGTCAACCTTAAATCTTGTCCATCCCACACCTTCCCATCCCATTCTCCAGCTTCAGCTCAAGGTTCTTTTGTTTTAAATGACATATTGGAGGAAGAAGAATATCATAACCATAATACAGGTGAAATAAAGTCCATATACAAAAATAAAAGCACAGGATTGCTGGATACGAATGAATCATACATAGGTACACACACTTAGATGTTTTTCCTTCAATTTTAGATAAAGGTAAAAGTTTTGATGTTTATTTTCGTACATTCTAAATTTGCTAAGAGATTGAAAGGTGGAGAGATGGATGTGCAGACTTATACATTGCTAGCTAGTTAGGAAGCCTGCTGAAAATTATTTTTAATAATTCAATATTTTGTTCAGAATTCTGTATAATATATATATATATATATATCCTTGGAATTTATTAGTTTATTGTATGTATATATATATATATGTATTACACACACACACATGTGTGTGTGTGTGTACAGGGTTCTGTTGTACATTAAAATACATCTCGGGATTGGTGGGATGGATGGGATGATTCCAGTCCAGATTTCAGGGTTGGTGGGTGGCCCCAATTCAGTTTCAGGATTGGGGACCCTATCCCGGCTTGAATCTCTGCTGATGTCATTTCCATCTTCGAACTTTTTTCTGTATTCTGTTTTTCAGTTGGTCTTAACCCGTAGAGTGCCTTTAAGCCGTCAGCTGACGCCGCATTAAAAATGCTTTCCCAGTGCCTATGGGCCGTCCACTGACGTCATGCATTTTTCTTGAATTTTCATTCATTACTATTTCTATCAACGGACTTAAATAGAGTGTGCGTAGTAAGCCTTATATGTCTGTAGTATTAAAATGATATGTAAATGACCACACGTGAGGGGAAAGCCCATTTATTCTCATCACTGACTGGATGACCAGCCAGCACTTCGTCTCGCTTGCAAAGATGGCGGCACAACCTTCGACAAGCGCAGCGACCAAATCAATGTATTTACACAGCTGAGCAGGCTCTGCTAATGATTTTTGACAAAGACAATAATCTTTTATTCAACGACTCACTCGAGCATGAAGGTGAGATGATGATAGTGATGGAATTGCCGACCGTATTCGTCAGTTATTGTGTCGGGCTGTGTGACCTCAGTGTGTGTTCAGCTGACTGGTTTGCCAGCGTCGAACGAGCTCGCCTAGTGTGTACTCTGCACTGCGTGCCAGTGGTCAGTGACGTGATAGTCAGCGCAAGAGGGAGCGCGGCCTGCTCGCGGCGTGGCACGGGGCAGAGGGAAAGGTAGGGGAAGAGGAGCAGTGAAAGAGAGGGTTGAAGTCCAGCAAGGGGGCGTGGTGGGGAGAGGGGGCGGTGGTCGTGGACTGACCTGTCTGCATAGAGTGTGAGCGTCTTGATAGACTTCTAAACTGTTTTACTTTCATTTACAGGTGTAGTGTGACAATACAAACTTTATTTTCAGCTTTTTTGCTTTGTGTTCTTGTTTGGATGTGAAGATGTAGTGGTAAATACATATGCTTTTGATCGTGCAAAAAAATCTATCCAAATCTAATTGCCTAAATACTTTTTTATTATCAAAATTAAAACAAAAGAGGCCCAGATTCAAAATCTTCATTCAATTTCCTTCAAAAATCATATATATTTCATTGTTATATCTTTTGTAGTTTCTGAGCTAGAATTTTTTGTTAATTATTACCCCCAAATCATTAGATTTCCCTGGCACTGGGAAAGTCTTTGTAACATTTTCAAGCAGCGAACGGGTTAATATCAGTTACATTGATCTTTAAAATTCTTCTCTGTGTGTGTGCGTGCAATCCTCTCTCTCTCTCTCTCTCTCTCTCTCTCTCTCTCTCTCTCTCTCTCTCTCTCTCTATATATGTGGAATCATGTTAGTGAAGAGAGGAGTTGGTTGTCGTGAAAGTTCATGTTAAAACATTCATGATCTATCTGTTGTAGCAACAGTTCATTTATATGCATGTTCATATTGGGAATCATGATGGTGAAGACAGTTGAAAAATTGGAAGAATGGGGTGCAACATGTGAAGGCTTGTGTTGAAATGTTCATGATCTTTTTTCTTCCCATAACAGCAAAATGACGGTGACGATGATGACTGGGGAGAAGATTTCAGTGAGGAAGCTGTGAAGCAGCGTATGGACGAACTTTCTGGGGCAGCTAAGGGTTTGGCTCTGACAGACGACTTGGAGAAAACTGACAAAGATCGCATGGATATTGTCTACAAGCTTATCAAAGTAGGATTTTTTTCTTTCTCTTTGTATTTACACCATTTCGGCTTTTGTTCCCCATACTAATGATGTCTTCTGTGTGCTCATAATGAACATTTCATGATCATGTGTGTTCATTTTCTGCCTGTTTTCACTGCATGGGTGCTTGTGTATTCACAATCTTTATAGAGCTCCCTGTTCACAGCTGGTACAGTATGATTGCACATGTGGTCACAGTTTGTGTGTGTCCACAGTCTTGTTTACTGGGCTTTCGCTTAGTAAGTTAGGAAGAGAGTGGGTTCACAGCCTACCTGAAATTTTAGAGGGTATTTTTATCCCCACCTTTTTTTTTTTTTTTTTCCTTTTTTTTTTTCCTTTTTTTTTTAAACGATAGTGAATGGAATTTATTACTTCCACAGGTATAAGTTGAAAATAGAAATGGAACAAGGATGTTATGTTTAAAAATAAAACAAAAAAAATGAAGGGGGGGGGGGGGGGGGGGGGGATGAGACCATTTTTACATAGCCTTTGCTGAAACCAAGAAAAACTTCAGCAGCCAGGAACATTGTACCTTTGAACAGAACTTGCTGAAGGGGGGAAGGATGTTATGCAGAAATCGGCAAAAATGAGCTTGTTTTATATCTTTTTTTTTCAGTATATTTCTGCTCAGAAAGCAGTGTTGAACTACGAAGGGAGATGATAACAGAAATGATCCATAAACATTTCTGATTACATTATGTATTGAATTTACTGACTTTATTTTATATTTGTGGAAAACGGAGGTAATTACATTATGTATTGAATTTATTGACTTTATTTTATATTTGTGGAAAACAGAGGTAAGTCCTGACCACAGAAACCAAGAGAAGTCTTCATAAGGGTGAGTTAATAGGTTTGGACACCAGGTTTCTCACTAGTTTTTTTTTTTTTTTTTTTCCTTTTACTGCAGAGCAAGCGTGACAGTGGAGAGCTGAGTAAAAGTGTGAAAGAAGTGGTGAGTGAAGCAGAGAGACTGGAGGTGAAGGAGAAGGTGCCTCTTGTGCTGGTGGAGCTTTTGCTGACAGACAAGGTCCTTACTCAGGTCAAGGAGCACCGCAACCTCTTTCTTGTTGTGAGTAATTGGGATTTGATTTTTAGCAATAAACTTTCCATGTTGCAAGTTACATTATTTGGTGAATGCGTTTTATGAGGGGATGGGATTTTCTTTCCCCTGCAAGACCACATCTAATATGAAACTCAGTTTGCACTGTTAGCAAACTATCGTAAATTTTGGGTATGGATTTAGATTGTGTAATATAGCACCTGTTGTATCAGCTTGGTCAGTAGATCCATCAAAGCAATGTTTCAAGCTAGATTTGTGTTACATCTATAATTGCTATTATTTTAGAAAGCTAGTGATGTTTTTATAAGCGAAAAAGGAAGAGAATGAGAATGCACAAGAAAGTGGAAATGGTATTAACTTCATGGATGATGGAGAAAACGACAGTGGTGTGATTTTGACCAGCATGATTTGGAGTACTCAGTTTCAAGATAATGAAGATCTTGCCAGGGGCACAAGTCTTCTGAGATCAGACTTGTGGATCTTCCAGACTGGCGTCGTTGTGCAGTTTCTGATTCTGTGAGATGTTGGGATGCTTTCTGATGCCTTGATATTTTGGGAAGTGATATTTTCTTTTTGGTAAATTATATGATCTGTATTTAGAATACAAAATGTATTTAGAATACAAAATGCACAAGAAAGGAAATTGTTGGTGTGTTTAACTGTCATGTAGGGAATTCTGGTTGTAAAATCTCTCAGTTCTGTAGCGTTTATTGGGACTTTTCATTTGGGAAAGAAAAGTCTTAGATTAGTTAAACGACTGTCTGTCAACCCAGTCACAGAAATGACAGTCCTTGCGGGAACAAAAAAGTTGAATGAAGGATTAATTACTTCACAGAACAAAACTTCAGTAGCACACAGCAAATTGGCAAAACTAAAGAAAATTGACGAAAATGGATATAGCTTGATGAACTTCGCGAAGATAGACTGGTGGTGGTAATGAGACGGTGCATCAGTCAGCCTCAGAAATTGATATTGCTGTCATACATGCTATTTGGCGGAACTTTTGAAGTACGGTTCAAGTCGATGAGGAGAAATCGTCAGCACTCATACAATTGATTACACATAAAAATACGTGCTGCAATCTTCTTTAATGCAAAGCTCTCAAGCCACAAATTGTAATAGATGAAATCAGATTTGGGAAAAGTATTGAAACATCAGGAATGTTTGAGTTTTGAAGAACAATTGCAATCTATGAATCATTCAGTTTTGTACTTTGTATAAACATTGTTTTCAACGAAGTTATTTTCCACGTGAGGTTGGTTTTGTTTTTTCTTTTGTTTTAGGGCTCGAGAATAGGGAGGGCAAATAGAGAAGTAACACAGGGAAGGGGGGAGAAATCTTCCCTCATCATGAGAGGCCATCCAGTAGGTCTATAATTGTATGATGCCAGAGGGGCTTTGTTTTGTGTGTTATGTAAGGGTTATGGCTTTGAAACAAACAAAAAAAAGAGGTCATTACGATATAGTCTGAAACAAATCAGACATGTCCACTTCACTAGGCAATTTGTATACTCTGTCTTGAGCAGAATAGAGTATTGCTCCATACCATGCAGCTGTGGCGTGCAGACAGGATAACTTATCGTAGTACATGACAGGGGAAAGTGAAGTTGACCCTGATTTGAAAAATCATGTACTTTGGACATTGATCAGTTTGGGAGTGGTTTTGTGCCATTCTGACTGATCAGCGCTGCATTAGCCATTCTGTCATTGAGCAGCAGTAACTGTGATAAAGACAAAGAGACTACTATAAACAACATACAGTAAACAAGTAGGGTAACTCTTGCTCCCATAAGAAAACCTAACACAGTAACTTTTCAAGACTGGCACAGCCTTTTAAACTTGAATAAAGTCGGACAAATACAAAGACGAACGATCTAATAGTGGGAGAAAAACAAGCGCAGGCCAACAACCTCTGCGTCATCACAGTAATGACTTGGCAAAGGTTTGACCTTTATTTTCAACTTCTTAAAAACATGTATTTGTGGTATGATCTTCCCTATTAAGACCCTTTTTTTTTTTTTTAACTTGACTTTTCAAAGTTATAATAGAGAAGTTCCACTGTAAATGTACATTTCAGGATGTACATCTCTAGGCGGACAGATCTTGCTCACAAGTGTCTGTTGTTTTTCCTACATGCACTTTGAAAAAAAGAGACCTTGTCTAATTAACAAGTGACTGATCAACAAAACCATATTCCCCACCATACTCTGCTATATAGTCACTCATTTCTGAAGATGGTTATGTTTGTTTTTTTGTTGACTTTATTTTCTTTGTAACATTGTTTAATGTCTCTTGCGATAGGAGATAATAATTCATTTGTGGGTTGTTGTTTTTTTTGTTTTTTTTTACTCCAGAAGATCCTTTGTAGATTATGTGTGATGATTAGTTCTTGATGCTTATAAATATTGCTTAAAAGAATTAAGAAAGAGGATGTCTGTCCACAGTTTGGATAAAATGTTGTTGATAACTTTGGTGCAGTTTTGCAAGGACAGCCCCAAGGCCCAGAAGTACTTGATTGGAGGGTTGGAAATGCTGATTGGACGGGAATATTCTTCTGCCCTCATGCAGCGAGCGCCTCACATCATGAAAGCATTCTATGATCTGGACATCTTGGATGAGGAAGTAATTCTGGATTGGGCCAAAAAGGTGATTTTTTTTTTTTTTTTTTTTTTTTTTTAAATAAGTATGTGAAAGTATGTATGATTTGGCATTTCTTGCAAGGTTCAGACTGGTAAGTTCAGCATTCTGTACCTCTTCATGGCCAAGTCTCTGCAGACGGTGGCTAGTTTGATGGCTCTGGCCGATAATTTTTTTGTTTGTTTTTTTTGTCCTTATAAAAAGTATTTCAAGAAGTTTTCATGATCACTCCAACAAGTCCTTTTTTTTTTTTCATTAAGTTGAGCACTCTGCTTTTGGCTTAACTCTCTTGACAAGCATGCGCCGGTGGCGCCCGACCAGAAATCACACTCCCAAAAGGCTGAGCGCCTGCCAGCGCCCAATAAAACACGTGGCAACAATGGGCGCCGCCATGTTTCTTGCAGAAAAGGGAAGTCTTGTGAGAACGTGACTTCCTTTTTCCTTTTACAATCCACTTCTGTTTGCAACAAAATGTGACTCGATACGTGCCATAGTTCTTGAGTTACGAATTTTGTAAGTTTTGTGGTCGAAGTGCTGTTTTTCACCATGGCTAATCTTGATTTCTGGCATTCTATCATGGGATTTAGTGATGAAGATGAGCTGATTTGTAGGATTTAGGGCATAAGACTTCGTGAGAGTGCAGGGTAATGAAGCCGAGAGTGATCTAGATTTCAGTTAGGATGAGGTTATAGATATGATGAACAACAATTCATTAAAAGTTCTGAAGAATTTTTTTTTTCCCCGCATAAATGGCATATAGCAATATATACATTCATAGGAATTTTAAAAATTGTTTTCATTTAATTATTACCTTTCCTGTCTTTTAAATTAATTTTTAAATTGGGTAACCATGTTCAAATTACGGAGTTACTTCTCTTGCCGTAGGTTTTCGACATAAGTAAGCGCAGGTAAGTGTATACAGAAGAGGGTTAAGGTAACTTCCTTCTACATTGCTGATATGCTAAGTTCTGCATTTTTTGATCTCTTGGTTCTATTGCGGATTAAGTATGGAGGATCTGATAGAGAAAGAAGTTCCTTAAATTAAGGAGACAGTAGTAGTATGTTGACATCATGTGACAGAATTTGTGATTCTGACATCGTGTGATCTGTTAGAAAGTTAGGATTTTTAAATATGTTCTAAATTACACCAACTGAAAATGGAACTGATTATCTTGAGTACTAGCTGAATCAACTTTTTTGTTAAAAAATGAAGTTATTTACTTGCAGTTTTTCAACGTTGATGGCACAGTGCTGTATCATCTGTTTCAATTTTTCGGTTGGGAAGCTGGGCTTGGGAGGGAGATGGGGGTGGGGACCATTCTGCCATGGTATCAAAAGTGACAAGTTCCAACCCTCAGTCTACAGAGGATGAAATTGAAAGGGGGAGAAGTCGCAGATGATCTTACACAGTTCCTTGGACGGACTTGCCACTAACCCTGTCATAGCTTGCCACTCTGTCCTGAATTTCACTTGCAAGTATGTGGACAGACTTGCCACTAACCCTGTCATAGCTTGCCACACTGTCCTGAATTTCACTTGCAAGTATGGTGCTTATAGTTACTTTGCAAAAACCTGTCGAAGTCATTGTTACAGTCAAAAGTGTTCAAAGATCTGTCATGTGGGGGAGGGGCAGGTGAAAAATGAATTGTAAAAACATAACGCATGCATGCATGCACATGTACACTGAATAACTTTCATTTGAAAATCATTTCTTTGCAGGTGTCAAAGAAGTATGTTTCTAAGGAGACTGCTCTGCAGATCAGGGAGAAGGTTAAACCCTTCATTGATTGGTTGGAACAAGCTTCTGAAGAGGAGGAAGATGAGGAGGAGGATGAAGAAGAGGAGGAAGAGGTAAAAGTTCAATTTATTGACAGTACAGGCTTGGATGTACATGTGAGATTTTGTTGGTCCTGGTATTCCCTAAACTGTGCATTGAGCAGTAGTTTGAATTTTTCTGAGATATTCACATTCAGGCTTTCAGACTGCAGTGGTCAGAAGTTTTCACAGTAGTCATGTTTACCCATCTTGAATCCTGTTGTAACTGACAACCTCCTTTTTTTTTTAATTGCCATCTATCGGAAGTCACTCATGAAATCTATAGTGAAAAAAATCCAGGATTTCAAACTTATGTATAGAAATGTGCAGCTTTATGGGAGGGGGTTGGGGTCACTGTGGAATGGGGCTGATGAAGTTTGCCAGAAAAATGCCCAAATGATGTTGAGTGGATGTTGGCAGTTACATTGGGTGGAAATCGCATTTTCTTGTTAAGCCCCACAATCGTTGGCTGAAGCAGGAGGGCATTAACATCACTTTCAGTCAAAAGCCAGGCTATCCCCTTTTTAGCCAGTGCAGTCCTCTTTGGCTCCAGAAGGTTGGCAGTATGTCCTGTTAATGCTGGTAGCGCTGAATTCTACTTTTTGAATTCCTAAAGGTTGGCGGCTGTGTTCTGTCAGCCTCGCTAGTGCTGAATTCTACTTCCATTGTTCCAGGTTCACTGGCTGAATTAATCTAAGGGCTGCTTTTGAGAAAGTGTGTGTTGTACAGGGGGAAATATTTAACATTGATTTTATGTTGTGCACAGTTAAAGAAGTGAGTGGTTGTACAGTTGCATATGTTTACACTCGCAAAACAACAAAATACTGTTTTTTTCATGAGCTGGGAATACGAATTTAATCTCTGCATTTAGCAAACAAATAATTTCAGCAAGTTTGAACACAGTATTTCTCAGATGACTATATACACTGAAAATATTTTTCTTGTGGAGCTTTACATTACATGGCACGTTTGGCAGCCGACCATGATCGCACTAACCTTAATTATTAGCATTTATGTCCCCAAACGTGATAAACATGGTCTATTATTATCTGGAGTTTATTATTTTCAAGATCTTCTTTGTGAACGCCTTTGTCTACATCATCAGTCTGGCCTTTGATGAATAGTGCTGTTTTCTCCAGCTCTTGTAGATTGCCGTAGAGCTTCCTTATTAGATCTATCTCTGTTGGCCACACCTCTCTCCTTGGCTGTTCATGTACAGGGCATTTTGGAGCACATACTCTGCTGACTGTTCTCCCTGCCCTCAGGATAGTCACCTGCATTCATCTCTGCAGTCTGAATGTGCATGGGACAAGAGCAATTTGATGTGCTGTTGTCTTTGTGTTTGAGGTACTGAACAAACTGCGCCAATCACAGTTGGACTGCACTCATTTATCAGTACCAAGATCATGACGCAGATCTCCGAGGCCAAATTTATCAAATCAGGTTGTACTCTTTGCTCAGGTCTACATAGCTTGGCTAGATTTTAGCCAAACAGGTTGAAGTTGAGAGAGTTTGGGGCGTTTTTAGTTTGGTTTGGACTTGTTTTTGTTTAAATCCCTGTGTAAGTGTGTGTGAGAAAGAGAACCAGTTAGGAGAAAAAGCAATTCCAAGTGAAATGGATCATTTAATTCTGAAATGGGATTAGTTGTCAGTATATGTAGGAAGACGAAATCGCTGGAAAAACAGCAGGTTTCGAGAACTCCACAGTGATACTAGAAAGGCTTCTCTGGGCAACCAGGGTTAATTGTTTTCTGATAGTATACAACAGCAGTGTATTTGCAGATTTGTGAAAAGACAGAGGTGATACTAATATGTTTTTATACATTTTTCTCTGCTCCAGGTGGTGTACTCTACAACAGGCCAGGTGGGAGAGCAGCCCATTGAGAAACCGCAGGAAAATGGAGATGAAGATGATGACTTCGATATTGATGCCATTTAAACCTGTGCTCCTGGAGGACAGCTGCACCAACAGCACAGTGTGATGCCATTGTCAGTGCTGGACAGTAGTGATACCTTGAATTGTGTGTTAGCGCCATCATTCGTTTTTATTCATGGAAGAGATTATGATACAGCCAGGGTCCTTACATTCTCTTTTTCAGCATCTTGTTGGAAAGATTTTCATTTCTTTTTTGCCTTCATATCTATTTTAACATACTTTTTGAATCATTTGAACATTTCTTTTAATAAAAGTGGCCATCAGTTGTGCATTAAATATCCTAATAATAAAAAAAATGCACATTTGTGGAGTCGGTTGTTCTATGTGTCTGAATTTGTGAAAATATACTGAGTCCCTGTTCACTTGAACATGGTAATTGAACAGGATACTTGGTGTTTTCTTTGATTCAGTGCTAAAAGCTTTCAGTGGTAACCAGATACACTTGGAGACAAAGCTCTGCTGGCCGGCTTAAGAGGTACCCATACCCTTCTTTTTCCTTAATTATTATTATTGTTTGTCCTCCTTACTTGTTTTTAAAAGGTTCAGTAAATGAATGTGTGTAAAATATTTTTATTTGATAATGAGACTGGACAGTATGGTAGGTTGGTCAACTTTGTCCTCAATGCCCCCTTTCCTGCCCACACCCCAACCCACACCTTATGGTCATTTTGTTGATCAATTTTTGTCATGTGTTTTAAAAGATGGGTTTCTTTTGTGACTAATTTTTGTCATGTGTTTTAAAAGATAGGTTTCTTTTGTGACGCTGCCATCGGCTTTCTTGTATTTTTCATTTCCTTACTATGGCTTCTGTATTTTTGCACATTCTGTGGTGAAATAGCAAGTTTCAATTATCTTTAATTACATGTCAGATTGGGGTGTACATTGTCATGTGGCTTTCTGTGTTTTGTCATCTGAGAAATAAAAGTCTTGTAAAATTATGGTCGTGTGTGTGTAACAAGGAGGAAAACTTGGAATAATGTAGTGAAGGAATCACATGGTGATATTCACAATTGTCCTGCATCTTTAAATTTGGTCTGTTGGAAACTTAAGTCACCAAGTTATTCAAAATCCTTCAGCAGACTGGTAACATGTCACGACTAACAAATTCAAACTACCTGATCATGCAGAACAGGCAGTTAACTTGACCTTTATTACAACGCATTCTGACACATACGGCTATTCAAGAAATACAATGTTTACAGACTTCTAAATGATTATACAATGCATACTCATATTCTTGATATACCATGGGTATGCTAGATGCTTTTGCAGTACAAATGGCTCCCTTGCCTTCTGAGAGTTCTGTGCTAGTAACTTTGTCCTCTTTGTCACCCTCCCTCTTCTGCCTTTTTCTGTCTTCACTGTCGGTTTTTCTTCATTTATGGACCAGTCTCCAGTCCGTTACGGAAACTCCTTTACGCTGTTTTCCATGGCACAATTCATGATGTGCCAGCTTTCACTATCTGGCAACTAGTGAACTTGGACATTATCTACCAATGCTGCTGTGTCTATTTGTATTAATGATAGTGGTGAAGCATTTTAATTTAAAGTTGAAACTAATATGCACAACTACATAAAAGTGAAGATTTGAAAATGGGATTAGTTGTGTGATCAAAATAGTTTCTTCATGCATAACTCTACAGCTATTGCTCTACATAAAAGTGGAGATTTGAATATGAGATTAGTTGTGCAATCAAAATAGTTTCTTCATGCATAACTCTACAGCTATTGCTCTACATAAAAGTGGAGATTTGAATATGAGATTAGTTGTGCAATCAAAATAGTTTCTCATGCATAACTCTACAGCTATTGCTCTACATAAAAGTGGAGATTTGAATATGAGATTAGTTGTGCAATCAAAATAGTTTCTTCATGCATAACTCTACAGCTATTGCTCTACATAAAAGTGGAGATTTGAATATGAGATTAGTTGTGCAATCAAAATAGTTTCTTCATGCATAACTCTACAGCTATTGCTCTACATAAAAGTGGAGATTTGAATATGAGATTAGTTGTGCAATCAAAATAGTTTCTTCATGCATAACTCTACAGCTATTACTTCTTAGTTGCATGTCAACAAGTTCACATAGTTCACAACCAACCTGCGCTAATACGATGATCATTCATCGAGGCATATGTAATGTGTTTCATTTCTGAATTGGCAAGAAGGATGCTGCATTCTTTCGAGTGCCATGGTGGGGATAAAAAGAAGCAAAACGACCGCTTGTACTTGAATGCTGCTCCTTCCCACATACACAGAAGAGATGGATCCGAGTATCTCCGGGCATTCTCACGGACAGGGTTGGGAAGTCGTGTACTCGTAGATGCAGGAATCGCACACATTGGGCTTGTACATAACAGCTTTTTATAGTAAACACTGGTCAGCAAAAAATGTTTTAGACCATTGTGCACAAGTTCTTGTTTGCAGTAATTGTGCACACTCGCATGAGGATATCTAGTGGCTGATGATCCTTTTGGCAACAACTGTTGACATTTTGGCTTCACAATCTGTCTCGGACCAAGGCTATGTCACAACCCTTAAGCCTTCCAGCAATCCACACCACTACCTGCTGCCATCAGCAACAAAGTGCTCAAGACCTAGGACAAAATCTGCTATCTAGGCAGCACTAAGCAGTAATGGATCTCTGGATGCAGAAGCAAGACAGGATTGCAAATGGCAATGATGCTGTCAGACGTGTGCTCACACAACAATGACGCACAACCAAACAGAAGCGTTACTTAACTAAATTTCTACACTATCTTATCTATCTGTATATATGACTTTTGACTATGGTTTCACATACTTTTTAGAGCACAAAACACATTTCAAAACAATTGGCCAGAGCCTCACAGACTGAATTACTCAAGCTGACCTCAAACAGTGCAAGTACAAATGTTTACAAAAAAACCCTGTTCTCTCAGACCTATAGTGAAGTTATTTCATTCAGTCTCGACAATGCTACAAAAATATTTTCACTTTCTCGGTACGACCTTACATCAAACTGAATAATAATCTGTGATCCTCTCAACTGATATATATATATATATAACATTGTACCTTGCCCTGATGAAGTTTTAACAGCGAAAATTTGTTGAAAATATAAGTCTGAGACATGGAAAGACGGGAAAAGTTCCTGGAATGAAATGAAAATGTTGATCTTTAAATCAACTTATGAAACTTTCCTTTTTGTCCTGAGAATCCTCCTTCCCCCTCCTCCCTCTCTTTTCATTTCTTTTCACATCTTTTCCTGTTATGCGTATCAGTACAGTTGTGGCCTTTACATTTAAGATGACATGAGAGAGGCACCTATACAACTCGTCAGCTTATAACACAGCTGACCAGTCTATCCTCTGAGGCAGCTGACTCTCCTCCAGGTGATAAGTCTTATTAACTTTTTTATTGTCTTGATTTATTCAGTGAGTTCACTAAGCAGCCTGCTTTCATGATTTAAGGTGGCCGAGGCACAACTGCATGAACTGGTCGATATAAGTTAAGACTTAAAAAATTCCTATAGCTTGAATGTATGTAATGTGTTTTCCACTGACATACTCTTTTCATGTACATCAAACGACCAGGAACTTGGGTGCAGTTGCTGACAACCCTCCTTCCGCCGAAAAACTTTTCAGGAGAGATGACCTTGAAAACACCAAGAAGTAATTTCACAGTAGAGTACCAACTAGCACCAAACTTGGTGTGTTCTTTGACGAGGGCAAGACACCACAGCCAAACGATATCAGTCATAAAATTCCACTTCATGAATGATGAATTGATACATAATACATCATGTCCAAGAACGATTTGATAGCTTACTTGCCGTTAAACCCAAAGTATATTCAAAAACATAGATTAACAAGCACGCATTTGTATTGATGACTCAAGAAAGTCATACGAAGGAGAAAAGGGCAAGGTGTGTGTGTGGGGGGAGGGGGAGATGGTTTTAAAAAATGGATTTTCATTTTGATATACCCCTAAATCAACAACTCTTCACCCCGCATGTCGTTAATTGTGTACGGTTCGAACTTTCTGTCCAAAGCCCATCATCTGCTTCAACTTCCAAACTCACAACAGATCCGCGAAAGAAAGTCAGACGCAAGGTAAATAACTACAATCGCCGCTGGTGATTCAGAAGCCGTATCGGTGCGATGCTAAGTTGATGTGAAACTGCGTGTGATATCAAACGTTCACTGCACGTCCAAATAGCATTGCGACGGGCCAAAGATCGGCACACGAGACACGCACAAAGTGCAGAGGGGGAAAAATCAAACCTCATGGCTAGAAATGACGTCAGTTAACACAAAGCTGTGCAACAACGGGTTTTTCACAAAAACGCAAAAATTTAAAAAGTGCAATTTAATGTAATGGCCAACCGAAACCAGAAATCCGACGCCCCCTATCATTACATATCTCGGATATAAGGTACAAAACAGAAAAAAAAGAAATTTGACACCAACAGTAACAACAACACGTCGTAATGGCTTTTAGATATTTACTAATAACGTTTATTACAAAGGATTAATTTCTGGTGTGAAATGACATTTATTACCAATTACAAAACCAATGTCTGTCGACACGTAGGCAAACCTCACAAAAGCTGTACCATCGGTGAACGGTATAATCATGGACCGCTACGCAAGTTCAACGGCGTTAAATTAATATTATGAAGAAGAATTAGCCAGGCTGTCGAGACTGGACGGCGAGCCAACCAGGCAGCTGTAGTTAATTGCCTTGTACGATTAATAGGGGGGGGGGGGGGGGGGGGGGGGGGAGAAAGAAAAAGGGCGAATATTCAAGACAACAAACCACTTCAGCGCATCCATTCCACACGCGCACGTGTGCGTTTGTGTGTGATGTGTGCGTGTGTGTGCATGTTTGTGTGTGTGTGTGCATGTGTGTGTGTGTTCCATCATTCGATGGGTAGCAGCATGTATGGAGGTTGGTTAAAGGACTGAGTTATCAGTTGAATCACTCTCCTCTCCTTCTTCCCCCCCCCCCCCCTTCCCCCCCCCCCCCCCCCCCTCCACTCTCACCTCTATCCTTCCCACCATTCTCTCCCCTTCCCGTTCTCTGCATTCGGTGAGAAGCTATGTACATGGTAGGGGTTGATAGACTTGTTAGTTGATAAACGGACCGAAAGGAGAATGAAATTGAACCATCAAGTGAACTTTCAACGAACATACTTTATTATTACTTTTCTTTTTCAACGTCACAAACTAACAACAGATGTTAACAAAAAAAATCCTCTGCACAAAACAAGGCTTCCCAGATCGCAGGCAGCATGAGAATGACAATTTAGGAATGAAAAAAAAAAAGGAAACAAAAAAAAACAAAAAAACAAAAAAAAAGAAAGAAGAAGAAGAAGAAGAAGAAGAGAGAGAGGAGAGAGAGGAGAGAGAAGGTGAAGACAGTTCAGAAATCGCAGAGAATAGGGGATGAAGGGGATAAGGCGTTAATTTGATTTCAACCAGAAGCGAGGGGTGTTTGAGGAGGGGGGGGGGGGGGGGGGGGGGGGGGGCGGCAGCAAATTGAAAAGTATAGGATAAATTGCAGGGAACGATGTGCCAATTAATTCATACAAACAAGTCATTTAACAAACAGCCGTAATTAACGAAATTTTCATCCACAAGTAACAAACGTACAACATTTCGGAGCGAACATTTTTTTTTTTTTGCGCTCTCTTTTTTATGCAGTTAAGGGGTGAGTTGTGTTAATTGTTATTTTCTGATCCACTAGAATCTAGAAAGCATGTTGCGAGATAACAGTCAGACGGGCGGAGAAGTGATGGAGTTGGGGGGGGGGGGGGGGGCGGGGGGAGGAACTACCACTTAGGCCTACAATGAAGCATTTAATATCCGGCGAAAAACAATCATTGAGAACCGCGAATGGGTGTGTACGTGCGCACGTGCGTGCGTGTTCCAGGAAAGCGCTTGCATTTTTTTTAAATGGGTGGCGGGCTAGGATAGGGGTAGGCCAGACCCGTAATCTCCACCTGAGTCCACTGCTGCAGACGTTTGCACACAATCAATCACTGAGGACACATTCAAACATTGACACTGGACGTGCACGACAATCACACCGGCCTACGCAATATGTGTACGTGTACATTCATGATTTTTTTTTTTTTTTTTTTTTTTGGGGGGGGGGGGGGGGGGGGGGGGGGCTTTAGAATTCAGTTAAGAGGCACTTAGGCTTGATTTTTTTTCGCGCGCGCACACACACACACACACACACACACGCTGTCTGTCTGTCTGTCTGTCTGTCTCTATCTCTATCTCTCTCTCTCTCTCTCTCTCTCTCTCTCTCACGCACACACACCACACACACACACACACACACACACACACACACACACACACACACACACACTGGCGCACGGACAAAGCACTGACACACAGATAGAAGTGCACGAGCTCGCGCGCCCCCCCCCCCCCCCCCCCCCCCCCCCCCCCCCCCCCCCCCCCACACACACACTGGCGCACGGACAGACGCACTGACACACAGATAGAAGTGCACGAGCTCGCGCGCGCGCCCACACACACACACACACACACACACACACACACCGCGCGCGCGCGCGCGCGCCCCCTGTCTGTCTATCTGTCTGTCTGTCTGTCTCTCTCTCTCTCTCTCTCTCTCTCTCTCTCTCTCTCCCTCACGCACACACACACACACACACACCACACACACACACACACACACACACACACACACACACTGGCGCACGGACAGACGCACTGACACACAGATAGAAGTGCACGAGCTCGCGCGCGCCCCCCCTCCCCCCCCCCCCCCCCCCACCCCCCCCCACACACACACTGGCGCACGGACAGACGCACTGACACACAGATAGAAGTGCACGAGCTCGCGCTCGCGCCCCCACCCCCACCCCCACCCACCCACCACACACACACACACACACACGCTGTCTGTCTATCTGTCTGTCTGTCTGTCTGTCTGTCTCTCTCTCTCTCTCTTCTCTCTCTCTCTCTCTCTCCTACGACACACACACACATACACTACACACCAACACACTACACACACACACACACACACACACACACACACACACACACACACACTGGCGCACGGACAGACGCACTGACACACAGATAGAAGTGCACGAGCTCGCGCGCGCCCCCCCTCCCCCCCCCCCCCCCGCACCACAACTGCGCACGCGACGCTGACCACAGATGAGTGCACGAGCTCGCGCTCGCGCCCCACACACACACACACACACCACACACACCCACACACACCACCTGTCTGTCTATGTCGTCTGTCTGTCTTCTTCCTCTCTCTCTCTCTCTCCTCCACGCAACACACACAAACACAACACGACACACACCACACGCATGGACGGACAGAGCATGACACACAGATAGAAGTGCACGAGCTCGCGCGCGCCCCCCGCCCCCCCCCCCCCCCCCCCCCACACACACACACACACACACACTGCGCACGGACAGACGCACTGACACACAGATAGAGTGCACGAGCTCCGGCGCGCGCCACACACACACACACACACACACACACACACACACACACACACACACACACACACACACACAACGTGCGCTTGTGCGCGCAGGCGACATATACAATGCACGTTCAGCAACAAGATTGCACATATCATGCCGTCATGGGCATTGCCGGTATTTCTCAATAGTCAGCTGTACCAGTGAAATAGTACATACTCTGCAGAACAGAACTGTATTCAAGTTTCTCAGCGCACATTGAGCAATTCCACCGTGGCTTCATACTCTGCAGAACAGAACTGTATTCAAGTTTCTCAGCCGCACATTGAGCAATTCCACCGTGGTTTCAGTTTGTTGGCATTAAGTAAAAGCATGGCTCGGTGAGCGTTATGTGGCCTATATATTGTGGCAAGGTCCTGGAGTTAGCATTTCACAATAGGCTTTCAGGGTCATCGCACGGCTAGAGGTGGTGTTTACTCCGCTCAAAACACGGCAGTTTCTTGGAGACAGCCTGCAGGAATGACTGTCAACCGCGCTGCGGCAGCAATCGACGAGGTCGCTTAGTTGTGGTCTGTGTGATCGCGGAGCCGGTGTAGAGGTTGTAGAATTAGAATGTTCCCCCTTTCGTGGCTCCCAAACCCGGCGGGGAAAAAAAGTGTGTGTATGTGTGTGTGTGTGTGTGTGTGTGTGTGTGTGTGTGTGTGTGTGTGTGTGTGTGTGTGTGTGTGTGTTGTGTTGTGGTGCGTGTGGTGCGGTGGTGTGTGTGTGTGTGTGTGTGTGGGGGGGGGGGGGGGGGTTTGGGGGAGGGGGACGGAGGGGGAGGGGAGGGCATTGAAGAATTTATGCGCTCTCGTATATACCCATGTTCGTGCACAGATGAAATCGGTTTATATTCACTTTTATCGAATCTCTGTGCTAACAAACACCGGATTCTGCAAATATTAGCGCTACCAGGTCCATCACCCATCTAAAAATATGAATGATGAATTCAGTAACCATTATGTATCAACAGACTTTTTTGTTTAAGGTTCTCGTGACAATTCAAGTCTGAGACAGAGTCTGGCATACTCCTCCACACAAATCAGCATCCCTAGCCTCACAATGGAAACGCCGCAGCACACGAAGTTCGAGCCGAAGAAACATGAAAAAAACCACTGTGATCATACAGAACTTCCTGAAATACCACCCATGCGATCATGGATTTCATTCTCATTCAAACTGAATGCATATGTTAACGGTTTTTTGGGTCCGAAAAGATACGATCCTTGGTATTAGGGTTTATCTCTTGCTGTCACTTTACAGGGTGCACGCAGCACTGTGTTAGACAGAACATCGCCATTCTGTAGATGTATAAGCCGCGATCCCCATCAAATGCAGTCATGTGTATATTCAATATCTGTAAATGCAGAAGGAACGATAATGTATAACATGGAATTAAACACATACACAAGACAGAAATGAAATATTACGAATGAATGTAAAATTAGAGAGAGAGAGAGAGAGAGAGAGAGAGAGAGAGAGAGGAGAGAGAGAGAGAGAGAGAGAGAGAGAGAGAGAGAGAGAGACGCCAGAGAAAGAAGTCAAGTAAACAATATAATGTTCCCAAGTTGGATGAACTTTACTGATTTCAACTCGAATTATTTGCACGCGGAAGATCAGTTATACGAAAACTGTGATTGTAAGAATTCTTTTTTTTTTTAATCGTTCTTTTGCTCTTGCAGTTGCACTGTTTTTCTGTTTGTCGTTGTTTTTTTTCCTTTATGTAAACACGCGGGCGGGCACACTTAAATGCGTGCGCGCGAACACACACACACACACACACACACCACACACCACACACACACACACACACACACACACATGCATGCACACACAGGCAGGCACGCACGCACACACGCATACACACACACACACACACACACACACACACACACACACACACAGAGGCACGCATGCACGCACGTACGCACGCACGCACGCACGCACACACACACACACACACACACACACACACACACACACACACACACACACACACACACATACAAGCTGAACTGGACTCAGATTAAAAACAAACAAACAAAAAACAAACAAACAAACAAACAAACAAACAAACAAACAAGAAAACCCAGAAAAGAAAAGAAAAACAGAAAGCAAAAAGACCCTGTGCCGCCAAAATAACGAACACACAATGTACAAAACAAACACCACGCGTTTCAACCTCTTTGGTCATCTTCAGGCGAGACACGCAATAGACAACATTGAAGACAATGACAGAGGAAGGACGAACAGGGAGTCACTGATCCATTCCACATCCATTTCCTGCCCAATGGGGGAAGATGAGTGACTGTTCATCCTTCGTTTTCATTGTTTTTGAATGTTGCTTGCCTTGTCTGAAGAAGACCAAAGAGGTCGAAACGCGCAGTATTTGTTTTCCTTTGTTGTTGTTTTCATTTGGCGGCACAATATTTTATTTTCTTATTTGTTTGTTTGTTCGTTTGTTTTCTTTAATTTCCGCCTGCAGACAGCTCACTTTGAAACCAGCTGGACTCTCATTGTTAACTTCGTCTGTGCTGCTTTTCATCTCTTTCTCTTTCCTTTACAGCATTTCGTTTGTCGGGCTGTTTGATTCCTCCAGTTCTGTTTACCTGCTGATATGTTTTGAACCATCACAATACTTATACAACAATTCTCTCTCTCTCTCTCTCTCTCTCTCTCTCTCTCTCTCTCTCTCTCTCTCTCTCTCTCTCTCTCTTCTTTTTTTTTTTTTCCTACCACCAGCCGTAAAGTGAGGGGGGAGACAAATTGTGGCCGTGACATCGGTACACAAGCACACCGCACGTGGACAAAGTCTGCACACTTCCAGCCGGGTGAGTTTTTAGTGATTGACAGAGTGCTTGGTCACGGACCACTTGATAACCTACCTGGCTACCGTGTAAGGTGTGCATGGCTACCGTGTAAGGTGTGCATGCGTGGACGGTTTTCTGTTTTGGGGTGACCACTTTGTTTCTGATGATCGATCGTTGGAAAGGTAAGGGTTCCCTCTCTCTCTCTCTCTCTCTCTCTCTCTCTCTCTCTCTCTCTCTCTCTCTCTCTCTCTCTCTCTCTTCTTATACTAGTATGAGAAAGTAAGTCAAGCTGGATGTATGCCTATTCAAAGCTTTGTAAAAGTATTCAGACCTATCGTGTCATTTAGGACAAATTCTACGGAGCGTCAACTTTCCTCACTTGATCATCTTCAAAACCTGTTTTCTCACCTTCATGTTTACTTTCCGAAAAAGACCAAAATGAATTTCATGAGATATCACCGTAAAACGTTGAACAAATGATGAATGAACACACTCGTTGTCACATTTCAATGGACTCGGTCTTCGTATTTTGATAAAAAGGTCTGTTCTTAAAGGGAAGTTACCTAGCCGGGTTGTGAATAGCGAGAGTGCCTCTGAACATAGCGGGATTGTCGGTATTGGCGCCATAGGAAATGGGTACATCAATAGGCCTCAAGTAACTGAGCTGTTCTGAGTTTTGCTGCAGAAATTGTAAGATAGTTACAGCTAATCAGTCAGTGATATAGCCTGATTTGCACCGTACATGCGGATTCGTTTTCCTCAAATGTAACTGCAAGAGTAATGTTCGTTCTTAGCCCAGCCCATTCATGTAGCCCACCACTCTCACCCTCATCGCCTAGAGAGACACATGAAATGGAGGGAGAAAATAGAGCTGCGCATCATTGGTTCGATGATACGACAATAGCAAAAATTTGCGAAAATTTCCCTCAGGTAAATTTCATTAGACTCTGAGACAGAACACACAGAAACTTGAGGAACCCGGAGTCGGAAAGTGTCTTTGCTCAAAGACAATAGCAAAGTTCTACAGTGATTAACTGTGTTCTTTGTAGTTTAAACATGTCTTTAATTATAATCACACAGAATGCATGCGCGTAAAGTAAGAGCGGCAGCAGCGAACTGAAAGTTTATGGTGTGCTCTGCACAATTATGTTGCGCAACTGATTGACTTGACGGCTGCGGAACGTAACTTGAAAACTATTCTTTGTAATTTACAATTCAGTAATCCAAACATAAAGAGGGACAGAAAAAAAGACAAAATGTGTGTGTGTGTGTGTGTGTGTGTGTGTGTGTGTGTGTGTGTGTGTGTGTGTGTGTGTGTGTGTGGTGTGTGACTCATCTGATATTTTCTTCTTGTCCTTCTTCTCTTTTAACTCCGTGGGGAATGATCTGGGCACCACACTGAAAAACACTTCACAAGATTCCTTTAGTTCTGTTGGTTGTTTGAAACGAGATCGGTCCTCACAAATCTGCAGTGTTGTTAGTCCATCATTTAGTTTTCTGTCTTCTACTCCGTCTCCCACCTTCAGCATTTCCCTGGATGACTGTTTTCGCAAAAGCCAAGGGCACTAGATCTTGGTAGACCTAGGTGGTCATACCAACATACTTTTCTTTCCTTAACCTATGTCTGAAGATCTTCATATGATCCGATGAGCTGATAATGTTACGCACTTGTTTATTGATGATATGGTCAATATATCCATGTCTGATGTTAAGTAACCTCCATGGCTCGGATTCTTCACACTGGATCCGGTGTGAGGGTCCGTGTCTCTCATGTCCACCGGAATATGAAATGCACCAGTGCACGCAGGGCCTGATCTTGTGCTTCACGGAGATGTTACGGTCCTTCCATACAGGTTTTAGTCTGGATAGTGCAGATGTCTTTACCGCCTTTGAGAGAATTTCTGGTTCGAATCCCTCAATGATAACGATGGTTCCCGGGTAGGTGGACCGTGGAACAGTTTCTAGCTTCTGTTCATGGACAGTTATATCAGAAGTGATGGTGGTGTTGTGGATGGTCATTAATGATCTCCGCGCTGATTTCTACGCCATATCTAGTTGATGTTTCGTCTTGTGTTTTAGCAAGCTCTCTTTATTGTCAATGACACAAATTTACATTTTGCGTCTTCTCAAAATTTGGCACGATGACTCGTTAATCTTCTGGCCTTATCAAGAGCGAATTAGTTTTGAGGCAGAAAATTGATTTAATCGCATTTTAATGCGACAATGTGGCGAAACGAAGCGAGATCAGGATTCAAGGAGAGACAAATATGCCTCGCCTTTGGCGTTAGCGCAGTACTATCTGTCAGCCGGAATAGTTTAGTTGAGAGAATGTTAGAATTCAAGATCTAAAGCTTCCTGATTCTATTTTTGGGTTTAGAATTTCTTTTCTTTTCTTTTTCTTTTTTTTTTCTGGTGGTGGTGGTGGTGATGGTGGTGGTGGTGGTGGTGGTGGCATTTATTTTTCTTCAAGGTACACAAAGTAGGTCTAAGGCAAGGGAAAGGGGGGAAGGAGGGGGGAGAAGGAGGATGGAGACGAAAGAGAACGGGAGAGGCCGGAAGGGGAGGGGTGAGAACATTGGGGGTGGCCAGAAAGCCTAGAAAAAGGCGGGGACTAGGGGGTCGAGATTGTGGGGAAGGGAGGATAGTAGACAGGGAAGGGGGAAGAGGAGGGGAGGAGTAAGGGGAGGCGGGGGACAGGGAAAAGGACGGCTAGTATTAAACATATATTAATTAAAAAAAATAAAATAAATAAAATAAAGGACACAGAGAAGAAACAAGTTTAAAACACGTAATAAATGTAAACAACAATACAGGAAAGAATCCATGCACCATAAACAATGATTTCCTCCGACTGTTAACGTAAAAACGATCAGATCTCTCACTTTCCTTTACACGCTCTGTTATGTCCTTGCGCGTGGGTGAGGGAGGCTGGTGGGGACGTGGGATGATGAGGGGGCAGGGGGGAGGAGGGGGGGGGGGAGGGGGAGGGGACTGTCCACATAGACCACAGGGTCACTTGTGTCGTTGAACCTTAGGGTCGACCGGCAGTTTGGGTTCCGTGTTGACACAGTGTCCAGGAAACGAATCGCAGGTAGTAATTTGGCCTCCAACTTGCCAGTCCATTTACAGCATATTGACAGCTGAAATTGAACGTGGTGTGAGTGAGGGTGTGCGTGCGTGCGTGCTGCTGCGTGCGTGCGCGGCGTGCGTGCGTTGTGTGTGTGTGTGTGTGTGTGTGTGTGTGTGTGTGCGTTAGTGTGGTGTTGTGTGTGTGTGTGTTGTGTGTGTGTGTGTGCGGCGTGCGTGCGTGTGTGCCGCGCGCGCGCGAGCTGTGCGTGGTGCGTTGGTGTGTGTGTGTGTTGTGTGTGTGTGTGTGTGCGCGCGCGCGCGGCGGCGCGAGCTCGTAAAAGCGCGTGTCCGCTGGCGCGCCTGCGATTTGTGTGTGTGTGTGTGTGTGTGTGTGTGTGTGTGTGTGTGTGTGCGGGCGCGCGTGCGTGTGTGTGCATGTGCGTGTGCGTGCGTGTGTGTGTATGTGTGCGTGTGTGCTGTGCCTGTGTGTGTGGTGTGTATGTGTGTGTGTGTGTGTGTGTGTGTGGGCGCGCACCCGTGCGTGCCATGTCTGCATGCGGAATGCGCTTCACGTGTGTGTACATACACGATGCATATACCTGTGCAGGTGGGCACGTCCTTAAGTGTGTGTGTGTGTGTGTGTTGTGTGTGTGTGTGTGTGTGTGTGTGTGTGTGTGTGTGTGTGTGTTGTGTGTGTTGGCTTCGTTGCGTGCTCGTCCGTGTAAGAGCGCGCGCGCATATGTGTCTGTGTGTGCGTTTTAGCTCTGTGTGTTTATAGCTGTAGTGTGTGTGTGTGTGTGTGTGTGTGTGTGTGTGTGTGTGTGTGTGTGTGTGTGTGTGTGGTATGCGCGCGCGCTCTGTCTGTCTGTCTGTGTGTGTAAATGTGTGCGAGTGTGTGCGAGAGAGAGAGAGAGAGAGAGGAGAGAGAGAGAGAGAGAGAGAGAGAGAGAGAGAAGACAGACAGACAGACAGACAGACAGACAGACAGACAGAAGACAGAGTGTGTGTGTGTGTGTGTGTGTGTGTGTGTGTGTGTGTGTGTGTGTGATATGTGTGTGTGGTGTGTGTGTGTGTGTGTGTGTGTGTGTGTGTGTGTGTGTGTGTGTGTGTGTGTGTTGTGTGTGATGTGTGTTTGTGTGTGTTTGATATGTATGTGTGTGTGTGTGTGTGTGTGTGGTGTGTGTGTGTGTGTGTGTGTGTGAGTGTGTGTGTGTGTGTGTGTGTGTGTGTGTGTGTGTGTGTGTGTGTGTGTGTGTGTGTGTGTGCTCTGTCTGTGTATGTAAATGTGTGCGAGTGTGTGTGTGTGTGTGGGGTGTGTGTGTGTGTGTGTGTGTTGTGTGTGTGTGTGGGGCGCGCGCGCGCGCGTGCGCTTGTGTGTGCATGTATGAGCGCGCGGGCACGTGCGCGCACATGCGAGGAAGAGAGAGAGAGAGAGAGAGAGAGAAAAAAGGACTGGGGTTGGGGGGGGGTTGTGGAGGGGGGGGGGGGGTCCATCATACATGAATCAATGGAGCAGAAAACGACAATGTCATGTAGTAGTCACCGAAGGATAGATTTTTTTTTTTATTTGTGTGTGTTTTATTTTTGATTTTGAAGGTCTTTCCATTGAAATAGAATTGATTGAAGAAGTAAGATACGGTATTTTTTTTACTCACGTGTGTTACAGTGTGTCTATGCAAGTCTATGAAGTTTCGGTTGTGTGTGTGTGTGTGTGTGTGTGTGTGTGTGTGTGTGTGTGTGTGGTGTGTGTGTGTGTGTGTGTGTGTGTGTGTAAAACTTTAATGATGGCATTTTTTTCAGCAAGTACAAGCGTCAGCATATAATCAGCTCGGCGGAATGATAATAATAATTGTTAAAATCTTTCCAGTTATTCCATGGGTTAGGATGTCCCTGAATCATAACGACAGTGAATCTGTGATAACATTTTAAGTAATAAGATTAACATGACAAAATAATTTTCTTGGAAATGCCGATAAGTTACAATAAACGCTTTATATATGGTTAAAGAGAACTATTAAATGTCAGGGGAAAGGACGAGGGGGTGGGGGGTGGGGGGGGGGGGGCTAATTTGAGACCCTCTAACTATTAAAACTTACGTCTCAGTAACTTTCCATCCATGAAAAATACAATAGATTGTGGTTTTAAAGCAAATGCCCTGAGTTTTACACTCCATGAAATAAGCCGTCTGACATACCGCATTTATTTGGTACATTCACGGTTATAATACATTTTATGAAATGTTTACTTAATCCGTGAGGAGTGTAGATTGAATCTCCACATAACACAAACTGAACTTGACGTGTACAGATGCAAATTGATTACAGAAACGATTTCGTAAACCATAGTGCAAAGTTACTAACATGCAGGGAATATAACTAATTAGCATATATCCTGTGAACGGAGTAGGGAAATGTTAGGATGCTTCAAGTGATGATGTCCACTCCTCATCTGCTCAACGGTTCTGATTTTGAAGTCTTGCGCTTTATTTGGGACGCGTCATAATGAGACGTGTGAAGCCCAACCTCACAGTTGGCAGCGTAAGAACAGTTTTATCTCGAGGTCTCTCGATACGTCAGTGACTTTGGTACTGAGTCGACTTTTTTTTTTTTTTTTTTTCCAAGGGAAAGACTCTGGGTTCCATGACTCTTTTTTCAAAAGCCCTCAAGACGTTCCAAGAATTGTAACTGCGTTAAAGCGTTCTACCAGCCTCACTGGTCGACCTCCGAATCCAGTCCATGAAGTTGTGATTCTACTACCTTCTATTGCCCAATAAACTGTCTGTGATGCCACAAAGGTCTTCATGCCTCAAACTTGAGGTCACCGTCAGAAGGTAAAGTGGCCGTCGGTGGTGAAGTATCCGCTTGAGACAGTTCTCCAAAACCAAATTGTTGTCTCTCACGATTATTTATTCTATGGCTTAACATTCGGGCCACAAGTAAAAAAAAAACAAACTCAGCACCAATCCTCATAGATCTATGATACAAGAAGTCAATCTACATATGGTAAACAGATTCATCCACTCAAAATCCATTTCACACAACATACATACGCACCAAGTTTGCATTAAACAAACGTTTGGTTTTAACATCATCAAAGAATCTAAATAACAAAATACCGGAACTATAAACATAAGCAATTTAACACCCTGCCCACGCCTTCTGTGTATACACCTTAAGTCTTCTGTGTGTAAAGGAAGTAAAACCAATGCTTATACAGTGTGTAAAATCATTGGTAATATACAGCAACACTGTAGACTACAAAACACGACAGATTAGATTTTCTGGGTTATACTGAGCACAGCACGGACCACTCAGTCTAAGACTAAATGAAGAAAGGTGTTAAAGAAGTAAGGGGGACGTTAAGGAGAAGGGAAGGGATCAGGTGAAAAGTGGGATGGAGAAAGAGAGAGAGAGAGAGAGAGAGAGAGAGGGGAGGAGGGGAGAAGAGACAGACACACAGGCAGAGAGAGACAGACAGACAGATAGAGACAGACAGACAGACAGAGACGCAGAGACAGACAGATAAGACAGAGAAGAGACACACAGGTCCTTACAAGGACAGACCAGCCAGTAACAGTGCTGTAATGATGCCCACGCCATCACTCACTGATTCGGCCTAATAATGCCCTCTTCTGTTTGATGCAGGGACTCTACGTGGCACGTGCACATCGTCCGTACACGGCAGCCTCACAGTCCGGTCCTCCTCGTTTCAGTCCAGAAGAGTGGTCGCCCTTAGCTTCATCACCAGCACCACTACCCCCGGCCACCCCACACCTCCTCCCCTCCCTCTGACACCATGGGCTGTGGGGACTCTAAGGGCGCCGTAATTGTGTCAGGGTCCGACGCCAGAACGACCAGGCAGAAGACCCCTTCCATATCTTCTTCCTCTGGCGTGTCCTCTTACCGCCACTCCCATTCTCTGCAGCAAGGGGAGGGGCCAGGTAGTCAAGGCCCTCAGGACTTTAACCAGAATACAGAAGACCAGGATCATCGAGAGAGCGATGCACACCTCCGCCTAGCAGAGCAGCAGAAACGCGATGCTGAGTTAGAGGAAGAGAGGCGACTCAGAGAACAAGCAGTGGCTGAGGAAGAAGAGAGACGCCGCCAACAGCAGGTGCAGGCCGAAGAAGCCTCAAGGCTGCAAGCTGAAGAAGCGAGGCGCCAAGAAGAAGAAGCAAGCAGACACACACAAGGACAGCAAGGAGTTCTATCACCTCCATATCAAAACCAGTCCTCTGAACAGACGGGTAGTGGGGGCAGGGGTTTCACACCTCAGGAAATCGCTCAGCATAACGCTGAAGTGGGCTGGGTAGAGTGGATTCCCCACAAGGGCAAAGTCTATGATGGCAACGGGGTCAGATCCCATTTCCCAGCTTACGTGCAGAACCATCCGGCCATGCTCCAAGCCAGAGCTCGTCAGAGAGCAGCGGAGGGTGCGGAAGAAGAAGAAACCGAGTTCGTCACATTCGTCAATCCGATCGTTTCCTATTGGGTGACACTGTCCGTGACAGATCCTCAGGTGTGGAGGCATAATGGAATTCTCGTGCTGAGGTTTAATGGTATCTCGGAAGAAGAGCTTGCCAAGGAGCTGCCGCCTTTCTTGCTTGGTAATATCACGGACAGATCAGGGCCTGCATACTTTGACAGTCTAAAAAGGAGGTAGCCAAATTGCTCGAAGATCTTCAAACACAGTCTGACGACTCCAAGAACCCTATAATGCAGGATTATGTGGCACAACTAAGCCGTTGGCACGACAAATACAAGATAACGGATCCCATTGATCAGTCTACTGTTTCTGATGGCACCGACCCCAACGAAAAATGCTACCCGATGCCGGTTGATCCCGAAAACTTGAGACTGTATTTGCTGGAAGGGGAACCCTTGGATTTTGAAATTCCGCCAGAAGGGGCCTGGCAAAGCTATGAGCCTGAAGACATAGACCTGGTGAATCCTCATGAAATATTTTCCTCCTCTCTCAGGATCAACTTCGCCACAGAAGAGCTGGTGTTCGACATGAGGGCGAGGCCGCCTGGGACCTCCTCCTGGACAACGTCATCAA
>CM065717.1:29601231-29633731 GCA_033310375.1 Conus canariensis
TCATCTGCAAAGGTCTATAGAATAGCCCTTCATATGTCCAATCATCTGCAAAGGTCTATTGAATAGCCCTTCATATGTCCAATCATCTGCAAAGGTCTATAGAATAGCCCTTTATATGTCCAATCATCTGCAAAGGTCTATAGAATAGCCCTTCATATGTCCAATCATCTGCAAAGGTCTATAGAATAGCCCTTCATATGTCCAATCATCTGCAAAGGTCTATAGAATAGCCCTTCATATGTCCAATCATCTGCAAAAGTCTGTAGATGGCGTGTAGAGCCTCTCTCCAGTTTGGGCAAAACCGTGATGGTATTGCTTGAAGTAAATGAAATGTAATGTAAAAGTCAGGCTTAACACACCACGTGCTCTCTCTGGGAATACGGCGTCACGCATTCGCTTCTCTTCTGCCACGACTGAGAACAAGAAACATGGTTTCTTCTCAAGTTGTAATATACATAGGAAAAACTCAAATGGAAAAAATGTAACAGAACCTCAATAAGTCAATACCATCAAAACCTGGCTTAAATACGATAGCAGGCTTCTTCCGTTCGATAGATCAAAGGTACTATCTGATTTCGCTGCAAACGCTACAACAGGCGTCTTACTTGGCCAGGTTTACACACACACACACACACACACACACACACACACACACACACACACACACACACACACACACATACACACACACACACACACACACACACACACACACACACACACACACACACACACACACACGCACGCACGGACACACTTACACACCACACTACAGTTCTGTCTCTGATACATAAACAGGTCACTACAGAACGTGTCGTCTCTTTGATATTCAGCAAATGATGGTGACACCTTGGGTCGCCTGGTACCAGGTTCAGCACCGGGTCTCCGTGGTTGTCTTCTAGGGACTCCTCTTCCAAGTGGAAGTCTTCTTATAGTCTTCTTAACCCACCTCTGGAATTTAGACTTTAACGCCTTCTGTATATGTGACGTCTCCCTCACGCCTGAATTACTGAAGACTATCTGTGACGAGAACTTCACTCTCATGTCTGCAATGACTGAAGTCCTCTCTCTCTCTCTCTCTCTCTCTCTCTCTCTCTCTCTCTCTCTCTCTCTCTCTCTCTCTCTCTCTCTCTCTCTCTCTGAAACACACACACAGAGGCCATACCTATGTAAATGCCAATGAATGGTGGAGGGTGGGGGGTCGCGGTAGGATTTGACGCTCATGATAAAGATGATTAAATGAATATTACATTTCAGCAGTATGATTTATTGCCAGTACCGCCTGTTAAGATGATTACTGAATTCTGTTTTCTGATAGGATAACTTTACACCTATACCTGGTGAAATCTGTTAAGGTGATTTATGAATACTGGTAATTGCCGTAATGATTTGTTGTAAATAACTCTAACCAACATATGTACATTGAATGAGTGCATTCTAGTACCTAATTACTTCACCTGAGTATCTGACTACATTGAAGGGTTGTTTCCTTTCAATTGTTTAGAAGTTTCTTACTGTCTGGTATCACATATCAAAATCCTCTCAAAACCTAACTGACGAACTAAAGTGGAGACTGAAAATTAAGGCAGACACGCGTATGCAAGTACCATCTTTGCCGGCTGAGATCTCACACATTTAGGGAAAGTCACAGGACAATACTCATCAAGCCAGACTCCCATCTATATTAACCACCAGCCAGGTTCTGTAATGTCAACAGACTGGGTTCATCTGACTGGCCCGGCACAGATCAAGAATCAAAGCTTCCACCTGGCCAAGCAGCGACTGACCAGCCTACCTACCAGACGAGTGGACCGGTCACCGGCAGTTGGAGAGAGACCTGCATACCTCCCCACGTCAAACACTAAGTTTTTATTTCAACAACTGGACTACAACTCAACTCACCAAGAACTCCCATCCTTTTGTGATGAGATGAAGTGAGGGAAAAGTCAGCCCAAACAAAGACTGATTCCACTGACATGCTGTCCATTGTGTATAATTATCTTAATCCTGTAGACACAAGTAAAGTTGATGTGTTAAACTGCACTTCAATTGTGTAAGTTATTTGTTGTTCACACATCATTCATGTTTGAACATGTTTCTGTCTGTCACAAGGAGCACAAGTATCTGAGTGCATAAGTGCGTGAGTTCATAAGCCTAAGGTGAATCACTCCTGACCCATGCTTGAGTATTTTTAACAGTCCCAAGAAAAACTAACAATTTCTTTCAATGATCAGCCCCGGAAAGTTGCTTCTTCCACCACTAGTAAGAGAGAAGGGGAGGTGAATTTTTTAAAATTTTTTATATAAACAACTATTCTCTAATTCTAATGCAGAAAACATTCGAGTCCTTCCCCCAAACGACCACGCCTGCCACCCCTACTCGTCATTAAACTGCACGTGTGCAAAGTTAGAAGTGTGAAGACACGCACAGAGGTTGAGACGTGTTCATCCTCACATGACCCACCATCCCATGTCCTTTTGCAAACAAGCTTGCGCGCGCGCGTCCACACACACACACGCGCACACACATCCTCAATTCAAGAGAGAGAGAGAGAGAGAGAGAGAGAGAGAGAGAGGGAGAGAGAGAGAGAGAGAGAGAGAGAGGGGGGGGGGGGGGGCACGTGTGAAAAGTGGAAACGAAATGCGGGGTTCCCATTTCATAATCTGAATGATTAATTCTCTCAATCCATCTATCCCCACCCTCTTACCTAATCTTACCCGTTTGTTACCCTTATACGTAAATGATAGTATGTGGAATCAGTCTATCCAAGATAGGCCGATCGCACTGCATTCACATGAATATCTTCATTCCCAGGAGAGATACTTTCGAATATATGATGTCTTATGTACAAGTGATGAAATAGTTTCCCTCATACCTACTATCTCCATTTGCCACTCCCTACCCTCACCTCAACCCTCCCCCCTCCCCCCCCCCACCCCACACACACATCCCTTGACGCTTACACAGACAAGTCAGACACACACAGACACACATCTATACACACACACACACACACACACACACACACACACACACACACACACACACACACACACACATGTATCTCTCTCTCTCTCTCTCTCTCTCTTTCTCTCTCTCAGAGAGAGGGAAAGAGAGAGAGATGTAGGTTATATTTTGTTTTCTAAAATATCAGTTTTAAGTGTCTGATATTCAAGTGAGTGATGCACGAGGCGGTGATCTGTTAGCGACGATGCAGTAATCAGAAAATCAGTATTATATAACACTTGTTTGTCATGAGAGAGAGAGAGAGAGAGAGAGAGAGAGAGAGAGAGAGAGAGAGAGAGAGAGAGAGAACGCGCTTTTTTTTCTTTTTTTTTTTTTTGAGAGAGAGAGAGAGAGAGAGAGAGAGGGGGGGGGGGGGGGGGGGGGGGGCTAACGGGGAATCAATGGGGCAAAGGAGTAGACTACCCAGCTTCGTTCGTTCCAAGATGATAACCCACCGTGGAGTGGGCTGCAGCTTCGACGTCATCTCTATTTATAGAAAATCAGATCAGTAAAATGGCGACGGAAGGTGGGGCTACTGGAAGAGGTGAGTTTCGATTTTTGTTTTGTGTTGATGTATTCAGGCTTTGTTTCTGTAGTTTGTGATCCTAATTCGTTTCTGTTGTTCCCTAGAACACGTGTGATTGATTTCTTTCATCTGGTTATTGCCGTTTTCTCTGCTATTGTTTATATTGGGCAAACAGTGGCAGACGAACTGTCGTCTGCTCGAGTTGAGTTGTTTTTTTGAGCTCATAGGCGCTTGCAAGGTCCTGCATACGTTCTCAGTCCTCGAAGATCTGTAATTTACTGTCTACCTGTCTGTCTCCCTCCCCCCCCCCCCCCCCTTCCGCCCCGCCCCCCCCCCCTCCCACCTTTCCCTTTCTCCCTCCCACACAGTGTCTCTGTAAAATCGATTTTAAAAAGGAATCTATAACGAAGCATTTTGTTAGAGAGAGAGAGAGAGAGAGAGAGAGAGAGAGAGAGTAGAGAAGGGAGGGTGGGAGGGAGAGAGAGGGGGGAGATCATGTTCTCTCTCACACACACACACATACGCACGCGCGCGCGCGCGCTCACACACACATACACACACGCGCGAGGGCGCGCGCACGCACACGCACACACACACACACACACACACACACACACACACACACACACACACACACACACGCACGCAAACACACACACACATCGTGCTCTCTCTGTCTCTGTCCCTGTCTGTCTGTCTGTCTGTCTGTCTGTCTGTCTGTCTGTCTGTCTGTCTCTCTCTCTCTCTCTCTCTCTCTCTCTCTCTCTCTCCACACCACACCACACAACACCATACCACACACACACACACACACACACACACACACACACACACACACACACACACACGAGCACGTGCGCGCGCGCTTTCTTGTTCACAAACTACCATGTGTAATCATTATAGACGAAGCTGATATTGTTTCAGTTTTAAGTGTCTGATATTGTTTCAGTTTTAAGTGTCTGATATACAAGTGAGTGACGCACGAGCATGTGTTTGTAATCACACCGACGAAGCTGATATTATATCAGTTCCCTAAGTGTCTGATATTCAATCCAGTGACGCACGCGCACGCACGTTTATGTGTGTGTGTGTGCGCGTGCGCATGTGTGTGTGTGTGTGTGTGTGTGTGTGTGTGTGTGTGTGTGTTGTGTGTGTGTGTGTTGATTTGTTGATTGATCTTTAACATATAATAAGGGATGACGACTTTCAGACAGAGACCATGATATCCTTGTACAAATCATTGCAGTAAACATGCATACGGGCAAATCCTGAATTATAATGCAAACATAATTTTGATGCATATGGATTGCCTCAGAATGATAAAGTTTTGGAGCAGATGGAAGTAAGGAAGATGAATGTGAACAAATTACAAAAACAAAGAAAGAAACAAAAAGGAGGTGGAGGGAGCGAAGGGAAACTATCAGTCTTTCTTGTCTCTTAAATTCTAGGCATTAAGGACGTATAATTTTTGAGTGTGTTAGAGTGTGGTGTGTAGTGTATGGGTGTGCGTGCTTGTGTATGGTGTCGCGCGCGCGCACGTGCGCGTGCATATATGCTCACTATTCTCTCTGTCACACACACACACACACACACACACACACACACACACACACACACACACACACACAAAGTTTAGGTGGTAAGTCTCTCCGTAAAAGCGGGTGGGCTAAGTAGCACAACTAAGCTATGTTCTACTGATGTGTAGAAGTCATTTCAGCTTAATTCGTGTTGCTTATAGCCAAGCCAGCTGCAAAGGACTGTGACCTTATCGAAGACAACTCTCTACATAGATGTTTCAGTGAAAAATAAATGTAGGCCTACATGCACAACTCATAAAAAAAATCAGAATTTCTGAAAACAGGTAGTCCGAAATCAGCTGTAAGATCGACAGGTGTAACAAATGTGTTTGTCCACGTGACGGAATTTGATGATTTTTAAGTGCTGTCAATGAAGGGGTTATTGTTTATTTCTAAGGGGTTATTGTTTATTTCTAACACCCGCTTCTTTGTTCCCTCCTGCTACCATTCTTCTTCGTTCATTTTTGTTTTGTTTGTTTATTTTCTCCTTCAGTCTAGTTTGAGGAGTCATTGTCGCTGGTGAAGCTAGAACTGTTTCCGTACACTTCTTTTTCTCCTACTACGTACTTGTTCCATATTATTATATTTATTTATGGTCAGTCGGGGGCAACATCTAGGAGATCGAAATAAAGGGCATTTGCGCATAACTTTTATCCATTGTCAGCGCCGATATGACTGAAACTGCTCGAGTTCTTAAAACAGTAGAGCAAACTACTCAAACTGTGCACTTTACCTCCCTTGCATCTATCTCGAATCTTCACGCATAAGGTCAAAGATTTCCCGCAATATTGATCATGTTTCTGATATTCTCTTTTGCTGTTTACGACGCCATTAGGCCTATAGCCCCTTTTCCCATTTCCCGCTTCCCGCTTTGCCGGACATCCTGTGCAGTATGGTGCCGCGTTACGAGGGTTAGATAACGCAGCCTTACTTCGCGAAGAGGTGCATTTACAAGGCTCAAAAGATTCCCTGGTCTTGAACTATGAACATTTAATGGCCTGATCTGTAGAATTGAACAGATACCCTCTTTACATAGTCCGGTCATAAAATGTGTGTGTGTGTGTGTGCGTGTGTGTGTGTGTGTGTGTGTGGTGTGTGTGTTGTGTGTGTGTGGTGTGCGTGTGTGGTGTGTGTGGCTGTGTGTGTGTGTGTGTGTGTGTGTGTGTGTGTGTGTGTGTGTGTGTTTAAACAAAGAAGATGCAACGAGAGTTGAGTACCATTTAAGGTAAATCGCATATGTTGTTTGATTTAGATAAACGTGAAGAAATTGGGCCTCAAAATGTTCGTTGTAAATTGTAATTCGGATAGTTTTGTTTATGTGTGGTTTAACCAAGATGTTACAATAGGCGATTTTCTCAAAATCTTTAGAGATAGACTAGTTTTGTGCCAGAGGTAGGAATGGAATTTCCATGTGAATAACAGCAAAAGATTTTTTATTTTATTTATTTATTTTTTTAAAACATTTTTTACAAAGCCTATCCGTTGTTGAATCTGAACAGGCACTTGAAGTACATAAAAAATACAAAGGCTGAATATTATAAGGAGCGGATTCAGGCTTTGTATTTCTGAAAATGCTGAAGATATTTACCGTCATCGACCTCACAGCGAAGCAGATTTGAAACAAAAATTAATTGTATTTTGTTTTGAGTTGTCCTGTCTAGCACAAGTTAAAAGCTCAGTATAGTATTGTTGAAATATTCATACATCATCCCAACTCAGTGAAGATTAGCACTTCTTTTGCCTTTTAGATTAACGCTATTGGCATGTACTCAGGAGCAAACCGTTAAAAACCGTTCAGTTTTGCTGTTGTTATTGTTGTTGTTGAAAAAAAAAAACATTCAGGTTGCGGTCTTTTCTATCATTCTAAAACGGATTTCCGAATGCATGTACAGTTACTTGGGTTCTGCGATTATTGTAATTATTTGCACCCCTTCATGAGGGGCGATAGTCTTCACTGATGAGGGCATTGGCCCAACCATGAATAAATCATCTTGAGTTGTGACTCACTCTGTCTGTCTCTGACTGTCTCTCTCAGTCTCTCTCTCTCTCTCTCTCTCTCTCTCTCTCTCTCTCTTCTCTCTCTCTCTCTCTCTCTCTCTCTCTCTCTCTTCGGTATATTATGATTATGTTTTCTGTCCGTTTGCCAAAGTGACCAGTTTTGTACTATTGTCAGTGTGTCCACCAGTGCGTGTTGACTGTGTACATTATGATACTCGACTGACGTAGAATAGGTATTGGCCAATAGCTGTTACCTTTCTGTCAAGCTGTCCACCTGAAGGTGTGTGACTAGTGGAATGCAGGTATTGGCCAACAGCTGTTGTATTTTCATCTCGCTGTGTAAGTGGTTTCCACACATTCGGTAACTTAGTCAGCGTCATGTACCCTCAGCCGGGGCGGGACAGTGATGGTGTCTGTCTTGTACACACACAAGGGATGCCCATACACACATGCACGCAGGGTCTAAAAAGGTCAGTGCAAATGGAAATACAGAGGATGTCTCTCAGTGCCCACTTCCTCTCCACAGTGTCCAAATGCGTCAACACTGGCCGCACGCATGCACGCACTTTCGGACACACGCGCACATACACACACACACATGAATACACACACAGACACACACGCACACGCGCGCACACACACATGAAGAAACACAAAGACACACGCGCGCACGCACACACGCACGCACGCACGCACGCACGCACGCACGCACGCACACACACACACACACACACACACACACACACACACACACACATATATATGTATACATACATTTATATATGTGTATGTATATATATATATATATATATATATATATATATATATATATATGCACACACTGACGTGGGGGAAAGTAAGAAGACTCTTGTATGTTGGGGGGCCGTGTGTGTGTGTGTGTGTGTGTGTGTGTGTGTGTGTGTGTGTGTGTGTGTGTGTGTGTGTGTAAGAGAAAGAGAGATTTCAGTATGTATTAATCATAGTCAAGTTGACACCCTGCGGGAAAGAAACGTGAGAGCCTGAAATGAAGAAATGAAAGCAGGCAACACATCTATGTGCGAATACACAACAATTCATCGGAAAATAAGTGAAACTTTGACACATTTAAGGATGATAAGACTGGACTGTGCTAAGAGCTCAAGCTACTAGTTTACCCTTCACCAATCACTTCCATATTGTTTGTTTGTGTGTTCGAGAATCATGATTTTATGATTTTGTTGTCACCTAAAGAATGCATGAAAGTTTAAACTGGAGAAAGGTCAGCTAGTTTGCGGTGTGTGTCCGCGTGCGCGCGCGCGCGCGTGTCTGTATTGTGTGGACCCCCCCCCCCCCCCTCTCTCTCTCTCTCTCTACCTCTTGCCAGCGTGTCTTTTGTCTATTAGACTTATTTGACTGTGTCCGTCTACCACGGTGTACAGTTTGATGTCATGGTACCTATGTACACAGACGTGACGTCCGCAACTGACGCAGTGCGTCTGTCCGTGGACTGAATTGGCCAATAGCCGTTTTATTTTTGTTCTGCTGCGAACGTGTTTCTGTCGTAAATAGGTGGGCTCTGTGTTATGGGTCCGCGCCCGGACCCCCCCCCCCACCCCCCCCCTCTCTCTCTCTCTCTCTCTCTCTCTCTCTCACACACACACACACACACACACACACACACACACACACACACACACACACACACACACACACACAATCGTTCTCTTTTTTTTCTTTGTCTGTCTGTCTCTCTCCTCTCTCTGCACTCTCTCACTTACACACACACACACAGAAACACACACGCACACTAACACACACACACACACACACACACACACACACACACACACACAGCACGCACGCACGCACGCACGCACGTACACACACACACACACACACACACACACACACACACACACACACACACACACACACACACACACTGGCTGCCCATTCCGCAGTTTTATCAGCACTACGATCTTTCATGCATTATTTTTGTGGCAATAAAACTATAAAATCATAATTTTTAATTAAAAGAATGTTTAAAGTCGTTAGTTAAGTGTAAAAGGGAGCTCAAGCACTTGGCACAGTCTAGACTTATCTTCCTCATATATGCAACAGCACCAACAACAACAAAAAAAAGAGGCTACTTGGTTAAATTGTTGCATATTCGCATATACTCTTGTGTTTCTTTTCTGCTCGTACGTGTCAGCTAAACCATAAGTAATACAATCTGAACCTCTCTCTCCTCTCTCTCTCCCCTCCACCTCTCTCTCTCTCTCTCTGCGTGTGTGTATCATGGGCAATGTGCTATAAAGTATATCGACTACGTTGCTAAAGATAGTGGAGAATCTGGGAGCAGAGAGAGAGAGAGAGAGAGAGGGAGAGAGCAACACACACACACACACACACACACACACACACACACACACACACACACACACACACACACCGCCGTGTAGGAGTGTGTGTGGTTGTGTTGTGGTTGGGTTCTCTTTCACTCTGTCTCTGTTTGTCTGTCAGTCTCTGTTTCTGTCTGTCTGTGAGTCTGTGTGTCCGTCTGTCTGTCTGTCTGTCTGTCTGTCTGTCTGTCTCTTCTCTCTCTCTCTCTCTCTCTCTCTCTCTCTCTCTCTCTCTCTCTCTCTCTCCAGCGTATCTTTGATCTGTCACAGTCCAGTGTTCTTGCTATTTTCGTTGGTATTGGCAATGTTCGACGGCAGTGGAAAAAAAAAAGTTGATTGTGATGTAGGTAGGGTGCGTGCTATAAACCTTGGCTTACCGTGCTCATAATTCTTCTCATTGTTACTACACTATTTTGTGAATTAAATTTTGTTTACACACACACACACACCACACCACCACGCACACACACACGCACGCACGCACGCACGCACGCACGCACGCACGCACACACACACACACACACACACACACACACACACACCCCGAGAGGGAGGGAGAGAGAGAGAGAGATTGTCATGGCGAAGAGAGAGAGAGAGAGAGAGAGAAGAGAGAGAGAGAGAGAGATTGTCATGGCGATGGGGAAAAAATACATATATCAAGTGTTCTTAGAAAAAGGAAACCAGTATCATTTACAGTCATGTGCCTATTAGGCACGTGAGTGTTGCACGATTGAACGCACAGGTGTGTGTGTGGGGGGGGGGGGGGGGGGGGGGGCGTGTGTGGGTGCGTGCGTGTGTGTGTGCGTGGCGCGCGCGTGCGTACGTGCCTGCGTGTGTGTGTGTGTGGGTGTGTGTGGTGGTGTGTGCATGCATGCGCGCGTGTGTATGTGCATGTATGTATAATGTGTGTAGGGTCTCTCTCTCTCTCTCTCTCCACCCCATCACTCCCCTTCACACACACACACACACACACACACACACACACACCCCGCGCACAGCGCGCAGGCACGTACGCACGCGACACGATACCCTTCTCTTTGAAAATAACAGATAAGCAATGATACACTTTATTGGTGTAGTTGTTCCTGGTATTGTTGTTGTACATTCAGTCCTTATCCTGGGTAGGGTCTGCAATGAAATAAGATCATGTATGACAAACATCGGTCTAGCGAAGATGAGAGAGAGAGAGAGAGAGAGAGAGAGAGAGAGAGAGAGAGAGAGAGAGAGAGAGAGAGAGAGAGATTATGTAAAAATGTAAGTAAATCAAAACATTTGAATCCCATATCAGTCAGTTCACCTTACAGACAGCGAATTGTTTTAAGTAAAAGTTCACATGCCTAAAGCACAGTGGAAGGTGAAGCCAACCTTTCTCCTTCCGCGGCCTCAACCTTCGTTAGCAGATTCAAGTAAACATCTGCCGCTGAATGTAGAAAAGATCTGAATAGAAACGCGAGTAGATCAATAGGCATAAACATCAACAATAGTGACGTTCAAGGACAGAAAAAAAAGAAAAGAAATAAAATGAAATTTAGTTTGCCGCAGGAAGGGATGCCGAGGGAAACGCGCGCGTGCATGCACGCACATAGCCTACATGTGCGGGCGCGCGCACGCACACACATATACACGCGTGCGCATGCGCATAGGATACACATTGCCCTATAGATATGAAGACATACGCGCGCGCATGCACATACGCACGCACCTCTCTCGTCCCCCCCCCCTCCCCCTCTCCACACACACACACGCGCGCGCGCACATGCACACACACACGCACGCATGCACGCACATACGCGCGCGCGCACATGACACACACACACGCATGCACGCACATACGCCGCACGCACAGACACACACTACCACACCACCACCACGCACACACACACACACACAGACACACACACACACACACACACACACACACACAAAACACACACACACACAAACACCACACACACACACACACACACACAAACACACACACACACACACACACAACACACACACACACACACACACACACACACACAACACACACACACACACACACACACACACACACACACAACACACACACACACACACACACACACACACACACACACACACACACACCACACACCAATCCCCCAGTGGACACATCTCTGAAGATAATCGAAAACAAAACAGTTTCCCAAGTTGTCGTCAGTTCCGAGTACACTGTTTCTTCTTTTACGATAAGTCACTTTCATAACACATCATGAACTGCATTTGCATGGACGTCCGCAGTGGTATTTTACGAAGCAGACCTAGCAAACAGCCTACCAGTTCTAGTAAGGTATTATTCCTGGTTCTTTTGGAATGTGACAAGTTGACAAAGGTCACTGGTAGGACAAACTGGTACACTGTAATTTACGTTCCTGGTCCTCGTATGCATTTTCGACTGTTTGTCTGTGTCTGTCTGTCTGCGTCTCTCCGTGTCCGTCACAAGGGATTGTGCTACTTCTTTTCTCTTCTTCTTCACCCCCCCCCCCCCCCCCCCCCCCCCCCCCCCCCCGCCCGTCCATTCCTCGCCCTGATGTAACAATAGCCGGGTTAACAACAGCCGGCATAATATGATAGGACATTGATTATGTGAAGCATGCAAGGCGTTTACAACTGAACAAGGCAGAGAGGTTGGAAGGCGGAAGAGACCAAAGGGACTCTTTCTCTGTCTCTCTTTCTCTGTCTCTCTATCTCTGTCTGTCTGTCTGCCTTGTGTGTGTGTGTGTGTGTGTGTGTGTGTGTGTGTGTGTGTGTGTGTAGAGAGAGAGAGAGAGAGAGAGAGAGAGAGAGAGAGAGAGAGAATTCTAATATTTTTCAACTAGCAGCGCAAAGAACTACATGTTTATCAGCATTTTTTTTTTCAGTAACACACGTATTATCATTTGACTGTGTGTGTGTGTGTGTGTGTGTGGGGGGGGGGGGGGGGGGGGGGCTTTACTGGTCCGTGACAAATAATCACGTTGTCGGTATGTCATAATCTGCCATGTTATTTAGCGCGAACCATGACTGAAGAAGATTCGACCACACCTACCCCCCCCCCCCCCCCCCCCTCCCCCCCCTCCAACAACTATCGAATTCGCGGAAGACCGCAATCAATCAATCACAGGAACACGAATATTGGCTGGGCTTGGCCACTCCTTGCCCCCCCCCCCCCCCCCTTCCCACCGCATTACTCACTCTTTACCACCCTCTCTCTCTCTCTCTCTCTCTCTCTCTCTCTCTTCCCCGCCGCCAGCATGGGCGAAAATCAGTTTAAAGTCTTGCTATTAATCACTTGACTGACACAGTGCTCGGCGAAAGCGTTAACTTTCGTTACTACATTAGAAGGGGAAAAAAAGAAGAATGAGAAGAAAAACAAACAAACAAAACAGTGTCCGAATATACAGGTATTTCACTTTGCTTTCGAATGGCAGCCCCGATTAATTTTGTTAGATGTGATGAACCAAACACGAACCGGGCAAGCGCCTGTGATAAAAGTATGCCACACTGTCGATAGCCTTCCGCGTATAGCGCGAGCTCGAGTCTGCAGCATGGAGGCTCGTTAAAATTCCTTCCGTCCGCACTGTTGCAGGAATATTGTGCATCCTGTGTGTAAGATCCTTTTGTTATCGACAGGTCGCCAGGCGTGACGCTGTTGTTGTGTGACATTCCGAGGGGGAATATAAAGAAGGAAGGAGAGCACACCTGTTTCTCTCTCTCTCTCTCTCTTCTCTAAAGAAGGGAGGAGAGCACACGTGTTTCTGTGTGTGTGTGTGTGTGTGTGTAAATAAATAGTACGCCCTACGGCTTTCCGAAGGGTGTAATAGTGTGTGTGTGTGTGTGTGTGTGTGTGTGTGTGTGTGTGTGTGTGTGAAAGGATACTAGAGTGAGGGATGGCAACAGACAGAAGGACAGATCAATGCATTTCTTTCCCCGTTACAATAATGTTTGCTGGAGAGTCAGATTACCACAGAATGCAGTGTTGATCGGCAGTATAACTTGATCTGAGCTACAAGGAAAACTGCCCCAATACACAAGTGAGAACCATGCTCCAAAGTTTCACCCCAAACTGCCCAGACTGCATGCATTCAGCAGTGTGTTGATCTGCTGCATTCGCAATGCACTGGAACAGTGACATGTTTACCTAAGTGTCCTGACTGTGCGATCTCACCACAGGTGCACCAGGGGATTGGTTGATTGACACCTGTTGTATCCAGACTCTCCTCTGGTCAAAAAATGGAATCATGGAGAAGGTCATTGCATATTGAGTTGGTCAGAAATGGAATCACTGAGAAGGTCATTGCATATTGACTTGGTCAGAAATGGAATCACTGAGGTCATTGCATATTGAATTGGTCAGAAATGGAATCACTGAGAAGGTCATTGCATATTGAATTGGTCAGAAATGGAATCACTGAGGTCATTGCATATTGAATTGGTCAGAAATGGAATCACTGAGAAGGTCATTGCATATTGAATTGGTCAGAAAGGGAATCACTGAGAAAGTCATTGCATATTGAATTGGTCAGAAATGGAATCACTGAGAAGGTCATTGCATATTGACTTGGTCAGAAATGGAATCACGGAGAAGGTCATTGCATATTGAATTGGTCAGAAATGGAATCACGGAGAAGGTCATTGCATACTGAGTTGGTCAGAAATGGAATCACTGAGAAGGTCATTGCATATTGAATTGGTCAGAAATGGAATCACGGAGAAGGTCATTGCATACTGAATTGGTCAGAAATGGAATCACGGAGAAGGTCATTGCATATTGAATTGGTCAGAAATGGAATCACGGAGAAGGTCATTGCATACTGAATTGGTCAGAAATGGAATCACGGAGAAGGTCATTGCATATTGAGTGTGGGCCTGTGACAGGAATCAGCTTTTGTTCTGGTTTGTTTTGCCTGTCCCATTTTATTGCTTTGTTAGTGGAGGTACCATATTGCCACTCATCCTTTTTCTGTACCCTCATTTCCCCTTACCCCCTCTCCATACCCACTCCTCTATCCCCCCCCCCCCCCCACCACAGCCACATCCAGATCCATCTTGCTGCTGTCCCTCTACCAGCATTAGTAATGCACAGGGTGACATCAGTGTGAACCCACCTTGATGGGTTCATTCTTTTCCTTTTCATACAAATGTAGCATCAAAAATTACTTTGATGGGAGTTCAATATAATGCCTGTTCCAATTGAACTCAGGACACAACTCCTTTCTGATGACATTAATGGTTTATTTGCAGCGTCAGACTCGGTTGTGTCTGCTTTGTCTGGTGGATTAATTATAATTTTTCTTTAAAAAATGTTTCAATTTCCACCTGCAGAGACCTCACTTTGAAACTAACTTGGTTACAGAAAGTATTCATTCAGAGTCGGTGGCTCTACTGCATAGAAAGACACGGATGTGTTAATTCACTGTTGGTTTGCCCGACATTGTGAAATTGCGGGCCGAGTTCACTGGTGAGAGCTGGGACAGAAAGGGCGTAACCACTTCACTTCACAGGATGTTTTTGTACTGTTTTATTGCTGGGCCCTTTTTTGTTCCTCTGTCTATGGAGCGTGGAGTTCAAGTGTATGACCTGTAAGGACTCGGTCTCCTGTTGAAGTACTTTTTTTTTAAGGCCTTTGAACAGTGGCAATGCACTAGCATCACCCCCCTGTCCTAACAATTCGTGGCTGTCAGTGGTGTACTAGTTGAACGGTTGGTAGTTTCTGTGCATGCTCTCATCTTGTCACCAGCCTTCGTGGTATAATGGTTTGTGTTGTGGGTTGTGGACTGGGAAGGTATGAAGTCCCATGGGAAAATATTTGTAGGATTTCTTCTGTCCCTGATCATCCATATCCAGATAGTTGGAGTGTGCTATGAGCATGAATGTAACTGCGTCCAATGAAATGAAGGATAAGCTGGGCCAAGCAAAGTCGTGCTATATGAAATGAATGTTCTGCATCAGCCTAAAACAAAACCTTTGATTTCTAATGTCTTTCACTGTTTTTGCATAAACCACTGAGGGTGTGCATAACGACTAATTTATCATATTCCCAGTCTGATGCAGGCTGGGAATGTGATAAATTAGTTATTTCGCACACCCTTTCCTTCATTTTATATGAGAGAACCGCAACTTCAAAGACCTTTTTCTTAAAATGTCTTTGTACTACTGGGACACTTCAGATCTCCACAACCATTTCATTTCTTGATAAAGAGAAACCTTCCTCTCTCTTCTGTCTGTTAATATGTACGTTAAAAAATGCTGCTTCTCTATCCCTTGATGGGAAGTTTTCACAAATTGATCTCTCCTCTGTCTATCAATATGTACATATAGAAATGCTGCTTCTCTATCCCTTTATGGGAAGTTTTCATAAATTTATCTCTCCTCTGTCTATCAATATGTACATAAAGAAAAACTGCTTCTCTATCCCTTTATGGGAAGTTTTCACAAATGTGGAAACTTGAACCAGTGAGTTCCATCCACTTAGTGAATGGTTCTCTGAGAATGTTATAGAAATTTCTTGACCAACACTGCAGGAGTGTGCATCACTTCAGCCTCGTTGATATCGGGTTATATGATAATGGGAAACCAATGGAGAGCCCTGCCATGTAGTATCAGACCAGAATAGAACTGAACAGCAGTCATTTTAACAACCCATGTGGATCATCATGAAAAGATTCTGTGGCCTTTAATACCCAGCTGTCATCATGACTTCTGTTTCAATAGATATGCCATAGTAGAAAACACTGGTGGAGGAGCAAAGGAAAGGCTGTTTCTGATCTTGAATGCAAGAGAACATTGCTCAAGCATTTGAATATGATTGTGTGACTTGCCACCTGTGTACCTCACAGCTTTAACGAAGAGAACTTGTTTTGTTTGGCTCAGGGAGGTTGAGATGACATTATTGAACTGAAGATAATGCAGTGGACTATGCTTCTCAACACTCTCACTACCCGTTAAAGTATAACAGCCGTAGTAAGACTGTAACAGACCTTGTGTAAAACATGAGCAGTAATAGCTTGGATTGTGCAGTATTTAAAAGCAGTTTGTTTGTCCCCTTGCCACATGTGTTTCTGAACATCACACTCAGGCCAGTGGTGAATTGGTTTCAAAACACTTGGGTGTCAGAAAGTTCGAGATTTTTGTTGGATAGACATGGTTGCGTCCTTCGGACATTTTCTCACCTGTCTCCATATATTAAGCAATTATCATCTGTAGGAGGCTTAGTAGATGGCATCCTGCATATGTAGGGCCACTGAACACCACCAACTAATGAAGTGATTTGGCAACAGTGCAGAGTCTGCTCTGGCATGTTGCCTGATGGTGGACTGATTGCTGCATGTGGGCTGGCGATGCTGGGGCTGTAACAGGACAAGTGTGAGAGTGGCTGTGTTAGCTGGGTGTTTGGTGATATGGGAGATGGGAATAAGCAGTGTACAAGCAATACCACTGAGAGAATATGTAATATGAGACAGCAAAAAAGTAAATAAGATAAACAAATTAGTGTTCCTCTTTTCCTGTCACAAAATTTTGAACTATTGAATATGTTTTTAGACTACTTCTAGACTCGCACCGACACAAGAAATCTTTGGTTTAAAAGAAATATGAAACAAGCTCCTCACTTGATCAAATTTTGTTTGGTGCAGGGATTCCAGTTGTTTGTGAATTAATCTTGCTGTCCTTTCTGTTTGCAGGTTTCACAGGACTGCCTTAGAACGGAAGTGGGTCATTAGTATGATGCACATCAGATGACATCGTATTTTTAACTACAGAACTGCTAGACCTCAGCTAGTCAGCCATGTGCAGTCGGACCAACTTCAACAACCAGTGTGGGGACAACGCCAACTGGCACAACAACAGTGCAACGAAACTCACCGACAGCCATCAGCCGTGTGGTTTTAGCCATTACTCTTACACCAGTCACAGCCCGGAACATGTGGATCGTAGGTTGACCCATACTGGAGACAGCTTTGACTCGCCGTGCCGTGGCGTCAGCCAGTATGATGACAGCGCTGCGCTGTCGCCAGGATATGGAGGAGGGGAGGAGTTCTTCGGGCTGAACTTGACACGTCAGCAAATCAAGGAGCACAACTGTCAGAAGGGCTGGCAGCAGTGGATCACCTTAAAGGGCAACGTCTACGACACCACCAGCTTCAGGGACCACTTCATCGCCTACAACAAGAAAAAAGCAGCAGAAAATGCTGCACAGGAAAACGCCTCTTTGGGCAGTATCTCAGCAGGAACCACCAACCAGCAAGAATGTAACGATGATTACTATCTCGGACTCTACAGTAGCAGCAGAATATCCAATACGATTGACGATCTGCTGCATAGGAATGATGCTGTTGAACAGAGCAGAGTCAGAAAGATTGATGCTGAAGATGTGAGTGATGATGCATCGGAGGAGGAGGACGAAGAGGAGGATTCGAACAGTGAAAACAGTTCATCTGACACAGAGTTTTTATGGAAGTACAATGTCATCACAGCTCTGCAGAAAACTGGCCTTAGCATGCATGAAATAGAAACTGAAATCAGACCCTACAAGATAGGAACATTGCATGATCCAGCACAGCCCAGGTGGAAATACTGGGAGAATGTAAGAGCCGACATTCTTGCCATCTATGATGAGATTACACAGAAAGATGGAGCCGACATCGGCAAATACGAACGCGAGTATCTGCTCCTCCTTCAACGCTGGCTGCGTAAATACAGAGACTTGGATCCAGTTGAAAAATCTGCCGGTGGTGATGGGAACGTCAGTGTCTTCTTCTTGACAGAAGATCCAGATTCTTTGCGAGAGTGGGTGACAATGTCACCCCCTTTCGATACAGAGTTACCTGACTCTGGGGCATGGGTCTCCTCTGAACTGTTGTTATCTCCTCTTGGAGACACTCACGATGTGTTTTCTGCTGCGCTGAGGTCTCACAATTCGAGCAACGACCCGTTCTCTCATGACATACAGGGCAAGGTGGCATGGGCAGAACTTCCCCAGGATGTCATCAAAAATGATCAGATGACGCACGATCAGCAACTTGTCCATGAAAGTCGCCTTCGGCGCGGGGACTGTTTCCATGACCCTACACTGATGAAGAAGAGAAGAGAACAACTTGGGGATTACTTCAGGAAAAAATATCGTTTCTCTGAGAAGAAAATGGCCGAGTATCTTCAGTGGGCAACTCTGATGGAACAGAACCAGAGAGATCTTGATGCTTTGTGCCATGGGCATGTCTGACCATGCGGTTCATGACTGCTGTGATGTCTGTGTGATTATACTAGTGTTCGGTAGAATACTGTATGACATTTTGGATGATGAGGTTTTCTTGTATCCAGAACTATATTTCTTCATGTGCATGTCTATCCGGTGAACTTCTGATAGTTCACCGACACATAGGGCCATTAGTTTATGGGACTCCCCCCTCCCCTCTTTTTTTTTTTCAATATGTATATTTATCAGCAAAAAGTGGCATTTTCTTAAAAAGATTATTTCGCCAGGGACAGCAACATGTTCAGTACTGTAAACAAACTTCTTGCTTTGCCCATAAGAGAAATTAAAATGAAATTTCTTTGACTGAAATGAATGTAAATTTTGCAACACAGATGAAAAACATGATAAGTCACCGTCAGTGATTATAGTCCATTAGAACAATTTCATAAAAGCTGGTTTTTGTTACATTGAAAACTTCCATGAAGTTATAAAAAACATTTTAATATTTACTCATGTAGCATTGTAAAAACTCTCCATGTTTATGGAAACTATTGTTTTCCAACTACTTGCAATTCTTAAAGGCCACAATAGCATCCTTGTATCATAAATGAATTCCACACCTTTACTTAATTTTCCTTTCTTCATGTGGTATAAAGCAGTCAAACAACATACAATGGACAATTTGAAGCCTGGTTATTTTGATCACAGTTGGGGTGCAGATTTTCTTTTCTTTATAAACATTTTGTAGCAAATTTGAGCCGGTGTTTGAAAAATCTGCCATGTAAACTTAAGTGTGCTTGGAACAACATATTCTTTGAATGCAGCTGTTGAAGTATTTGTGATATACATGTCTTTTTATGCCATGTGGCTGTATGTGTTTGTAAGCATGTGTGAGAAATGTAATTATACATGTGCTGTAGTCAAATTTGTTTCATTCTGTCAATTAATAACCTCACTTTCAGACCAAGAGAACATGAATCGTTTGCCAACTCTGGACAGTATCTGTAAATGGAAAGAAACAGAATCAATACATATTCTTCATCATGCTGCTGGCAGCATTTGAGAGAGGGAGAGACTGCCAAGTGCTCCTCTTCCCAATCAGAATACATTCATTACTATTTTTGGTGTATGGGGACAAAGTAATGGGTGAAGATGAAAAGATTTCATCTTTGGTCTTTTCATCCTTTCAGACCACATGTATTTCTTTCATATGAATGATAGAGAGAAGCTTAATTAGATTGTAGATTGTTTAAACATCATCTTTTTTTTTTCATCTTTGACCGTTTCATTCATGAATATTATCCATTTGTAGGACTAGTTTTTTTGTCCAGAGCTGTTTATCTCGCAGATCACTAGTTATGAATCACAGCGACAGTATTCCTGTAGTGTGGTGAGAAATGTGTGGCCTCAAACCTAGTTTCACTCACTCACACACACACACACACACACACACACACACACACACACACACACACACACATCCTGACCATGTCATTATTCAGGCAAACAGTTTTCTGTAGTGCAGCATCCTCATCAGCTATCGGCCCCATATCAGAGTTATAGTGGATAGATCAGTTGCCCCCATGGAGATGCCAAGGACTCCTTCAGTACAAAGACTTGCCTGGTGGAGATTCAGTGCTTATAACTTCCTATTTTCTGTCATTCTGAAGACTCTGCCCCCCCCCCTCCCCCCACCCCCCCCCACCCCTCTCCCCACCCCCTCCTCTCCCCACCCCCCTGACTCTTTCTTTACTGTCGCTAACTGTTTTTCTGCCTTTGGTTCAGGAAACTGATTTACAATTATTTCTTATCACATTTTATGACATGCCACTTCCCTGATCCTAATCAGGTGACTTGAGTTGTGAAAATTGGACACATTGTTGGGTATGGATTCTGCTGTCTTTTCACCCATCCAGCTGTTTAATGGCTTTTTTTTAGGGGGGGGGGGTCATAAATAGATAGTTTTCATTACTTTCTATGGTGCTCCTGGCAGGCCTGGTCTTCTCCACTGTCATGTCAGTAGTTCAGCTACCATGTCATGAATTGTTTGCTTTGTCACTTCTTTTGTAGGATGTAATCTTTTTTAGGACTGACCTTTTCAACATGTGATCTTTTTTTCCTATAGGAGTTCAACAGCCCTGAAAAAGCCCAGTATATTTGGCTGGGCTACAAATAACTAAAAGAAAAAAGAAAAAAAAACATGAATAGCTCCAGTTACAGCAAGATGAAAGCTGATAGCTTGTGAGATTTATTCATTGGAATCTGCAGATGAAGATTGTCGTCATCACACATGTCAGAAACTGAAAACAACTTTTCATTTTGTACAGTGCTGAAAATAGTGTGTTGGGAGAAAAAAAAATGCCACAATGCAGTGTGGTATGGCAAGGAGGTAGTCTTTAATGTTCCCAAAGCGCAGGGGGGGGGGGGGGGGGGGAGGTATCTGTCATACCATCAGCTCATTAAGCTTCTAAAGCAAACATCCATTGACTGTCTTTTTTTAAAATTAATTTTTTTTTTTTTTTATAGGTATTTGGGGTATATGACAACACAGTTCTTCCAGAAAATTTTCCAGAAACTACTCGTTGGTTTCGGAGGGCCGGTAGAAGACGGTGCCGGATGGACAATGCCTTTCCTGTTCTGCCAAACAGTTGAAGATTTTAAGCCCTATTTTGTAAGGAGTGTGTATGTCACAGAGAGAGAGAAAGAGAGAGAGTTGTTGCAAAACATCTTGTTGAAAACAAAATCGAATTGCCTATATTTTCTATTGGATTTGGACTGTTTGTTTATATATTTCATTTGAAAATAAAACCTAGATTACTTATTTACAAATATTACTGAGAAGTCCATGAACCATCATCATATAATTCACCAACAATAATATAACCTTTCTGATGTATTTCCATTATTTTATTGGATATCATACAATATTATTTTGCAATGAACAAATTAATTAAAAAAAAGAAAAGTTAACCGTATTTTCCATTGTTTTGTTATTTGGCATGTATGTTTCTTTTCATGATATGGTGAAAATCACTGCTCAAAGATGTGTATGTTGGTGGGTATAATCCTATTTCACCTGCATTAACTTCACCAGTGCTGCTAATCAAACAAGAAACATTTTCCCCACTAGGCAAGGCACTTACGCATTCATACACACACACGCACACATGCACACACACACACACACTCACACACATCTTTTCCTTTGGTAAATCACACATCTTCTATTGCTTGTGTTGGTATGCATGCACAACTTCACAAGCCACTGAATTTGAGAAAATGAGATCTGCTGACAGGCTTCTTTACCAAAGCCATCATGATGGTCGATAAATTTTGTGAAATTGGACTTTGTGGATGAACAAATCTTCTTCTTCTGTGTACGCAGGCTGATACTCCTTCAGACACTCCCTGTAAGGATTAACCCCATCTTCCCAACAAAGTGAGTGGAGTTTTGTGTGTATGACCGTTTTTAATCCCGCCATTAAGGCAGCCATACTCCAACTTCGGGGAAGGTGCATGCTATGTGTAACATGTCATCCATACCAACAGCCAAACTGGCCTTCTCTTCCAAAAATTGGTGATGGGATTTTACGTGTGTGCAAGATATTATGTGTGCGTTCACACACAGAACCTCGGTTTATAGTCTCATTCGAAGGACTGTATGGGAAATGGAGTCAGAACCAATGTTAACTCCAAGGGAAAAATCCCCCTGTACCAAAACAGCCTGGCAGAGATTCAAACCCGCAACCCCAAGATTACGAGTCCGGTGCTCTACCAACTGAGCTATTCCGGCCCCCTGATGCAACAAATCAACTCTTCATTCTGGTATGCTAAAGCGAATCTCTCCCTAAAACCACTTTTATCAAAGAACAACTGTTTTTGAAGAGCAAACCTACTGCCTTACAGTAACAGTGAGTTTCATGGGTGTGGACAGATGGTCATGGACTGATACCCCATCAATGTGGAGTTTTTCAACCACTTGTGTTTCCTACGCAGAGTTACTTTGAGAGCCATGGGCTCAGAGGCAACATGGACCCCCACAGTCAAGCTTCATCCATGCTAGTCATGTAGTCTCAGACAAAAATGGAATTCTATGACATTATTTTCGATATCTTTATCAATATGCATTAAAAAAACAAACAAACCCAAAGCTTTTAATGCCCTGCTCTCATGGTGACCTCAGTTTCAAATTCCTCTCCACACCAATGCCCTTGGTGGGTTCATGTCAAAGTCACTGATACTACAACTTATTGGGGACTGTCACTGGACAGACATAGTATCACCCACAAGGTAAGGTAAGGTAGTGTTGCTTATAGCCCAGCCGACCACAAAGGGCCATATCAAGGCTGTCACCACATTAAAATCAACTCACAAGTCATTCACTCACACAATTCTTTAAACTATATCTTCTAAAAACCCATCCGAAATTTTGTTAAAAATCTTTCCACTGTAAAATCTCAGATCCGATGAAAAATGTTAATCTCTTTCAAGAACTCAAAGATCGCATCAGAGGGATACGCCTATTCACGATGGATCGGTGACAAAGAAATTATTGTCATCAGTAGAGGGGGTTGTTTGTGATGTCCTGCGTATGTGGGATCAGAGGAGGCATCACTGAACACCACCAAAGTGACTTGGTAATAATGCAGTGTCTCCTCTGGTGTGAAACCTCATGACAACCCAAGACAAAACATGACGCATTTCGACCTCTTAGGTCTTCTTCAGGCAAGATACACAACACTCAAGAAACGAAAATGAACGAGCAATCACTTATCTTCACCCAATTCGGCGCAAGATAGGCGTTGAATGTTTGCACAAAGGTATGGAAGTGGCGCGACTGTTGGGTCCTTCATGAACTGATTTCGAAACTGCTCTCACATGCCAATGTTCATTACCAATTGCATACTTTGCATGCAAACTTTATATCTACAAAATATGGCCAGACATAAATACACAACAAAAAAGCAAATTTCATGTCTCAAAAGTATGGCTGGACATAAATATATAATGAAAATACAAATTTCATGTCTCAAAAGTACGGTTAGACATAAATACATAATGACGTATTATCATACAAATTCTGTATCTCAAAGGTATGACTAGACATAAATTCAAAACAAAAACTATTATCAATGGACTTAATATGAACTACTGTACAAACGCTACTACCAATGAATGATTTTATGCGCATTTCTATATGGTTACGAGTCATCCATTAATATATCCATCTAATTTTGGCATACAAGCTCGTATATTTGTCTCCAGCAATGTTGCATGTTTGACTAGATCACCGACTTTTAAGTACAAAGTTCAAGATGAATTTCTCATATACCAAGCAGAGCAACAAACAATTTTTGTGCAAACATAGAACAGCAGAAATTGGGACGTGCGGCTTGATGCTGAACTCCAGCTTTAAACCAATGAAACATAGAAAGCAATTACATGCATGAATTCTTTCCTTACAGATGCCACACAACTAATTCTCTCCCTTGCTAACACATCTGGCGCTTTTTTTTTTGTTTTTTTTTCCACTTCACACCTCTTCATATAAACATAATCAATGAAAAGAGTGAAACATGAACCTTGCACTCAGTTAAACACCTTTCAGCTCACATCAAAACACTGTTGTAAAAAAGCATATAATTTTGACAATGTGACACAAAAATCTTTGATATTCCCTTCTCTAAGCTCTTTATGCATAAATTGCCATCTGTACCATCAAAAAAGTCACTTTTTTCAGTAAATAGGACCTAAAACTATGTCTAAAACATAACTGCTTCCACAAGATGGCAGAACACGAGAATCGGACAAATTTTTTCAGACTGCCTGCTTTACATGCCGTTGCAGCTGACTGGAATAGCTGTCTTGACAGAATATATGCACAGCTTGACTGGAAGAAGTTAAAACACTGGTAACTGTCTGAAGGTAAGTTGTTAAACAGCAAGTGGATTGTTTGTGACTGGTAACACATCTAAGAAATGTTTTTCCCAGAAACCATGGAATGTTCTTTCACTGTTTAGCATTTCTTCGAGTATTGCACGAGACAATCTTTCTTCAGTCCAACCATTTATCAAATTCAGGCTCAAATGACAGCCTCAGATTTTCTTTATGACAAACATTTCTGCAATTAGAGCTGGATAACTGCCTGCAGTGGTTGATGATTAATTAAACATGAAATTACCTGTATTCCAGGCTTTGTCTAACACTCGGATAGATTAAGAAAATAAACATAACACTGAAGTCTTGTTGTTTACAACAGGGTTTTAAATCCTGGGACTCTTTGTGTTCTATTTTCTGGACAGAAAAATTAACAAAACCTTGCAGTGACATCACATCAAATAAAGTAAGCTACTGTAAGCGTTCAGCAAACGGGTAAACCTGCACAACCTATCATGAGGTTGCTGTACAATGCAGGAAAATTAGACAAAACTGTCAAGAACAAAGAAATTAAAAATTCAAGACACAAACATGAACATGTAATACTGCCTGGATAAGTTAAATTTCGTTTGTCTCCGAAGTCAATCGCGAAGCTCTGTTTTATGAGAATTTAGCTCTCTTGGCCAGTTCTGCTGTTTCATCTCTGTCATTTGTCTGAGCCGATCCCACAAACCAGTACCCCACAGCCATCATTATGATGGAAATACCTGGAACAGATGTTGAATATTCAAACTTTAATAATAGAAAACTCCTTGCGGAGACTGACAATATTCTCAATTATCCAATCACATATAAATGTAAATTTCACATGCTATCTCTTTATTGTATTTGTGTGTGTGTGTGTGTGTGTGTGTGTGTGTGTGAGTGTCTGTGAATAGTGTATAAATGGGCATATGTGTGTGTGTGTGTGTGTGTGTGTGTGTGTGCGCGCGCGTGCGTGCATGCTACACTCTAGCACTGCAATTTCCTCTTTAAATAACTGTTGGAGTAACTCAACTTTTTTTCTCCCATCTGATCCTCTGTCACAAGTGCTATCTTTCCCATACCCCCATAAACACCACAACCAAAACAGTTCAGCTGTAGCAGCACCAACACTCTGCAGGGAGCAGTCAATACCACGTTGCCATGAGGCAACCTGCTAGAGGAGGCACTGCAGCTAACTCACAATGGTGGTTTTCAGTGGTGTCTGTTCTGATCTAACACGCACAGGACACCAATGACTAAGCCTCCTACATACAGTAATTTGCTGCCTGGAAATACAACTGCCATAACTCGAATTTTTTGCATTTTTGAGATTTTTTTTTGGTTCTACAACTGCCATAACTTGAATTTTTTTCATTTTTGAGGGGTTTTTTTGGTTCTATTAAGAGCGGGCCAAGGGGCATAACATAGCCAAGTCCAGATCACATTATCCTAAAAACAAACAGGCTGTAATAAAAAAAACTTGCACTGTAACTCAGCTCGCAGTATATCTTGTGGGGATAAATAATCAGGTTTTTTTTTTCACCTCCTCAGACAATTTTTCCTTTACATTAAGATGCAGAGGGGTGAAAGTCTCAAATCTTCAGTTAATGTTTCAAGATTTGGAAATGATTATTTCCAGCAATGATTATCAATTGTAATTACAATTCAGCAATTTTGACAAATTTATTTCATACAGTTTCTGCCTACAGTGTGCGTTTGTGTGTGTGTGTTTGCATATTTTGTGTATGTCTGCATACTTAAGTATGTGTTTGTGTTTTTGTGTGTCTGTGGTCTGTGTGTATATCTGTATGTGTATGCGTATTATACTGTCGAACAAAGAACAAAGTTCTGGTAAGGAAAGTATACTGATTAGTACGTCTAATGCTGGCATCATAGATTCACAAATCAAGCAAAGCACAAAGTCTAGAAAAAAAAACAACAACCAACCACTTTCAAACACAATATTGCTTCTATCTTTGTATACATTCTCAACTTTCGTATCAGGGCCATGAGAAAATCTTGCCCGCAGACACACTCTGCTTGAAAACTCACCTTCATATGACAACTGACATTTAATATTCCACAATGACAGCAATTAAGTGCATAAACTTTATTAAATGTCATTATGATTATTTGATCTACTTTGGCACAATCGAAAATTTCCTTGAACCTGTTGTCTAGATGTATTTGCACTCTTGCAAAAAATCACTCCAAATGAAAAAAAAAAAACACCCTTGAGTTTAACGATGTTTGTGACTTTACTGTGCTTCTACCCACTTGTCAGAACAGAAGTGTGACAACTGGTTTATAAAGCATCCTGCGTGGTAAAAATAGTATTTGATTGTCTTAAGGTTAAAAAATGAACAACAAAAAATAGTCATATGTTTAGGTATTTCTTCTATTTTCTAAACTGTGAAGCACAGTTTGCTCCCAAAGAGGTATGCTGAAATTTCAGATGACAAGAACGGACTGGTTTATCCCAACAATTTCCTTGACACAAATGGGTCAATTTGATCAAGTTGTTCTCTCCTGAAATGGGGCATTTTCCCTTTTTTTTTCTTAATTCAAAATAGCAAAAATCAGTTAAAAACTTCACACACATAATAAAACACCACTCGCTGACAAAAATATGAAGTTTTCAAAAGGTTCCAACCTGAAGACTCTAAACTCTGGGTTTTTTCTTGTTTGTTTGTTCCTGTTTGTTTTTGTTCCTCACAAGCTGAAATGGGTATCCATCAGATGAAAAAAAAACTTTTTTCCAGAGCTCTCCTGTGTGACACAAGCACAGCTGTTTCACAACAGACCTGTAGATCAGACGTCACAGTTCTGCTCTGATAAATGAGTAGAAATGCAGTAAGTCCCTTACACTCAAGAACACTGACATTGTTGTGTTTTGAATAGACACAAACGCATCAAAATGAACATGGTTCTGGTAACTTGCAGCTGGTCAAACCGAACCTATGTATATTATATGAACTCACAAGACCCAAGAACAGTCAAAGCAAGGAAACTGCAAACAAAACTGTCTCAGAAGAAACTGAACTGAAAACAGGCTTTTTTTTTTCTTTTTCTTTTTTTTTTACAGAAAAGTGCAGCTAAAAAGCATTCTGCAGGGGGAAAAAAACGACCTGCTCTAGACAGTCAATAAATGTGTGGGAAATCTGTGTATCACTCAATATAGTTCATTTACCTAAACTTTGGCCAATGGAAAAAAAACCAGGTACCTATAACTTTTCCTTAGATAAAATGTATTCAACTTTACATCAGTTTTTAATGTACTTCCAGTGAGGAACTCAACTGTTGGTTCAGCCCTATTGTTGCCTTCACGGTTGGATGAGCTATAAAATGTATAAATAACATGACTTGATTTGGTCTGAAGACAATATTAATATAAGTTAAATTTATCCCCAACCCCTTCCTTCATGAAATACCTGGATGTATGTACTTACTGGAAACAAGCAAAGGAGCACAGACTCCAAGGGTAAGCTTTGCCGTTTTGTAGAAGTACACCTCAGAGACGAAATGACCCAGCGCCAGGATGAAGGACAGGAAGGTCAGGTTATACAATCTGTCAACAAACATGCACATGAGATGGTCCCTTCACTATACACACGGTGAATATTAAAAGTGAATAGCGCTAAATGAGCTTTACAGCATTACAATAAGGAAATGAAAACAAAGCAAAGTTATAAAAGTAGATACCTAAGAACACAATAACAAACGCTCTTTTCACATATGTATTACATAAGCACGCGCACGCACACACACACAAACACACACACACACACACACACACACACACACACACACACACACACATTGTAAACAGTTCATTTAAACCAAAATACATCCCTTCATAAGTGATTTAAACATTTGGCAATTTAATTGCATTTCCACAATCAGAAGGCAACCAAGAATGACTGAAACAGTAAAAAAAAAAAAGTAACAAATTGATCCAAACATATCAAACATGCTAGTTATTTGTGAATAGTGGATGTATACTTTTCATCTGACATGACTTCCCGAAGATGGAGTATGGCTGCCTTAATGGCGGGATGAAAAACGGTCATACACACAAAACTCCACTGCCTGTCTAAACAGGCAGTGTCCGCAGGAGTATCAGCCTGCGTACGCAGAAAGAAAGAAAGAAATCTGACATGACAATAGCAATTTCTTCTGTCTTACTGTTTTTTTCTAAAATATATCCTTCAAAACTTGCTAAACGATAGTTTTTTGCAGCTCCATGAAAAAGAAGCATGAATACATTTAGATAACACACATCTCACAAAGACACAGAGAAGGGTTACCATACACGTTTCTGTTACAGCTGGGTATAGTTTTGAACTGAAGCGTTATGTGCAACATGTGCTTTGTCTGTTAACACCTCCTTTGTGAGAGTTCCTGAGTTCTTGTGTGTGTGTGTGTGTGTGTGTGTGTGTGGTGTGTGTGTGTGTGTGTTTAATTATTATACCCTTACCAGACTTTGAGCAGTACATTGCCTCATAAAGCCTTCTGAACAGAAGTTAGTCCTGGAATAACAAAGCCATCATGCTCATTGCGCCAAACAGAACCTTCATCACAGACTCCTTCCAGAGTTTGAAAAAAAAAAAAAAATTGTCAGCTGCCCACAGCTTCAGAAGTTGATCCGTATTCTTGACACAAGTTCATTGCTTGGTACACATTTTTGGATCCTTAATGCTTGTCAGAAATCACTGCATGCACTGAAGAATTTATTCAAGCTGCCTTGTTTCTTTGTTCTAGATTCTCTATGGAAGCCATAGCTCACGTCGTGAAAATTTGCAAAGATGACCTTCTAGTCAGTAATGACATGAAGCAAGGGCTGCCTTAAGGTGTACCAGCCATTTTGTATTTGGAGTGTAGTCACTAAAGGCTTGTGTGGATGCATAGTCATGTAGGTGGACAGAGAGACAGAAGAAATCTGCATACATATGTATGCATGCATATACTTTCTTACACGCACACCTGAACAAATAAAACAGACACATTCTGACCAGGACTGCAGGAGATGGTGGTTACAGAGAGGGAAGTCATACACAGGTCACGACACATACCTATAATATACACTCATAGTAACAGACACCCTTCATACACACTCACACACGCATGTATACACAGCATGCATACGGACAGAATTCTCTACCCACACTTTATTGTGTATGTCGATGGCACAGGCAAATCGCAGTGCTGCTGACAATAGTGTCCAGATTCCAAACAGCCGAGCAGCAAGGCTTGTCACTTAAAAACACAGAAAAGACTGTCAATTACATTACTGTAAACTTCCTAGTTACGCTACATTGTTATTGGTATAAAATTGTATCGGTTTATGTTGTTGATATAAAATTGTATCGGTTTATGTTATTGATAGAATTGTATCAGTTTATGCTATTGATATAAAATTGTATCGGTTTATGTTATTGGTATATAAAATTGTATTGGTTTATGTTATTAATATAAAATTGTATTGGTTAATGTTATTGATATAAAATTGTATCGGTTAATGTTATTGATATAAAATTGTATCAGCTTATTGATATAAAACTGTATTGGTTTATGTTATTGATATAAAATTGTATCGGTTTATGTTCAATGATTTCTTATAGGAACATTCCTATTGACAAAAAGATATCCTCAGATGCCATCTCCAACACACACACACACACACACATGAATGTGAGATCCCTTTTCTTGTATTTCTGCGGCTGTTTCTGCACAGAACAAAAAAATCGCGACAGAGTAATGCACATGGGAACAAAAAGGGCCTGCCAACTTGTAGGAGATCTGAAACCCAGTATGAATTATTGCACTTTGCTTATCAAACCTATCAGTACAGTGTCACTAAGAACAAAGAAATCAACTGATAAAAATGCAAAAATAAATTATACCAAGAAATGAAACAGATAAAATGCACATGAAAGTGAGACTGGTGGAGTAAGTCTGTAAAAGTGTTAGACTAACCAAAGGAAGAGAGATAACTCCTGATCATTTTTCATATCTGAGCAAGCCAGTTCAGCTGCTACAGCAGTCCCAGGTTCAGGATCGGCCATCAAAAATGCGAATAAGCCAGGGGTTTCAGATTGATACTGTTTTTCTTTTCTTTCTTTTTTTTTTGGGGGGGGGGGGGGGGGATGATTTTGATCATATGTGTCACTTTGGGTGAAGAACTGTCTGCGTTTCAGTCTTCCACGAGGATCTAATTTAGTTACCAAAGAAGACCCTGGGGATGAACTTTGACAGGCTCAGGTCACCCCTTTCCATAACCCTTCGGAGATTTTAAAAATCCATTCTCATTGCATAACCTTTAACCTTGGAGGATCTAGACTCGGATAGAATAGAGATCTATGTCTGTGGGAAAGGGAGAAGTCTTGTTCACTTATGTCTGGGAAGGGGGATCTTTTGTGCCTAACCTCTGACATGATGGTCCCAAAGCTTGGAGTATTTTTCACCTGGTCATTCATTTGGTTTTGTAATCATTGGTAGTGGTACGTCAGAAGTCAGAACTTGATAGGGTTCAGGTACGACTGACAGACTAGTCCAGAAGCAGTGTGATAAGGCTAACATCATGAAGGATTCTCAGGTTCAGAGCAGCAATGCATGACTTTTTTGAGTCCAGCAATGTAGATCATCAGTCTAATGTTGTGATTCTTGATTTAAGCCAGACTTTTGATACTGTCCCCCATAGCAGATTTCTGCAAAAAATACAGCACTAAGGTGTCTAAGAGACAATCACCAATGGATATTTACATTGTGACCAAGAATTATGGGGACTGTTCTAGAGGGAAAAAACATCAGAAGAAGCAACAGTCAGGTCAGGAGTCCCCCAAGACAGTACAGTGTTAGGCCCATCCTTTAAATCCAAAGTCACAAAAATGACCTACCAGCATTTTGTAACATTAAAAGCATGCCTGTTTGCCAGTGATGACGAATTTCATCAAGAAAAATACTCTTTCAAGGGACATTAGCTTTCAAATCTAATGTCTAAAACTTAGAGGAATGGGCCAAGAAGTAGGCTAAGACTTAGCTGCTCTAGTGTAGTGAAATACATGAAGCATTCATGGCGCTCTACTGTGCTCGGTTCCAGTCTCCTGGCGTTGCTCCAACTTCTGTTGACTGGTCAGAGGTCCCTGTCAGTGCTAGCTCATCTCAGGCCACCCTCTCTTTCTCTGACCTATTGATAACAATTTAACAACTTGGTTTGCAGGTATTGTTATGGCAAGCCTCCAGATACACCCCAACCTGACAGAGGAGTCACCTTGTGCAGATGATGGTCGACACCTAAAGCGTTGGGATCTGACCCTGACAAACACGAAGTGGGGTGCGAGATTCAATTATAAAAAATGTGTTGTGTGCTTCCTGCAAAAAACAAGCCAATATTCTTCACCCTCCTCGTACTACAGCATGTGGATTCTAATCTTGGAATATCCTGAACAGTAATTTGGTTTAGTATGCTGAGAAGAAAAATATGTAAAGGTGAAAGGAGGCAGGTTTATAAGGCAGAATAACGAAACAAGCTCTCTGTATTAAAAAAATAAAAATAAAAAAGGTACCCCATTAAGCTGAATGAGACTAGGTCTGGAGCTAATACGTTCGCACCACAGAGAAGCAAACTTTTCTCGCAAAGGACTGTATTCAGGTGAGAAAATCAGTAGTAAGAAACTGCACAAGAATGCAGTGAATTACTTTATGCCAAGAACAATCAAGTCCATCTTGATCAAATAATCAAGGACCTGCCATAGACAACTGTGGAGTTCAACACACGATCAACATTTTTCAGGACACCCAAAGACACCTTTTTTTTTCTCTTAAAATGTAGAAGGTGGCAGTTTAGCAAGTCATAGAAGACCATAACACCACAGAATATCTTGAACATATATGCAGAGCAATTTGGTCACTAAAA